>CM065720.1:47001200-47006200 GCA_033310375.1 Conus canariensis
TTAAAAATCAGTTTGGAAATTCCACTAAAAGGAGTTTGGGGTTTATGAACCAAGCAGTGCGTGTGTGGTGTGTGTGTGTGTGTGTGTGTGTGTGTGTGTGTGTGTGTGTGTGTGTGTGTAGGGAGGTGGGATAAGGAAGAGGAGAATGGTACTGAGGGAGCCCGGGTAGTGTTAGCGGGACGGCTTGTCACGTATGAAGATGATCATGTTTAAGACAGTCTTCAATTAACTCACATACTTTCATGATGTCGTCGCGTCATGATTTTCATCAAAGCCATGCGTGGTAGGTGGGAAAGTGTGCCTTCTTGTACAATTTGTTTTTCTTTGTTTTTGTTTTTGTTTTTTTTTATCTCTCGGCCTGTCTCTCTGTCTTTGTGTCTTATAGCGTTAACAGAAAATCTGTGGAATTTAAATCACTTTTTTTCCCCTACATATTTCTGTCTGTCTTCATCTTTTTCCTCCTCTCTCCCCCTCCTAGCTCCCCTATCTCTCTCTCTCTCTCTCTCTCTCTCTCTCTCTCTCTCTCTCTCTCTCTCTCTCTCTCTCTCTTGTCCAACATTATTCATAGTGTATGTCCCCCCCCTCAACTCCTATTTATTTCATGCAGTCTGCTCGCGTGTTGATGATGCTGTTGTTTCAAAATTCAATATTTGATGATCGTGCTTCTGATTCCTCTCTCTTCCTCCCACGTCATCCAGAAACGTCAGTGATAACATTTCAGAAGCAGACATTTCTTTTTTCTTCTTCTTCTTTTCATTCCGGTGTCTGGTAAGCTTCCTATCGGTGACAGACTTCATCCTTCATTCCCACCGCCGCCACCACCACCACCACCACCCCTCCACCCCCACCCCCCCACCCCAGTCCCCCTCCTCTCCTTCGCTAGCAGTCCCATGCTGCTGTCGTTAGAATTAAATAAAAGGATGTTTATAGAATGGAATGTTAGCCTTTAACAGAGCGCCCGTATTATTAGGAAGCGAGCAAGAGAGAGAGAGAGAGAGAGAGAGAGGAGAGAGAGGAGAGAGAGAGAGAGAGAGAGAGAGAAGGAGAGAGAGAGCAGGGGTTTCAAATCTCGTTATTTTGAATCCAAAGAACTGATTTTTTATGTATTAATTAAATTTCGTACGTGTGTTGTACGCCACAAGACAAACAGGGACGCAATTTGATTTTGTTTGCATTTATTATTATTATTATCATTACTACTACTACTACTATATTATTATTATTATTATTGTTATTATTATATTTATTATTATTATTATTATCATCATCATTATTATTATCATTATTCTCATCATCATTATTATCATTATCATCATCATTAACATGATTATTATTATTATTGTTATCATTATTATTATATTCATATTGCTACTGTTCTTGTTGTTGCTGCTGCTGCTGCGTTGGCTAGGTTTTGACGAAGGACACACTGTGATCATGACAGAAAGGCTAGTTTCGATGCATCAGATGCCTTTGTTCGTACCAATCCGGGTTTTCTTTTTTTAATATAAGAAAAAGAATTTTAAAGGGACTGGCTTGACGCTTCTCTGTGAGACCAGATGTACAATATTTTGTTCCCTATATTTTACCATATAGCATATAACAATTGGGGGGAAAAAGCAAGAATGATCAACAACAACAACAACAACTACTACTACTACTACTGCTGCTGCTGCTGCTGCTGCTGCTGCGGTTGCGACGGCGGCTTCTGCTGCTGGTAATAATGATAACAATGATAATGAAAATGATGATGATAATGATGAAGATGCTGATGATGATGATGATGATGATGATAAAGATAAGAACAGTTATATTAATAATCGGTTAATAACATAGCTTGTCATAATCACCGTCATTATCAAATTATCACACAGATGCTAGTGGCTGATCATAATTCAGCACCTTTTTGCCTCATCTCTCTTGCAGTGATAGCAAACATTGATAGTTTCAGTTGAAACATGCCGACAGACAATAAAGAAAAGAAGAAGGAAAAGCCATCCGCGGCGAAAACCGGTAGGCGGCGAGGCGGTAGGGATCAAACGCGGGGCGAACGTCCAACCGCCGCGTCGCCGCTCCTCACCAAAAGAAAACCGAGCCGACACGACTCCTCGACGTTGTGTTAAGAGTCGCCGTGCGTAGTGGCCGCGGGTGTGTCCTCTATCAGTCACGGGTGACTACCCCGACGTGCGTGACCAGACAACTGACAGCTTCAGCTCCCAAAACTCGTTGGCACCTTGTCCGACTGACTTGAGGGATTTTGTTCGGGTGCAAAATGTGACTCCGGTCTAAAATGTCACCCGGTGACATTTTATACCGACGTTGCGGTATAAAGTGTCACCCATGGTACAAAACGTCACCCACAGAATGAAATGTCACCCACGGGTATGAAATGTTAGCTTGGGCACGGGCGTGACATTATGAACCGGCAGATGACATATCTATGACCTTTGTAAATCAACTTGCCGTCATGTGTTAATGTTTGATTTTGCCGGGGTCAGATGTATCACCGCTCACTGTTTTGCCGTTTAGCTGTACACGGAACGCCTGACGATAGTAGGGATGCTTTCTGACGGTAGCAGTGATGGTGTTCTAGTATACGATAATAATTATTATTATTATTCTCATTATTATTACTATCATTATTTATGACGCTTAAACTTACATAAGCCCTAAGCGCTTACAAATACAGAACAGATTAAAGAAAACATAAATGAAACCTATAAGAAGATAAATATTGCAATATGTACCATGCACCTAAAAACAAGAGTGCATATTGACACACTCACACACACACACAAACACACACTCACACACACACACACACACACACACACACACACACACACACACACACACACGCACGCACGCACGCACGCACGCACGCACGCACGCACGCACACACACACGTCATAGAATTAATTTGATGGGGAAGGGGAAGAAAGAACTGCTATTGATAGATGAAGAGGGTTTTTTAAAAGATGCCTTGAAGGAAGACAGACAGTGTATGAAAACAACTGTGGTCTCTGACATATACCTGACTGTACTTGTGTCCGAGCATCACCAACAAAGAACAAACTTACTCCCTCTCTCAGACGCTCAGACTCTCCCACCAAATTCCAAAACGTGTTAAAAACACATCCCTTCTGTAGCAGTATGTAGTATGCATCACGGTTACATCATCATACATAGAGTATGTTAAGGTAGTGTTTGTACTGTTTGTATACCATGTGTATCTCACTGTACCTGTTAAGTATGAACTTAAAAATGAATCGACTGTAAGTCACAATGTAACTTGGATAGGGCTGTCAGTAGGTGTCTAGATTGTACGCTTTTTTTTCCAATAGTAGTATTCGCAGTAGTGTAAGTAGTAGTAGTAGTAGTAGTAGTAGTAGTAGTAGTAGTAGAAAGAGCGTGAGGAGGAGTGGGAGGAGCAAGATGAGAAGCAGCAGTGGTAATAGGAGTAGTAGTAGTAGTAGTAGTAGCAGTAGTAGTAGTGTAGTAGTAGTAGTAGTAGAAGTAGTCGTCATAGGCAGCAGCAGTAGTAGTAGTAGTAGTAGTAGTTGTTGTTGTTGTTACTGTAGTAACCGCAGCAGCATGAACAGCAGCAATTGTGTTAGTATATAGCAGTTGTTGTAAATTATGGAAAGAACTATGACTTCCTCAACTGACGACGGCAGGGTCGACGAAGACGTCGTGGACGACGATGACGACGACGATGATAGCACTGCATGACATTGCTTTAGGCCTATGATGATGAGCCCGTGACCTTGCTATTTTCACCCACCAACCACAGATGTACTTTACAATCATTAGGACGGTGTTGTTGCTCAGTCAAGGCACTGGCGCTGATTTCCAGTCACCGAAGTCATCAATCATGGTGTGCGCCCTTGTTTCAGAAGGCATTTGGTGGCACTCTGACCCCCATAATTCAGTCCGAATAATACACGCACTGGGACGAATGGTCCGTCAGTGACTTCATTTTGACACTCTGTGTGTGTGTGTGTGTGTGTGTGTGTGTGTGTGTGTGTGTGTGTGTGTGTGTGTGCGCGCGCGCGCGCGCGCGCGCGGATGCAATTCCAGATCCGCCGTTGATCGTAAGTTAGGTATTCTCATCGTCTCTACTCCACCATGAATGAAGTCACTCCCATTCAGAAATCACATATTCAGAAGCTGCAATAATGTGTTCCACCATTGACATAAATATGCGAACTGTCGGTGTAGCATGTCATCCGTGGTGACTTTCTGTACCACAATGCCAGAACAAAACGTCAGACGGGGTGCCTTGTTGAAGCAGGGGTGGCATGATATAATCATCGGGACACAGACTCGGCATAATATATATCATCGGATGACATTTTATACCGGGGTGACATTTTGTGCCGCCCCGGATTCTATTTCTCCCACCCACCCACCTGTCACCGCCTGCCTTAATGCAAAGTCACTGGAGTGGATCTTGAGGGGTTGGTGGGCGCGTCGACCCGTCGTTCGTAATGGCTTTTAATGCGTGGTGGCGAGCGTGTGGGTATTTCTGCTGGGAGGCACACCTTGCTTGAGTCACAAAGAAACGCTGCACCGCATTTTTCTTTCTTTAATGAGTGAAACAGTGAATGAACAACGGTGGAGGGAGGGATCACCGATTCTTTGTGATTGTGAAGGAAACTGAAGGTTATTGTAGCTTCCGAAGTCGGCCACAGGATTTGGTGAAGTTTAACGAATAGTTACCTTTGTGACAAATACATGCGGAGACATGCTGTAAAGTTTGTTTGTTTGCTTGTCTGCGTGCATAATTTAACTCGATCTTGGGACATCCACGCCCTTCTTGTGCTCAAAGCTGCCAGTTGTTCTCGTCTGGGTCTGACTTCTCTGAGTGGAAGGGAGTCCGCCAGTTTCCAGTGAGACAAGCAGCCAAGGCCCCATGTTCAACAGTCCATGGAAGTAATTATATGATTCTGTTCAACAGTTCAGTTTCCAGTGAGACAATCAGCCAAGGCCACATGTTCAAC
>CM065720.1:47013700-47023700 GCA_033310375.1 Conus canariensis
GACAGCTATAAATTATACCGTGGCTCAGTCTGTCAGCCGGTGTCATCTTCAGACTATGAGGCCACCACTAGGATGGGTCATAGCACTGGCACTTGGAAACGGGGTGAATCGACGGTTACTGCAGACCTGTGTTCGGCTTTCTATCAGTCTGCAGAGGCTATTAAAGATATCTCTACAGCCTGTACACAGCGTGGGAAGTAGTCGGTCAAACTGTATTGGTGAGTAGATGGGACACACAGAGAGAGAGTGAGAGAGAGAGAGAGAATTAATGATGGTTTGTTCACATGGGCCTCAGTCCTTCATGAGAGAGAGAGAGAGAGAGAGAGAGAGAGAGAGAGAGAGAGAGAATGAATGAATGAATGAATGAATGAATACATGATTTAATGAATGAATGAATGAATGAATGATGGTTTATTCACATAGGCCTCAGTCCGTCATGAGAGAGAGAGAGAGAGAGAGAGAGAGAGAGAGAGAGAGAGAATGAATGAATGAATGAATAAATACATGATTTAATGAATGAATGAATGAATGAATGAATGATGGTTTATTCACATAGGCCTCAGTCCGTCATGAGAGAGAGAGAGAGAGAGAGAGAGAGAGAGAGAGAGAGAGAGAGAGAGAATGAATGAATGAATGAATACATGATTTAATGAATGAATGAATGAATGAATGATGGTTTATTCACATAGGCCTCAGTCCGTCATGAGAGAGAGAGAGAGAGAGAGAGAGAGAGAGAGAGAGAGAGAGAGAGAGAGAGAATGAATAAATGAATATAAATGAATAAATGAATGAATGAATGAATGAATGAATGAATGAATGAATGAATGATGGTTTATTCATATAGGCCTCAGTCCGTCATGAGAGAGAGACACAGAGAGAGAGAGAGAGAGACAGAGAGAGAGAGAGAGAGAGGGAGAGAGTTCAGAAGGGAGGGGGTGCTAGGAAGAGGAGAGAGGGAGAGGAGGAGATTTGTCACCAAAAGAGATGGGAATATCGGTGCGTGACTGCTCATCAACGCTGATGGAGGTGATTCAACATTTGCCTGAAGCCGATTTCCCTCATAATTATACGTTTTGTAACTTGAAACAAATCATTCATTTATTATTTATTTATTTATTCCTTTATTTGTTTATTTATTTATTTGTATACGTGTTCTTTTATTCATTTGTTTATTTGTTAGCTACCATAATTGTACTTTAGTATCTTTTTCTGACTTTCTTTTTTGTTTGTTTCTTTCTTTCCTGTACTTTATTTTGGTTGTCATACGTTCAAGTATATCTGCAGTTTATACAACACAATACTTTTGCACTATACCAGCGGTGAAATAACACAAGAGAGAACATGTGTCCAAAATTAGAGGGACAGTGGGGTGGAGAGAGAGAGAGAGAGAGAGAGAGAGAGAGAGAGAGAGAGAGAGAGAGAGAGAGAGAGAATGTACATGGATCAGTAAACATCACATTATCAGTAACACCGAATTCGTATTCTCTTTCTCTGTGTCACACACTTACCATGGTTGAACGAAAACACCTGGGACACAAACTCGACTAGAAACACTCATTCCCTGCGCAAATAAAGAAGAAAAGAAAAAGAAACACCCGAAGGTGCTGGGGAGGACCCAGAGAAGCACTGTCTTCACCTGCCTTTAGAGCAGTCCTGCACCACCCTTGGAGGCCTGCGCTGTGTTGACGATGGGTACAGGCACGCGCAGGACACTCCATTAAGATATCAAGGGACATAACCGCTCCTGAACAGAGGTAAATCAGACTACAGGATGCAGCTCTTAACAGCCTTAAAGTAGCATCCCCATGGGTGTACCAGCCCGTATTTCATGACTGCAGAGCCCACCGGCGAAAAACCCTCCAGCTGTCGAGCACACCCCACAGACCCAACCACCCCTGCCCACGGACAGATGAAGACAGTGCCACTCCAGACACAGCCAAGCTTTCGCCATACGGTCTTATGTGCCCTCAAGAGAGAATCCAAAGTTGTAGTCTTTCCCACTGTCAACAGGACTTTCCCTGTGGTCAGTGGGTCTTTCCTCACCGTCACTGGACCTTTCTCCAGGGTCAGCCTAGTTTAGGCAAAGAAGAAAAAGAAACACCCGAAGGTGCTGGGGAGGACCCAGAGAAGCACTGTCTTCACCTGCCTTTAGAGCAGTCCTGCACCACCCTTGGAGGCCTGCGCTGTGTTGACGATGGGTACAGGCACGCGCAGGACACTCCATTAAGATATCAAGGGACATAACCGCTCCTGAACAGAGGTAAATCAGACTACAGGATGCAGCTCTTAACAGCCTTAAAGTAGCATCCCCATGGGTGTACCAGCCCGTATTTCATGACTGCAGAGCCCACCGGCGAAAAACCCTCCAGCTGTCGAGCACACCCCACAGACCCAACCACCCCTGCCCACGGACAGATGAAGACAGTGCCACTCCAGACACAGCCAAGCTTTCGCCATACGGTCTTATGTGCCCTCAAGAGAGAATCCAAAGTTGTGGTCTTTCCCACTGTCAACAGGACTTTCCCTGTGGTCAGTGGGTCTTTCCTCACCGTCACTGGACCTTTCTCCAGGGTCAGCCTAGTTTAGGCAAAGAAGAAAAAGAAACACCCGAAGGTGCTGGGGAGGACCCAGAGAAGCACTGTCTTCACCTGCCTTTAGAGCAGTCCTGCACCACCCTTGGAGGCCTGCGCTGTGTTGACGATGGGTACAGGCACGCGCAGGACACTCCATTAAGATATCAAGGGACATAACCGCTCCTGAACAGAGGTAAATCAGACTACAGGATGCAGCTCTTAACAGCCTTAAAGTAGCATCCCCATGGGTGTACCAGCCCGTATTTCATGACTGCAGAGCCCACCGGCGAAAAACCCTCCAGCTGTCGAGCACACCCCACAGACCCAACCACCCCTGCCCACGGACAGATGAAGACAGTGCCACTCCAGACACAGCCAAGCTTTCGCCATACGGTCTTATGTGCCCTCAAGAGAGAATCCAAAGTTGTATTGGTTGTCATACGTTCAAGTATATCTGCAGTTTATACAACACAATACTTTTGCACTATACCAGCGGTGAAATAACACAAGAGAGAACATGTGTCCAAAATTAGAGGGACAGTGGGGTGGAGAGAGAGAGAGAGAGAGAGAGAGAGAGAGAGAGAGAGAGAGAGAGAGAGAGAGAGAGAATGTACATGGATCAGTAAACATCACATTATCAGTAACACCGAATTCGTATTCTCTTTCTCTGTGTCACACACTTACCATGGTTGAACGAAAACACCTGGGACACAAACTCGACTAGAAACACTCATTCCCTGCGCAAATAAAGATATCTATCAAAGAGTCCGTCCGTGGGTGTTGTATTAGCTTTTCACTCAATGGCCCCTACAGTGTGTTGTCGTGCTTGTTGTGGTGGTGGTCATACTCTCGTCTTCTCTTCCATGATATCTCCCGCGGCATAAGTACTTCTCTCCCGCTCTTCCATTTCTGCCCCCTGTGCGAACAGTTCAACCTCTCCCGGGTCCATCCTGAAGACGTCGTATAGCAAGCACGCGCGCTGCGGTCTATAGTCGTCAGAAGGCAACCTACCCGAGGAGACGCTGTACGCATCCCTGCTGAATCGGTGGGTGCTCTGTGATGCCTGTTCTGATCCATCAAACGTGGGACACCATCATCTGCAGCTAAGACGCCCCTATCACCAACCTCATCCCACCCGTTCTTCCATCCATGCTTCCTTACCTCACCTCAGTCCGTCCCCCCGTTCCTCCTTCGTTTCCCTACTGACGACAATGATGAATGGCATTGTCGCAGACCTGGCTTGAGTGAGCGTCTGCTACCAGAAGACGGAAAGCGGAGTGGGATGGGTGAGGTAAGGGAAGGGGTGGGGGATGAACGGGGAAAGTAGGGTTGGGGAGGAAGGAAGGAGGGGGTTGAAGAATGACCTTAGCAAACTTTTAAACAATGGCATGTCCGTAACGCCCACTTAGTGCTACTTTCGGTACCATTCATCTAGCACACATGCAGACGGGATACACAACGAATATATAAAGGAGACGTCTCTCTCATTAATTTTGTTCGGCCTGCTTCGTAACAGCATATGGGATTAGCGAATGTGGTAGGTGAGCAACATTTGTTTGGAGTTCAAAGGTCTGTCAGTGTTTGACGATTGTGCCATTAGATTTTTTTGTTTGTTTGTTTGTTTGTTTTTCATTAACATGCAGTTTCATCGGCTACGTCTGTCACCGGCGTGTTTAGAGTTTCCATTCCATACCCCAGAAGGCCCTTGCAGATCCTACGAAAGATTCTGTCGGTTGTGATGAAGATCTGCCAGGCTGTTTTCCAGCTCCTTTGCGTGCAGAGACAGACAGACAGACAGACAGACAGACAGACAGACAGACAAAAATCAACAGACAGATGTACCGGCAAACAGGAAAAGCAACCTCCCCCCCCAAAAAAAAAAAAAAAAAATCAACTACCATAGTCTGTCTTCGTTTCTGCATAGTTTTGTGTTTCTGTGTCATTTTGTTATGGCCACAGATTTCTCGACGTGAAAATAGCACGGCTACCCGTCAGAAACGGGCAACGCCGAAGCCAAATGGGGTAGGGGGTGAGGGTGAAGGTGGGGGTGGGGGTGGGTGGGTGCAGTGCGGTGAGGGGAAAGGGGACGGGGTCTGTGGACATGTTTTGTTTATTGCCTATCAAAGAGTTCTTTGTCGGGGACAGTCGCCTTTTTGTCGCTGTCATGGGTTCTTTTACAAGCGCCCCCAAAGGTCCTCGGTTTATTGTCTTTTTCTAAAGACTTAACACCCAGACCACCATGAAAGATCCAGTGGAGATGTGGAGGGAAACACGACCACCACAAGACTTGAACCACGAACCCGCAGTACTAGGGGATTCCTGGTGGAAAAGGAGAGAGAGAGAGAGAGAGAGAGAGAGAGAGAGAGAGAGAGAGAGAGAGAGAGAGAGAGAGAGGTGGGACACTCAAATGACAAACCTGAAGTACACTGGTTTCTCGATGGAAATGGGAAGGGGAGAAAAATATGAGACTCGAACCATGACTCTAAAATAATGTGGCTCCTTAGCGAAAAGAGGAAGAAGAACAGTGGGAGACTCCAGCCTCGAATCTGAAAAAAAAAACCTATGGCTTCCTAGAGACAATTGGGGAGAAAAGGGAAACAAAAAATCGAGAATCAAATCACGAACCTGAAATACTTTGGTTTTCCAGCAGAAAGGGTGAAGGGCAAATTTGACCTGAAGCCATGAACCTGAAATACTCGTACTTCCTAGTTGAAAGGGGAAAGGAAAAAAAAAGTGGGGGACTCGAACCAGAAACCTGAAATTCTTTGGCTGTCTAGTGGAAATGGGAAGGGTGTAATGTGCGACTCGAACGTCAAACCCGAAATACTCCGGCCTCCTAATGGATATGGGAAAGAAAAGAAAAAGCAGAACTCAACCGAAACTCGAATCAAGAACCTGACACTGTGTATTTCTAGCAGAAAGGAGAGGACAAATTAATGTAGGAGTTTCGAACCACAAACTTGAAATACTGTGGCTTCATTCTTGGAAGGGGTCGAGGAGGGGAGGGGTGGAGGGGGACGAAACTGGAACTACGAACCCGTAATGATCTAGCGTCGTAATAGAAAGGGAAAGGAAAAAAAAAGTAGGAGACTCGAACCACGAATCTGAAATATTCTGACTTCTAAAGTAGAAGGGAAGACGACGGGATTCTCGAACCACAAACCTGAAAACATTGTAGCTTCCTATTGGAAAGGGGAAGGGCCTCGAACCAAACACAGTCTGGTTTCCCAGTGGAAAAGGGAAAGAAGAAACAAACAAAACAAAACAAAAAAAAAACCCGCGAAACTCAAACACGACTGGAACCATGGAAGTTTTGTTTCCTCAGTGAGTGTGTTAATGACGTCACAGCGAACAAGGTTAGCTCTCTCTCTCTCTCTCTCTCTCTCTCTCTCTCTCTCTCTCTCTCCTCTCTCTCTCTCTCTCTCTCTGGACCGTCGACACAATCTCTGTCTCTGTGTACTCTGTTCTTTGTGCACAGACGACGGCTGCACAGATTTTTTTTTTTTAAGGTGCTCCCCAAATATATATTTCTCTCAGTTTACGCAGCTTTTAGTGGAGAGAGCAGTTTGTTTGATGATTTCCACCCACACCAAAGTGAGTGGAACGAAGACGGCAAATATTATTATGACTATTACTATTTGCTCAAGGCCCCGACCATCGTTGGGTTTTAGCGTGGGCCCGGCGTGTGATCTATTCAATGTCGCCGCTACGCTCTTACCCTTCCCACCCTCCCCCTCCCCACATGTGTACACACACACACACACACACACACACACACACACACACACACACACACACGCACACTCACACACACACACGCACACTCACACCACACACACACACACACACACACACACACACACACACACACACACACACACACATCCAAGACCGTTTCTCTATTTCTTGTCTGGTCTTTTCATCGGTGTACTTTTGTTGACCTCATGACTAATGCCAGGTGTGGCGGAGACTGTGCGGACAAACCAGTCGGCGTGCTATAACCCTTCTGCAGGGAAACTCAAACATTCCGTATGGAACAGTCTCTTCCTCTTTCTGTATTTGCCCCGTGTCTGTGAGGTATTTCCATTGACGCGGAATGTAGGCTTCCCTACGTAGGCGAAACCGCGTGCAAGCCGAATGCAATCGTAGCGAAGAGGCAGGATGGCAGTGTGAACTAATAGACGTCTGGAAGTAAACATACACGTCGGCGAAACTCCACGTAATTACACACACACACACACACACACACACACACACACACACACACACACACACACAGAGGCACGCACGCACGCACGCACACACACACACACACACACACACACACACACACACACACACACACACACACACACACGCACGCACACACACACACACACGCACACACACACACACACACACGCACTCACACACACACACACACACACACACACACACACACACACACACACACACACACACACACACACACACACACACTGACTGAATGACTGAAACCATTTAGGCTACTGTCAGATTAACATATTGTTGTACTGACATTTTTTTTTAAACTTAATAAATTAATGAGAAACGAAAATGATACCAATAACATCTCAATGACATTAAGATCATAAAGGAAACTTAACAGGGAAACATTTAACATTTATAAGTAAAATAATAACCAAAAAAAAACCACCCAAACACACACACACACACACATACACACACAAAACCGTGCCCCCCCCCCCCCCCCCCCCCCCCACACACACACACACAGACACTCAAAACATACCACACAAAAACGTATGGACGAGCACAACATACACTCACATACAAACAAAACCAAATTCTCTCTCTCTCTCTCTCTTCTCTCTCTCTCTCTCTCTCTCTCTCTCTCTCTCTCTCTCTCTCTCTCTCTCTCTCTCTCTCCTCTCTCTCTCTCTCTCTCTCCTCTCTCTCTCTCAGCGTGCGCACAGCATATGCAGAAGTTTCATAAATGGAATAATGCGATCTAGTATACGTGAGAGTCGGACAGCTATGTTATGTAATAAATGTTTTGCTCTACGTGTACATCAGACCACTAAACCAAAAAGAAATACACACACACACACACACACACACACACACACACACACACACACACACACACACACACACACATAATTCCGTTAGAAAAAATCTGCCAAGTGGATGAGACTTTATCAGATGTACAGCTGAATTGGCTAGACTCCACCCATTTTCTGGGTTGGGACAAAAAAAACACTATGCAATGTTAAAGGCAGACTTTTAGACAACATTTGATCATGAACACACACACACACACACACACACACACACACACACACACACACACACACACACACACACACACACCGCTTTATCTTTACTATCCTCATTCTTTACTCCTGCATTCTTATGGCAGTAAGCGGAAACTTTGCCAAACTCAATATTTGCATGGACAAGTAGTTCTTTTTCAAAGACCCTACTATTTACTTTGATGCGGAAAAGAGTTACAGTTTACATCAGCTTTCCCCTACGTTCCTGTAAAGAGACTGCGGGGGTGGCTGGGGGGGGGGGGAGGGGGGAGTATTAAATTGGGAATTCACTCAGGTCTAGCAATCCGATTACTATTTTTTTAAAGTCAAGAAACTTCGTTTAAAACGTAATAAATCTGACGTGGCCCAGAGGTGTAAGTCCACCCATTCCCTGGTGGAGTATCATATTTTACAGGTTTACGTGTGCACACAATATATCCAAGAGCTTTAGCTTTGAAGTTCTTGGTCCCTAAACTAAAGAAACGGCGAAACGCAAAAAAAAAAATATCGCAGTGCTATGTTCTACAATCATTTCTGCATGGAATGGTATCATTGCTCAGGATTTGCGTCTTGCTCTCTGATTCGGTTATTTATACATTAGTTCATTCGTTCGTTCTTTCGTTTGTTCTTTTTTCTTTCTTCTTTTTTTCCTTTTGTGTCTTTGTTCCTTTGAAGCGTTGGCTTATTACTCATTGCTTATTCATAGTTTCCTTGATTCTTCTCTGCTTTCGAACTCAGTTCGGTTCCTGAAGCTTATAGCTCAGCTGACTGCAAAGGACCACATCAGGGCTGTCACCCCGTTGAAATCAACTCTCCAAAACGCTTTCGAACAGCTATCACATGGTTTATTTAGTGAATAAATAAACATTGTAAAGGAAGCAAGTAAATGTTCCTGCCATAGAAAAGTACTTGAACACACACAATTCCAAACCTGTGCTGCTTTTAGTACCCATTTACTTAGCACACACGCAGACGACAGGCACAAGAACACGCGATGCAACTTGTCTCTGTAGAGTTGCCTACTCTGGGCCGACTATTCGGTCGCTAATTTAATCCATCATTATACAGCCTTAACAGAATACAAGAAAAGACGGACCATATGTTGATATTATTCGGAGAGAGAGAGATTGACATTATTCGGAGAGAGAGAGAGAGAGAGAGAGAGAGAGAGAGAGAGAGAGAGAGAGACAGACAGACAGACAGACAGACTGACAGACAGACAGACAGACAGGGACAGGAAGAGAGAGAGAGACAGACAGACTGACAGACACAAGAAGAGACACAGAGAGACAGACAGACAGATACGGAGACCAAAGGGACAGAGGTATTGACAAGAAACTGGTTGAGCTTAAGAGAGAGAGAGAGAGAGAGAGAGAGAGAGAGAGAGAGAGAGAGACAGACAGACAGACAGACAGACAGACAGACAGACAGACAGACAGACAGAGACACAGAGAGAGGGGGGGGGACAGAGAGCGAGCGAGCGAGAGAGAGGAGAGGGAGCGAGAGAGAGGGACAGACAGACAGACAGAGGTGATGCCTAGGGCTGCTTCACGAATCACCTGAAACTGATGAGCCTAATAATTGACAAGGGAACGAGGTTTTGGACTGTAATAACCATGCAAATAGTGGAAGTGTTCGGAGAATTTTTTTTTTAAGTGCCGTCGAAATTTGAGGACAAAATCACGTTTCTGTCGTGTCCATCAAATATCATTAAGACAGCATCGGCCGTGTAACACGTTGTTAGACATTTTGTTCTGCCCTCAGGAAAAAAACGTGTCCGACGCCATTTTGCTAAGGGGAGAAAACTCACACACACACAGTATGGACCAATCAGAGAATGGTTCTGTTTGCAATGTACTGGAATGTTGGGGGGAGGGGGGGGGGGGGGGGGAGGGGGGAGTACATGATTAGAAGATTACGGTGAGGAGAGAGAGAGAGAGAAATTTGAGGACAAAATCACGTTTCTATCGTGTCCATCAAATATCATTAAGACAGCATCGGCCGTGTATATATATACTAGCGGAATGTCAAATATATCTCAGTCTGCCTGCCTGCCTGTCTGCCTGCCTATCTGTCTTTCTGTCTTCCTGCCTATCTGTCTGTCTGTCTGTCTGTCTGTCTGTCTGTCTGTCT
>CM065720.1:47038700-47052521 GCA_033310375.1 Conus canariensis
TTCGGTTTTGTTTGGGAGCATCAAGGCGTAGAAAACATGCGCGGATTCCTGAGCTCATTCAAGCAAAGACTGGTTGACTGTCATAGTCAAAACTGGCAAGAACACTTCAAAAAAGCAGTAGATTTAGTGTTTACCGTTCTTTTAAATCTTCTCTGTCGCTGGAATCTTATTTCACAGTTGTTAAAAATAAACACATCAGAGATGTTTTGATTAGGTTTAGAATAGGTGCCTCTGAATTACGTACTCATAAAATGAGATACGCTCCCGTTCATCAAAATGACTTGAAATGTCCTCTGTGTGATGCTGGCCTCGAAGATGAAATGCATGCTATGTTTTACTGCAGGTCTTTGAATGATTTACGGGAGAAGTACATTCCATCTCGGTATACAAAGCATCCCAGTGACAGAACCCTGGAAAAGTTAATGCAAGACGATGAGCATCTCCATGATTTAGGACGTTTTATTTACCACTCTAACAAACGCTGTGTATCACAGGTGTAATCATATTATTAGCTAATATCGTATGTAACTCTTTAGCATTTTCGTTCGTCGTTGTTTGCCTGTTTGTTTGCTATTGCAATTTGCATGGTACTATTTGAAACAGCCATACAGTGTGTGTGTGTGTGTGTGTGTGTGTGTGTGTGTGTGTGTGTGTGTGTGTGTGTGTGTGTGTGTGTGTGTGTCATTAATACAAAGGAGTTTGCATGTAAAATTGTAATGGGTCGGATGACCTTCGACAATAAATCATCTTGAGTCTTGAGTCTGTCTGTCTGTCTCTCTCTCTCTCTCTCTCTCCTCTCTCTCTCTCTCTCTCTCTCTCTCTCTCTCTCTCCTCTGCATGTGTGTGTGTGTGTGTGTGGGCGCGCGCGCGCACGCGCGTGCGTTCGTGCGTGCTCGCGCGCGCGCGCATGTGTGTGTGTGTGTGTGTGTGTGTGTGTGTGTGTGTGTGTGTGTTTGAGGGGAGTGTGGGTGGGGATGGGGCAAACTTAGGAAAAGAAACATTTTAGCCAAGCTTAAGTCAGTCAGTGTAAGTAACTTAAAGTTAAGTCGTGCCGTCCTTCTCTTTGCTAGTGTCAGCGTAAGATGTGGGAGCGTGTGTGGTGTGAGCAAGTATCCTCTGAACATTTCTCGGCGCATCTTTTCAGATTCCCTGTCAAATTAGTTTTCCCACTACAAGCCAACGCATTTCACCTACGACTACCCGCCCATCTGCCTTTCTAAATATAGCAACCAATCATCAACAACGGGAAAACCCAAAAGCCAAACCCGCTCACAACCGCTGAATTTCTTCATCTTTCGTGAACTCCCTTTATCCTTTCTGATCCATGTATGACGCACGCTTAAGTGCTGGGTCACACATAGCAGAGTATTGTATTTCGCTTCCTTTCATATCTAAACGATTAAATCATAAATGATTCCATCAAGACACAATCCATCCATAACAGAAGGACGACATCGGAGTGGGATGCTAAAACATTGTACAATAAAACCTTCCTTCGGGTGCCTTCGTCAATGATCATCACAAGGTATCTTTAGTAACAGGATGTGTCTGTGGCCGTGCTGTGTCGCTGACGTGCCGATCCGTGCAATTCTGTGTGGGAATAATATTTTCCCCAACCGCGACCACGGTTGACGTTGCTTTTTCTCAAAACAAGAGGCCGGTGGCGGCTCTTCCATCCGCAGAGGCCTGATGCCACGCTGAGAGACTGCACTGCGCACAGTTGATGGGACCAGTCGTAGAGGACGTTGTTACATATGGTTCATGGAGGAAGTAATGGCAGAATATTAGCAGGAAAAAATCTGCTTTCTGACCGCTCACCCTAACAGGCAACATATTTTTCTTGGTTCTATTGACAATTAGAAGACTGGGAACTGCCGGGGATGGAATCAGAGAGTATGTAACTTTTTTTTTTTAATGAATATATTGACGATTTAGAGGATTACAAACTGACAGAGGCAGAACCAGATGGCATGTAACATTTAACTTGGTTGTACCAAGGATTAAGGGGATTGGAAACGGACAGTGGCGGAATTAGAAAGTACGTAACATTCATCTTGGCTGTACTGAGGATTAAGAGGACTGGAATGGAGAGAGGCGGAATCAGAGTATGTAACATTTATCTCGGTTGTACTGAGGATTATGAGGATTGGAAACGGATAGAAGCGGTATCAGAGAGTATGGCTGTATCAAGGATTAAGAGGACTGGACATGGACAGAGACAGAATCAGCGAGTACGTTGCTCCATTCCTTTTTCTCTAACACCGTCACACGTGGAGACTTTCTTGTCCTCAAGATGAAATTAGTGACCCTCCCCGAAGCTTCCGCAGACCAGCACCGCTTCAGTTGTCAGTGCAGGGCATCAGCCATGTCTCCTCGCCCAGCCCTGGGGGACTCCGCAGTCATGGCAAATGAGTGGCATGGTCCAGGCAACCCCTCCCCAGGAGCAGAGGGGGAGAGGCGCAAATTGCTTGAATTGTCGCTGATACGTTAGCCTCTATTGTCGAAAACAGTTCCCCCACATCATATAGTTGTCGGTGTGAAACAGAAAACAGTATTTTAATGCGTGGCTTGACCTGAATGGGGACCGCGGGGCGGGATGAGGAATAAGGTAAGAGACTGTGGAGACCCTATTTTGGGCTTTATTGGATGATGTCATTGCCTTGGGCAGCTAGACATCACTGGACTATAATTCAATTCTGGTACAAAGACAACCCCCTTCTTTCCTTCTCGTCCCTCCACATACATCTCTCTCTCTCTCTCTCTCTCTCTCTCTCTCTCTCTCCTGCTTAGATGTTAAAGGTTGACCATAGTACCTGATCTTTCCCGGATGAGACAAGCAGAAGTTTACATTTGCAGAATTTACCTTGCACGAATTAAAGAACACGCGGCAACGAGGGAATTTTCACTAAGAGAGATAGAGAGAGAAAAACAAGGAAAATGAAAATCCACTATAATAGATGAATACACAACGATAAAAATGCCAATACTAAGCAACCGCACCCTTGTCCTACCCCCATTCCATCCCCGAAACATACAAACAAACAAATGTGCGTATTTTAGAGAGTTAAAAAAGGACAGCCCCCCCCCCCCCCCCCCCCAAAAAAAAAAAAAAAAAAAAAAAAAAATCACGAAGTATCATTGGCAATTACTGAACGTAAATGGGACTCTATATTCTGCTTATGCTTAACTCTGACCCCAACACTAACCCTGACACAAACTCCGGTTGAGCTTTCCCTCATATTTGAATAGCATGTGGAATACATTTGTACACTATCATATATGTTACACTGTGTATAGAGGATAAACAAATGATTCAGTGGTTCCAAAACGTTGTAGATCTTGTACTCCACCGTAGTTGTGCTTCATAGCTGGTTTTCAGTTGGTTACAGCTTGGTTGCGATGGAGGGCCTTCACCTAAACTTACACTCACCATCGTTAACCCTAACCTGATCTAAATCTACTGTTTCGTTAAAACAGTCTAAAAAAAAAACCTTCGTGGTAATTTGTTCCTTTTTTGCCTGCTGGCAGTATGTACCCGCGTCTACTGCGACGCGCTCTTTTTTTTTTTTTTTTTTTTTTTTTTGCTACTTGATTTAGCTAAGTTTAGAAAGAGACGGGGGTTAGTTACCGCCTAGGACATAGACACTACTTTATTACTTAAACTACTTAATTCAGGTTTAATTTCCTCCTGTTCGGAATGTGAGGAAATTCAACCTGAATTAAGTAGCCTAGTTTAAGTAGTTTAATCACTACCTAAACTATTTGATTCAGGTTTAATTTCCTCACATTCCAAAGAAGAGAGAACAGACGAGGAAACCTATCCCAGACGACTGGAAACAGGTAACCTATCTGACATCATACAGAATCCCCTGTATGACGACAGCACGTTAGGATGGATCGCGGAAACGGATTCCTTTCTTTTTTTTTTGTCTTTTTATTTCTTGTTTATTTAGTTTTGGTATTTGCCAAGTGGCACTAACTTTGTAACGTCTCTGTGAGGAGGAGAATCCGAACTTTCGAGCGCCCGAGAAAATGTAATACTTTGCGATGATAACGTCGGCAGTAGGTAATAAACAAACGAGATGACAGCTGCTCCCTGGATGAAGCAATTACATGCACGTTTCTCGTGCATTGCTTCGGCTGTTGTTGCTGCTGCCTTCAACATGTCACCTAAGGGCAAGCTACAAACCTTTTCTGTTAAGGTCTGCACCTCTTGTCTATTGCATGTTTCCCAGGTAATGGGGAATCATTAGCCGTGTGAGGACGGTATTATGTGCTTGTAAATGTTTCACCTTAAAAAAGTGACCTCCCTAGTGTATTATATGATGCAATACGAATGAAAACTCAGGTGATTCAAGGCGCAACGCTACTCCCGTGATGGAAACGTCGTTGGCAAGAATGCCAAACGCCATGTCTGAGAGTGAGTGAATGGGGGATGATTGGTTCAGCCAGGCGCTGCTATTACAGTCAGGCTGAGGTAACAGTGTGCGGACAGGTCCAGTACCCCAGTAGACACACCGCTGCGGAATGCCACACAGCCAGAACGGAGATGCAGTTGTGCAGACAAAACACAGGATTTAGGAAACGGCGAGGGGGGGGGGGGGGGACCTGGAACCTTCACCCATCACCCACACCCCGCCACCCACGCCTTTCTCATGCCTCTCCCCCCCCCCCCCCCCTGCTCTCCGATTTGCCAGGTACCCCAACTCCATTCCTGTGGTCTCTCCCACTCTCCTCTGCCTCTCCAAACACAGGGTTGGATGTATGAATCAGGTATATTTTGCAATTTCTAGAACAACAAAATTAAGTTTTCTAAATACTTTGCGAGGTAAAACAAAAACAAACAAAAAAAAAACAAACAGAAAAAACCCATGAGGACACACACGCGCGCGCAAGTGGTTTTCTTTTTCTTCTCTGGTTCTCTCTCTCTCTCTCTGTTTCCCTCTGTCTCTGTCTCTGTCTCTCTCTCTCTCTCTCTCTCTCTCTCTCTCCCCCCCCCCCCCCCCTTAAAGGTTTAACTGTGACAGGACTGCTTTTTTTTTGTCTGGAACAAATTTAATTGCGTGGCGACTTCACTTTTCTGGTTATCATCGAGCAATATTAGCAGACGGCAAAACAATCGCTTTGACAGTTTATTTTCAAGTAGTGTGAATTTTCCACTGAAGGACAGTCGAACTGCAGCCAACCCCTAGCGAACAGCGTGGACAGCAGTCTCTCAGTCCATCCTCGCAGCCGACTGGCGGGCCTCCATACTATGAAAGCCGCTCAAGCCAGCCTCCAACCAAACCGTTTCTCGTCCCCACACCCAAGCGCCTTTCCACCTCCCTCCACCCGCACGCACGCACGCACGCAAACGGCCGCGTCGCCAGCACTCCACTTCCCATCATAGTACCACCGCTCACGACCTGTCTGAACAGTTTACTCAGCGTCACCCCTCCCCAACGCGGCGAGAGGCGGCGCGTGCGAAAGGCCGCGGCGCGGACCATCCCCGCGTAGGTTTTCGTTCTGCCTTGTTTTGTTTTGTTCTAGGTATCAGGCAAGAGAGCCTGAGAGTAAGCACCGCCAAGAGCTGGGATACTTCCCAGCGAGTGTTATTGCCTGTTCAACTTCACACCGCCCGCCACACACACACACACACACACACACAACTTTGCGGAAGGGTGGGGGTTGGGGCACCAACTCCACGTGTGCGTGTGTGCGACACTGCGTAGTGTTGTGTGTGTGTGAGAGAGGGGTGGGTGCGAACGAAAGAAGTTGAACAGAACGAACGGGAGAGTCCGACTGTCTCCTAGCGGACTCTAACGGTGTCTGTGTCGCGCCACGCCGCCGTGTGTTGGTTCGATCATTGGGTTAGGGTTGTGGCCGTTGGGTAGTTGCAAGTTCTTGTTGATCGCTGGTCTATTGAAAGGTTTGTGTGTGTGTGTGCGCGCGCGTGTGTGTGTGGTGGATCAGAGTGGGTCTTTGGATTCCAGCAAAAAAGGAAATGAGACAATATCGGTTTTTTTTCGACATTTTTGTCTCACTTCGTTCTGCGGAATGTAGTTTGAATCGGCTTCTTGGACATCGATGAAACTGACGAGGAAGATCGTGCTGGCTTCACTGTGGGAGTAACTCCTGTTATAGTCTAAAAGTGAGTTTGCACTGAAAAAGAAAAATAGAGAAAAAAAAAAGTAAAGTAACAGAGGAGTCCAAAAGAAAAAAAAGAAAGAAAAGCTAAGAAAGAAAGAAAGAACGAAAAACTACTGATTGTGGAATGTTAGTGACATTGTGTTCCTCTGTAACAGGTCTGCTACACTGGTCCCATATGGTATCACCGAGTACTGAACGATTGCTGGTGTTTTGTTCTTTCTGTTTGGTTTGGTGTGTTTAAAACAAAAAGTAATAAAGTTGGCCATTCACGGTGCTTCGTGAGAGATCTGCGTTAACCGGATCCTTTATTGGGTATGTATAAGTTTTATCATTTTGTTTGTTTGTTTTGTAGTTCATTTTTCATTTTCATTAATCGAGGACTTCGTCGTTTCAATGAAACGCAAACCACCACCCCTTTTCCCTCCTCATCTCAGTCTGCCTGTCTGTCTATCGTTATCCGTGTTTCTCACTCCTACTCTCACTCTCTCTCCCAGTCACTGTCATACACCTCTCGTGTCTGTCAGTCTCTCTGCGTTGTCTGCCTCCCTGCCTGTCTGTCTGTCTGTCTGCCTGTCTCTTTCTCTCTGTCTCTCTCTCTCTCTCTCTCTCTCTCTCTCACACACACACACACACACACACACACACACACACACACACATACACACACACACACACACACACGCACACACACACATACACACACACACATACAGAGAAAGAGAGAGAGAGAGAGTGACTTTTATTTTACCCCTCCCTCCCTCTCTCCTCCCTGTGTCAGCCGAACTTCATCTCTCTCTCTCTCTCTCTCTCTCTCTCTCTCTCCTCTCTCTCTCTCTCTCTCTCTCTCTCTCTCCATTTCTTTCCTTCCTTCTCTTTCTCTCTCTCTCCTCTCTCTCTCTCTCTCTCTCCATTTCTTTCCTTCCTTCTCTCTCTCTCTCTCTCTTCTCTCTCTCTCTCTCCATTTCTTTCCTTCCTTCTCTCTCTCTCTCTCTCTCTCTCTCTCTCTCACTCTGTGTGTGTGTGTGTGTGTGTGTGTGTGTGTGTGTGTGTGTGTGTTAAAGCATCATGTTTCAGCTGGCGTTTACGTTGCGCTGTTGATTACTGATCTCACATGTATGTTGGCCTGTGTGAGAGTTACAGCGAACGGCAACGACTAATTAGCTTGTTACTGAATAATATAGAAAATCGTTAGGCCAGGAAAGTCAAACACAAAAGAGTGAGGAAGGAAGAGAGGGAAACAGAGAGAGAGAGAGAGGGAGGGAGAGAGAGAGTGGAGGGGGAGCGAGCGAGCGAGCGAGAGAGAGAGAGAGAGAGAGTAGAGAGAGAGAGTGGAGGGGGAGCGAGCGAGCGAGAGAGAGAGAGAGAGTGGAGGGGGAGCGAGCGAGCGAGCGAGCGAGAGAGGAGAGAGAGAGAGAGAGAGAGAGAGAGAGAGAGAGAGAGAGAGAGAGAGAGGTTCCTAGCAGGCGAAATTCACGGGTTCAAGCAACATAATCATCGATTAAAAAAAATCGCCTTCATCGTTTCAGTTACCGCCTTTCCTCGTTTCTCGCTTGCAGTATACTTTACTGTCGTGAAGCGACGATAATTGCGGCAAGGAGGGAAGGAAGGTGGGGGGGGGAGAGAGAGAGAGAGAGGGGGGGGATCGGAAGAGAGAAGAGAGAGAGGGAGAGAGAAAGGGTGGGGAGGAGAGAAAGAGAGAAAACGGAGAGAGAGAGAGAGGAGAGAGAGAGAGAGAGAGAGAGAGAGAGAGAGAGAGAGAGAGAGTTGGGGTGGGGGTGGTCCTAACAGGCGAAATTTACAGGCTTTAACAACATTATCAACGATTGAAAAAATCGCCTTCATCTGTTCAGGTTCTGTCTTTCTCGCTTGAAGTGTTACTTATCTGCCGTGAGAGACGATAATTGCGGAATAAGTTTGATCCGCTTTTCAATGTCAGATATTACTGTTGCGCAAGGCGGCACCATCGGATGGGGTCAGAAGAGGTGAAGTGGGTGTGAGAAGAAGGGGAAGAGGGGGGGGGGGGGGGTTGAGAGAGCGAGGGAGGATGAGACGAAACAGAAACAAGTTCTGCAGTTCATGGTGCCATCTTGAAACTTTGAGTGGGAATGATTCTCCGAGATGAACAGTGGCCATTTATGCATTTCAAAAAAGAGACTCGTGTAGCCGACGAGTGATCTAACGATTTTAAAATTGTGCAGAGCGGTCTGTATTTTATGGCCGCATATCGTGTCCCTCTCTCTCTCTCTCTCTCTCTCTCTCTCTCTCTCTCTCTCTCTCTCTCTCTCTTTGTGTGTCGGTAAATATGTCTGTCTGCCTGTCTCTGTCTCCTGTCTGTCTGTCTTTCTATCAGTCTATTTGTATCTCTCTGTCGTCTGTCTGTCGTCCCTCTCTCTGTATTATATATATATATATATATATATATAATACATACATACATACATACATACATACATACACATATACATACATACGTACGTACAAACGTACATACGTACATACATACGTATACATGGAAAGAGATATAAACTAGCTTTAAAAAAAAAAGTAGCGAACAGCAGTCATGGTTCTACATTTGGTTCAACAGACACGTTTATTTTGATGGTTAGTTGCAGGCGACATTGGATCTATAACCAAACCTTTTGCGCGGGGTTGCAAAGACAGTTAGGCACTTTATAGGCTACTCCACAGCTAGCAACTTAGAACTGAAGGTGTATATGGAGACAATTATGATGATGATGGTGATAGTAATAATGATGATGATGATGATGATGATGATGATGATGAGTTTGTGGTGATGGTGATAATTACAATATGAGTACAATAAAGATGATAATGAGTAGTATTTACATTCTGCAATTCTGGTCAAAATCTATTTATTGCGCTTACGTACACCATTCCTACTTCCATCCATTCACAATTAACAACTAACCCACTGTAACGGAGGTTGTGCACAGGCACGTGACAACAGTATCATCTAGAATACTTGATTGGAAAGATAGGTGTTGGATGTGTTGTGTATGCAGATCAGGTGAAGAGATGTGTGAAATGGGAGACGGTGGGTTCCAAACATAGGCTACAAGGCGGCAAAGTTAACGGAATGTTCTCCTAACGATTTCTAGATTTCGCCCACTGAACGATTTTAGTTTTCCGAAAAGATGGAAAACCAGAGAGGAGAGAGAGAGAGAGAGAGAGAGAGAAGAGAGAGAGAGAGAGAGAGAGAGAAGGTTGTCTGAGAACTCGCGAAAACGTCAGTCGTTCACACATATTTATAATTTTCTCAATTTTTTCCCCATATAAATCAAAGCTTTAATCAGACTTGCCGAAAGCTTATTAGCAGAGCAAAACACAGCTGTAGTGTGCGTCCAATTACAAACGATCACAGTTGTTAGCTGTTCAACAGAAATGCACTTAGGCTACGTGAACAAGCACAACCAGCAGTTAAGTGTGGGGTCGAGCTTCGGGGATTGCAAGCGGGATGTCAAATTGAAGCAAGCAAAGAAACGACAACACTCACCCAGTCAACCAAACAGCCCTTAACCAACCAAACGAACCGGGGGGGGGGGGGGGGGGGGGGGGGGGGGGGGGGGGGGGGGGGGGGGGGGGGGGGGGGGGGGGGGGGGGGGGGGGGGGGGGAGTAAATTACCGTGAAATCGTTTTTACATGTGAACCGAAAAACTCCAGATGATTCGATGAAAGACGAACTAGGGAGGAACGCAGTTTATATTAACTCATGCACAAAATTTATCCAGAACAGGCTAAAAGTGGTTCAGATGATGGATACTGGCTTCTTGCGTCAGGACGCTGTATAAAATCTAATAATGTGAAGAGGCAAGAAAACATTGGCTACAAACATCGCCAGTGTTTGTGTACGGTACAAATGTCGGCTTTTGTTTGTATGGCGTGTGGAAAAAAAAGTCGTAGCCTGTTTTAAACAGCACATTATTGATCTATGTTTGGCAAGGCTGAAACTATCATATACACGAAAGGGAAACATTCCTCTGTGCCTATATCTAGATAATCCAGAACCGACCTTTTGGCAGAATCATAGCTTTCTATGTCGATATGAAGTTCTCGGTTAGCATTGCTTTACCTAACTTTAGAGCTGTAGTGAATTCTATTGCTTGCTGTTCACTATCAAAGATGCTTATGTAGAAGCTTTGAAAATCTTGTGTGCCATTTCTGTGGACAGGCGAAACAGGTTGCAGCCATTTTAAAACTTTTTTTGTGTCAGTGCTTCTACATTTGAGAGCTAACCAAGTTCCTTTTACGTATTACAAAAGGTCGTCCAACTTCAGGCTGGTTTCACTTAAAAAAAATAAACACACACACACACACACCACACACACACACACACACACACACACACACACACACACACGCACGCACGCACGCACGCACGCACGCACGCACGCACGCACACTCACACGCACGCAGGCAGGCACGCACGCCACACACACACACCACACACACACCACACACACACACACACACACACACACACACACAACACACACACACACACCTTCCAATGAGATAGTGGCCTTTCTGAAATTTAATAAACTATTGTGTTGTATTCTCTCTCTCTCTCTCTCTCTCTCTCTCTCTCTCTCTCTCTCTCTCTCTCTCTCAGTAGTGATCACTTAATGTAACCTGATTGTCTATGTGAATGGTATGTTGTGTGTCCGTGCGCGCACGTGCGCGCGCGCCAGTGTGTGTGTGTGTGTGTGTGTGTGTGTGTGTGTGTGTGTGTGTGTGTGTGTGTGTGTGCAGGGAGGGGGGGGTCGTGTGGATGGATGGGTGCTTCATTCGTTGATCCTTTTTTGTAAGTCATATGTATGGTGAGTTTGTAACATCACAAGGGAAGTCTCTTGCATTTGTTTCCTTTTTAGTCGCTGTTGCTAGATATGACTCACGATACCCCTCTGCCAATAGGGCCTTTTGCTACTGGCAATAAAATTGTGTCAGTCCCTCTCTCTCTCTCTCTCTCTCTCTCTCTCTCTCTCTCTCTCTCTCTCTCTCTCTGTGTGTCATGCACCCCACCCCCACCCCCTCACCCCCCCCCCCCCCACACACACACACACACACACACACATCCTTACTGTCTTCTAACCCTCCTCCCCCGTTTTCTCCATTCTGTGTTAGTCTTCCCAATCCCCCTCCCCGCCCTCCTTCCCCCCTCCTTTTAAACCTATTTGAAATGGACTATTGACAAGTTGTTTGCCTGGCTGAATTGCTGTACTGGCTTCATCTGGGTTCCCTTGTCCGCTGGACTGATTGCGCAATGACGACTGGACTTCAGATTTTAGAGAAAAAAAAAGAAGAAAATAAAACTGTGCGACACAAAATCTCTCTCTCTCTCTCTCTCTCTCTCTCTCTCTCTCTCTCTCTCTCTCTCTCTCTCTCTCTCTCTCTCTCTCTCCCTGTATGTGTCTGTGTGTCTGTGTGTTTGTCTGTGTGTGTGATGTTTTATGCCAATCGACCTCAAACGGCCTTTGCGCCTATCGCCGATTAAGGGAAAGAAGTCTTTTCCTTTAAAAGATTATGTCTACCTATCTATCCATCTATCTATCTATCGATCGATCTATCTATCTATCTATCTATCTATCTCTATCTATCTATCTATCTATCTATCTATCTAACTATCTATACCTATCTATACCTATCTACCTAACTCTCTACCTTCCTATCTATCCATCTATCTATTTATCTATCTATCTATCTTTCTTTCTTTCTTCCTTACCTTTTTCCTTTCTGATGTCTTTCTTTCTGTCTGTCTGTCTATGTATGCATGTATGTGTGTATGTGTGTGTACGTACATGCGTATGTATATATGTACGTATGTCTGCATGTATGTCTGCATGTATGTCTGCATGTATGTATGTATGTATGTATGTATGTATGTATGTATGTATGTATAAATCATTTCATGCACCTCATAAGTAATGTATTGCTACCTGTAAGACTGAGGTGACTTGGCCGTCCAGTACTTCCCCCAGCCACAAACACGTTTAAATTCCTTAGAGGTTTTGGCAATTAGTCACTCTGCGTGGAACGACAGGAGAGGAAAAAGAAAAAAGAAAATAAAGAGTCACAGAGATTAACAGAAAAGAGGACACAATTAGCACAGAATTTCCGAAAAGCATGTATACCATTCACTCTGGAAGAGTTTGCGACACCCACACAGAGACCAATCAAAATAATACACAGAGAGAGAGAGAGAAGAGAGAGAGAGAGAGAGAGAGAGAGAGAGAGAGAGATTGTCAGACAGAGATAGACAGACAGATATACAGACAGAGACAGACAAAGACAGAGAGATGGCTGATTTACAGCAAAGTAATATGCTTTTGTCTTGTTACAGTAATCAAATGCAAAAAGCCCCCGCGCCCCCCGCGCGCCGGGCCGCACACACACCTCCCCCAACAAAACACCCCCAACAACACCACACACAAACCCAAATAACGATAGGGGCCAGAAATGTTAGGTGGTAAGTGGATCCAAAGGGTTCTGACCAGCGGTGAGCTAAGGTTTTTGGTCGAAACTGCGCGAAGTCTCCAGAAATCCTCCTCTCCAGCCCTGTTATCCCCTTTTTTTCTGTCTCCTCAGCTGGAAACCCTGCTCACTGCGCCTCTGGCTCAGCAGATGGGTGAGGAAATATTGTAGTCGAACGCAGTGACATTTCCCCGTAAAAGCTGATGGCAAACAGACAGTTAGGTAAATGGGGAATAGATAGTAGTAGATAGATAGATAGATAGATAGATGATAGTGAAGACAGACGCGGACAAACAAGCAGCAGATGGATGATACATAGTAGATCGATCGTCGTCGATGATAGATATTAATAGACGCCAGGCAGGCGGCAGACAAACAAACAGACAACAGACAGACCAGTAAGATAAAAAGATAGTATCAGCGACGAAGGCAATGAAGACAGACAGATAGACAAACAGTAGATGATGGACAAGATAGTAGATAGACGGAAACAGCCGGCAGAAGAGGAGGAGAGAGGGAGAGAGAGTTAGGTGGCGGTAGGTAAAAGACAGAAAAATAGCGAAAGATAGATAGATGATAGATGAAGCACACCACAGACAGATGTAATAGATAGACAGACAGATGAAGATAGAAGATAGTAGATTTTTTCAATATTTTGGGGAAACGGCGCAAAACCTCCCACTTCAAACTAATTAGCAGTGGGAAGTGACTTGCTTAAATTTCATTTTTTTTCCCGTTTCCCTGTCTTGCTGGTGGAATGTGTATGCGCTTGCAATGAGACAGAAAAACTTCGGAATGAAATTGGTTTTTGGCCAGCTTAAAACCCCGTCACATGTTAGCGGTCCTTGGGAGGGGGGGAAGGGAATTGGGGGGAGGGGGGGAGGGGGCCCAAGGGACAAAAAATGGGGGATTTGGGGAGGGGAAGGGGGTGAAACGAGAAATGGATGGGGGAATGATGGGGGGAGATGGGAGGTGGGTGTTTGGGGGGGGGGGGGAAAAAATGCTTTGCTGGGGAACAGTTTTTTATCTACGCCCCGGGGGTTTTTTTCAATGAGAGGGCTTGCATAGTTCCGAGGGATCTGTTGTGTTCAATGGTTTTAGAAAAAGTTTATTAAAAGCCCCACATTTCCTCCTCTTTTCCCCTCCTCTTCTCTTCTCTCTCCCTCCCTCTCTCTCTCCCCCCCCCTCCCCTCCTCCACACCC
>CM065720.1:47052621-47055121 GCA_033310375.1 Conus canariensis
AGCCTCACACAGACTTTAAAAAGCTTCATACAAAGGATCCCTCTTTCACTCTTTCGCATGACACCCCGTATGCATTGAGAGAATAAAAGCCAACAACCAACCATGTAAACGCGCGAATAGCAGCTTGTGCCCAGACCATTGTGATAGGAACGTCTTTCTCCTCAATGGGCGTTGACAGGTCGTGTCGGCTGCCATTAGGATAAAACTTGCTGAACTGGAAGCAAATAATCATAAAAGAGCTCATACCACCTTCTAGTCACTCTCACTCCCTTCTCTGGTATCACCTACAAGAACGGGGCCTGTTTTCTTGATCCAAGAGCTCAGAGTTCAATCCCTCTAGAAGGTCAGGCTAGACGACTTCTGTTTTTCTTTTTCTTTTTTTTTCCTTTCTTCAGAGTCAACTTTTGTGCAGAATCCAGCCCCCCCCCCTTTCCTTCCGCCACACCCTCACTCCTCCCCCCGCCCCTTTCCCACCCAACTGTGCCTCCTCTCCTCCAAGCCTTTTTGGGGGTGAGACTTGAAAATCAAGACCCTGTGTGACGACGCATGTTTGTTTTTTCCCTTAATCCCAGGCGTCGCGAAGCCCATTTTATTCCTCCGTAGAAAAGCGGGGGTGAATTGCACACACACACACACACACACACACACACACACGCGCGCGCGCGGATTTCGATACGCATTTCGATGTAATGATATATGGAAAGATGCAATAACTTTATATGTGCCTTTTAGACCCAAAAATCTATTTTGTGAGCTCTAGAATGTGCTATGACTTTCGCCCCCCCCCCCCCCCCCCCCCCCCCCCCCCGATATATGAAAGTTCATTAAATACATATACAAAATTAATTATTTAGAAGTGTACATTCAAGAAAAAAAAATGTTCGCGGCATAATTATATGGCGGGATGTTTGCGAAAACAATGTGGATTTACGAAAAATGAACCACTTTCCGGAATTTTGACCTCCGGCTAGGTCCACTTTGTAGGTTAGGAAAATATATAACTCTCTCTCTCTCTCTCTCTCTCTCTCTCTCTCTCTCTCTCTCTCTCACGCACATGCACACACACGCGCGCGCGCACACACACACACACAATGCACACGCCGCACACACACACACACACACACACACACACACACACACACACACACACACACACACACACACAAGGAAAACTCATTGAGCACCGGTATTTGTATTCAGACATCCACGACAGACAGACTGTGACGACTTGAATGATGGGAATAAAAACGATGAAATACGCTACAATCTCACCGAGGGTTAACCTCCAAATTGTAGCCTAGGATGTGGGGGAAAAAAGGAAAAAACTTCAGGGGAACTTCTCTATAACCTAACTACATCGCCCCGGGGGAATAGCAAAAAATAAATTGAGGGGGATAAAGTTAAAGAACAAAGAGGGGGAAAAAAGCTAACAGAAAAAAAAATATCGACCTTATTGTCCTTGGCACAGTCGACTCAGAAGCGTGGTGGGGGTTGGGGGTGGGGATGGTGGGGGTAGGGTGGGAGGGGCGTGGGCTAGGGCCAGGGGAGGTAATGCGATGGAGAGTAACGTTCCTTAAAAAGCAGTCTGTGGCGGCCGTGTTCAGTGGCCGCGGGCTGAGCCACTGATTTGCATTTCACGCAAGTCCGACGACCTGTCTCTCTGGCGGATCCGGGGATTGAGTTAGTGTGTCACATGTCACCTGGATGCCAGCTGCAAAAAGTCTGTTGGAGCCAGCTCGGAATTAAAGCCTCTCAGTTGGCCGGGAGGGGAGGGAGGGGGGGCAGAAGAGGGCTGCGAATTCCCCCACCACTCCCCCCTCCCTTCCCTTCCATTCCATTCTCCTCTCTCTCTCTCTCTCTCTCTCTCTCTCTCTCTCTCTCTCTTCTCTGGAGGAGAAGTGCCGGGTGTGTGTGTGTGGTGTGGGGGGGGGGGGGGGGGGGGGGGGGGGGAAGCGGCTGATTTTCGGAAATGCTTTTTCGAAATGTCTGCTGCTGAATGCTGCTGCGATTTTGTGTTACTGTGATAATTATGATAATGATGATAATGATGATAGTGGCGATAGTTAAAAAAATAACAAGAAGCGGAAGAATAAGTAGAGGAAGAGGTGGAAGAGGAGGAAGAAGAAAAAGAAGGAGACATGATGATGATGGTGATGATGTTGATGTTGATGATGATGATGTTGATGATGATGATGTGATGATGATGATGATGATGATGATGATGTGGTGGTGTGACGACGACGACGACGGTGATGACGACAACAAAAATCATCGTCGTCATCATCACCATTACGACGGTAACACCGGACCTACAACAGCAGCAACGATGATAATCACATCGATGTTGATGATGATGATGTTGACGTCGACAATAATGATAATAACAGCAAATTCATTAAAACTGTAAGGTTTCTATACTATTCGAAGTCCACACCTTCAAGTCCATAAAACAAATCTCTCCTCTCTCTCACTCTCTCTCTCTCTCTCTCTCTCCTCTCTC
>CM065720.1:47075121-47077621 GCA_033310375.1 Conus canariensis
ATAGAACCCTCTTCAAAAGCCAGCTTTGCTTTGTCTACCTAGCCGTTGCACACACCCCCCCCTCCCCACCCCCTACCCTGACAGTGTGGGCCGATTCGTTTTCAGTTCATTTTCATAAAGACGTTGTTGGCTTCTGGACAAAAGGGACAGCCATTGACGGACACTGCACCTTTGAAAACAACAGCAACAACAACAACAACAACAACAAAAACAAACTAAGTATAAGCGTCAGGCGTGTGAACCTAACAAGTCTAAGCATTATCAACAGGACACGCTTTGTCCAGCAAAATGAATAACAAAAACATCTGTCGCTTTTGGTAATCAAAGGTTTTTTTTACATAATTCGCGCGAGTCATTTGTCTGGATGAAATGCCGGGGGTGGTATGAGCTGCCGAGACGTAGACACCAAAATGGGAGGACTGTGGACCAAGTGATTGAACTCCCTCCTCATTCTGACCGGTGTTAAAGTTTGTAGTTGTCAGGCTTGGGTGACACCAGGGTGTCCTGTCAACTGAAGCGTACCATCACCCTCAGGAGCATTTTGCCTGGCTCAGTGGTTCAAACACCCCCAAGTTCGTAGAAAGACATTTCGATTTCAAATCGCGTTCGTTGGCGCCTGATATAACGACGGCCATCTTCGCTGCTCAATTTAACGCGCGTTGTTCAGGTAGTGTGAGTGTAATGTTAGTTATCCCCCCTTTTCCTGTTTTGTTTTGGTTGGGTGGGTGGAGGTCGGGGTGGGATGGGGTGGGGTGGGTAGCGGGGGGAGGGGGTCATCCCAGTTTGCCATGTCGCATGAAATGGGTGTTCACTTTGCTACCCTCTCTCTCTCTCTCTCTCTCTCTCTGAGAGACAGACAGACTCTCTATACATGCGTCTCTCTCTCTCTCTCTCTCTCTCTCTCTCTCTCTCTCTCTCTCTCTGACAGACAGACAGACAGACAGGCAGACACTGAGACCGACAGAGATACACATTTATGGCCGTGTCACAAAGACTTAAATCCAATGTGGATGTCATCATTGCAATGTGTCCCGCTATGTTATCACTTCAAACGAGTTGTTTCTGCTGTTATTGTACTGTGCGTATTGGATTCAAGATCACTCTCAATAGTTTAATAAAAAAAAAATTAAAAAAAAGGATTGTGATTCCAGAATTTCGTTCGTTGAAAGGTTCAGAAAAGACAAGCAAATAAATGAAAAATAATGAATAAACAAATAGAGAAATAGATGAATAAATTAATTAATTGATAATGATGATAATGATGATAATGATAAAAATAAAGAATGATGGTAATTACGTACATGTTTCCTGCATTTTTTTTTTGTGATCTTGTTTTGTTTGCTTTTGTTGTATATTTACGAACAGAATCTGTCAGGAATTTCTTTCAATCCTAAGTAAATTGTACAATCAAATTTTTGAACATCGTTGAGAAGTAAACAAACATCAGATAATAAAAACGGACACATTTTTGTTTTTTCTTGTCATATTCCACTAAATGCATTAGGAAGAGAAAAAAAAAAAAAAAAACAGACACACACAAAAGAAAAAAGAACTATTGAGTTTCGAGATTGACGAGGTTTGCTTGCCTCAGGGCCAGAGAGAGAGAGAGAGAGAGAGAGAGAGAGAGAGAGAGAGAGAGAGAGAGAGAGAGAGAGAACACCGAGCAGGATGGGAAGGGGGAGGTGTTAATCGGAATTGATCCGGGGGCGTCTTTTGACACTACATCACAGATCTGGCCCCTTTCCCGCCCGGGGTGTCAGGATTGACAGGGAGACCTTTTAGTCTTGGGCACCGGCAAAGAAGAGACAGGTTCCCCACGAAGCTCGCAACATGTTCCTGGTTGCCGTGGGCTGGGGGCGCTGCCGAGGAGTAGATGGCTGCTTTTATTTGGATGTCATCCCAGAAACAATTTCGTTCCCAACCTCCCCCCCCCCCCTTCACCCCCCACCCCCACCTCACCTCCTCCCAATCTCACCCCTTTCCACCACCACCACCACCACCCTCCCAACCTAGCTCCCCCCCCCTTCCCACCCCCAACTAATCCAATCCCCACACCCCCGTCACAACTTTTCCCCTCTCTCTCTCTCTCTCTCCTCAGAAATTCAATTTGCCGACTCTCGTTTTCGCCCGAGGGTGTTTGGGAGAAGAGATGGAGGAGAGATGCGGGGTGGGGTGGGGATGGGGGACGGGGAAAAGGACAGGCTGGCGGCGGGGAGGAGGAGGAGGAGGAGGATGGTGGGGAGGAAGGGAAGAAAGAGTCCTTCCCTGCTGAGTGTTAACGGGAAACATACGTAGACTGCTCCGCTCGCTTTTTGTGTGGCGACCGATCGTTATTGTGAAGAGAGAAACAGAAGGGGTGTCGGCAGGGAGGGCGGAATGGGGGAGGGGGGAGGGGGGTCAGAGGAAGGTGAGGGACGGGAATCGTGGACTATAGGGTGGGAAGGAAGGACGGGCGAAGGGGGGAGGGGGGGTGTTACGCTGATGGCAATGGTTGATGGGA
>CM065720.1:47087621-47100121 GCA_033310375.1 Conus canariensis
GAGATAGCCAAAGTGGTGGCCTACGACCTGGACAGCGGGCCGAACGGGGAGCTCCGTTACAGCATCAGCGTGGCCAACACCTCCTCCCTCTTCTTCATCGACGAGATATCCGGCAGCATCAGCCTGGGCAACCAGAAGCTGCCGGCCGACGTCCGCTCCTACAACGTCGTCGTCAGCGTCCGCGACAACGGCATTCCGCAGATGGCGCAGCAGGCGCTGCTCAAGATCGAGGTGGACGTCATGTCCTCCGAGAATCTGCTCCAGAGCGAGACCTACCTGAACATCGTCATCGTGGTGGTGTGCCTGACTCTGGTCCTCGCTCTGGCGGTGCTCACCACCCTCCTCCTCATCCGCTACTTCGACCGGCGGCGGAGGACGGCCTCGGAGAAGCACCGCCACGAGATCCTGAGCAAGTCCGGCTACCAGCCGGAGCCCTTGGAGAAGTCCGACAGCAGCTACAGGACGGCTACGGTCTTCACGTCCAAGAGGGAGGACACCACAGTGTACAGCCCCAAGAGGGACTTCAAGGCCCTGCAGAACGCCGCGGAGGCCAAGAGCAAAAAGAAGACGGTTAGTTTCGAGCGCGAGCGTCACCCGAGCATCATGGAGGAGGAGGGGGACCTCCCCCAGCAGCACGAGGCGGAGGTGAAAAAGATGGACACGGACACTTACCCCGTGCAGGCGGTGGGGGAGCTGCACTCCCCGGGCAGTTTTTCCACCTTTAAACCTCCCCCTCCGCCCCAACCCCAGCCAGCACAGCAACAACGCTCGTATAATGTATACGAAGAGCAAAGGGTGAGAGAGAGAGAGAGAGAGAGAGAGAGAGAGAGAGAGAGTGTGTGTGTGTGTGTGTGTGTGTGTGTGTGTGTGTGTGTGTGTGTGTGTGTGTGTGTGTGTGTGTGTTCTGTGATTCTAATTCATTTGTTAATGGCACAGCCAATGTATGTGCGTTTCTGTGTATGTGTGTGTGTGCGTGTGCGTGAGTGCGTGCATGTGTGATTGCCTGCGTGAGTGCATGCGTGTGTGAGTACGCGTGCGCGCGCGCGCGTGTGTGTGTGTGTGTGTGTGTGTGTGATGCGCGAGCGCGAGTGCGTCTGTGTGTGCATGGTTTCTTTTACCTTTTACTTTAATGTTGAATTAATTGATCGTCGGCATATTTTGTTACACCACATGCCTAACAGGGTCCATTTACCGGAAAATAATTAGCTGAGCAGTTTTGTTCATGAAGGTAGTATTGTGTTCCATTAATTCAAGCTGTTCAGATAATGTAATATATATTGTTTCCAATTATTTTCTGAAAAACTCAAAGCATGGTCAGTGTCATGGTATCCAACATCAGCAATCTTCTTCGTCAGTTCTAGTGTCAGTTCTTCAATGAATTCTCCAATGCCAAATTGACCTGTATGAAGGAAAGGTCAAGTTACAACAAATAAGAAGTGTGTATTTGTGTGTGTGTGTGTGTGTGTGTGTGTGTGTGTGTGTGTGTGTGTGTGTGTGTGTGTGTTTGTGTGTGTGTGTGTGTGTGTGTGTGACAGACAGACAGACAGACAGATGGCGATGCGAAACTGCCAATTCACAAAGTAAGAAGCGATGGGCAGCTGAACTCGACGACCCTGTTTTTCAACATAGAAAATAATTACGAACACAGTGAGCATGGAGACTGAAACGGGGAAACCAAGGACTCAACGAACATGGATGCTACCAGGGTTTGAAATCATGGTTGCAACAATGGATATTGGAATAGGAAATCGCGGATACGCGTGTAGTAGCTTGGCTATTTGGAACTGGAAACTACGGACACACCGAACTTGGCTAATGAAATATGACCATCACGGATACAACCAACGTGTTTTCTGGAACTGGAAATTATGGGCATAACCAACATGGCTGTTTGAATAAGAAATCACAAGTACAGAGAACATGTTCAAAGGAAAAGGCAGTTTCGAACACATGTCTATTGGACAAGGAGATTATGGACATGACCAACATGGCTGTTTGAATAAGAAATCACTAACACAGAGGACATGTCCAAAGGAGAAGGAAGTTACGAACACATGTATATTGAACAAGGAAATTATGGACACAACACGCATGTATACTGGGTTTTTTTTTTTTTTTAAATGGACGCCGAGAACATGGCTGATGTAAAAGAAAATCACAGAGACAGCGAGCAAGTCTATTGCGATAGGAAATCATGGACACGATCAACATTGCTATCAGAGGATTCCACAGACTCAATGAACATGGCTACTGGAATAGGAAATCACAGACACAGCGAGCATACCTACGGGAATAGGAAATCACGGACACAGTGAACATGGCTACTGGAATAGGACATCACAGACACAGCGAGCATACCTACGGGAATAGGAAATCACGGACACAGTGAACATGGCTACTGGAATAGGAAATCACAGACACGGCGAGCATGGCTGAGGAAATAGCAAACCACTCAAAAGGTACAAAGAGCTTAGCTACTGGGATGAATAATCATGGCTACAGAGACTTCAATAACTGAACAGAATAATAGAATCGTTTCTTGCCGTAATAATTCTTGGACACAACGAACATAGCCATGGGAATACCAAATTATGCGTAATATAATGAACGTAGCTATTGGAATTTGAAATTAGTGATGGAGTGTGTTTGGAGGCTGATACAGAAAAAAAAAACACGAATACAAAGAACCTGGACATTGAGATGTGATCTGTTTCACAGACATGGTGGACTGGGGCCTGTGGATAAGAAATCGCGGATACAACTAAACCGGCTAACTTAATGATTAGAAAATAATTACGGATGCAACGAGCTCGGCTATCTGAATAATTTAAATTAACAGAGAAAAAAAAAAGAAATGGCGGATATAATGAACATGGCATCGGAAATAGGACGTCGGAGAACAGCGAATTTGAACATTGGGGCAGGAAAGTTGAACTCAGCGACATTTGCTTAAATACAACTAGGAAATCAAGGCTGCGGCACACTTGATTATCGGAAAAGGAAATCGTTCGAACAACGAACTTGACGTTGGAAATGAGACATCATGTCTGCGGTGAATTTGGAAACGGGAATAGAACTTTTTTTTTTCTTCTTTTTTCTGAAATCAAGAATTTGTCACATGCAATAGAAAATCACGGATACAACGAACGTGGCTACGGGAAAAACGAAGTTTTAATTACAGTAAACTTGGAAACAGGATTAGAAAATCAAGAATGATAAACGAACATTATTCTTGGGACAGGAGCTCAGGGTACAACGACACGCCTGTTACAGTACACCAGCCTCGTTTAACGGTACCGAAAATATTGAACTGAAGAACAGAATGTCTACAACTCAGCCACGGATTTTTTTTTCTTGTTTCTCTTACATCGTCAAATGGAATCACTGCCATGTGTTAAGCACCCGACCTATTTGTTCCTATTTTGCAGTGTGTGAATATGGCATGATAGAGAGAGAGAGAGAGAGAGAGAGAGAGAGAGAGAGAGAGAGAGAGTACACAGGATCTGTGTTTTCCGATTACGTAACATGTTGATATGACATAAGAACTGGAGACAGACAGATAGACAGAGAGGGTAAAAGGAAGGGAGGAAGGGAAACTTAGAGAAAGACAGGCTGTCAGACAGAGAGACAGACATGAAGACAAAGAAGGGGGTATTAGAGACGAAAAAAAGGTGATTGGGGTCGGAAGGCACAATAAATCATCCGTGTTAATTCCCAAATGTAGTAGAGATTTTTTTTTTTAAATTGAATAAATCACCCGTATCTTCTCCCCCTTCCCTCCTCCTCCCCTCTCCTCTGCCTTCGCTCCCTAAATCCCAATTTCCACCGCCACTCTCCCCTCATCTCGCACCCCCTCCTCACGTTAAGGGATTGGGTTCGGAAAAATCAAAATGGAATAATCATTTCTCTCTCTCTCTCTCTCTCTCTCTCTCTCTCTCTCTCTCTCTCTCTCTCTCTCTCTCTCTCTTCATATATGCTCCTCCCTTCCTTCCTCTCTCCTCTCTTTCTCCTCTTGTATGTATGTATGTATGTATGTATGTATGTATGTATGTATGTATGTATGTATGTATGTATGTATGTATGCATGTATGTATGTATGTATGTATGCATGTATGTGTGTGTGTGTTGTTGTTGTTGTTGTTGTTGTTGTTGTTGTTGTTGTTGTGTGTGTGTGTGTTTTGTCAGTATAACACTATGCTAATCTGACAGTAAATGGTTTCAGTCAGTCAGTGTGTGTGTGTGTGTGTGTGTGTGTGTGTGTGTGTGTGTGTGTGTGTGTGTGTGTGTGTGTGTGTGTGAAACAATTGAGAGGAACCGGATTGTCGATCTTTACCATGGGTGAACTTCAAAGCAACAATGACTATAAATGACGATGGATATAACATTGATGACCATGATGATGATGGTGATGGTGTGGTAGTGATGATGATAATAATGGTGGTGGTTGGTAGTGGTGGTTGTGATGATGATGATGATGATTATGGTGATTATGATGACGATGGTTTATGATGATAACAACGAAGACGACCATCATGGAACTGTTGAATGAACAATTTAAAAGACAAAAGTTCAAATAAAACAAAACCACGGACTTTTGACGACAACGCCGTTTACAAATGGAGAAGAGAGAGAGGAGAGAGAGAGAGAGAGAGAGAGAGAGAGAGAGAGAGAGAGAGAGAGAGAGAGAGAGAGAACGCCAACGATATAAAGAAACGAAGGCGTCGATCGTAAACTTTACGGTGGTAATGCAGATACTGACTAACGACGTCGATGATGGTGACGGTAAACGACGACGACGAGGACGGTGACATCTCGGTTCTGCAGACGACAACGACGATTACATGGCAAAAATATGACCATGGTGACGTTATTGACCATGATGATAATAATGACCTTACGAACGATATGGGACACAGGATGACGTTATGACCATAACCTTGATGACAATGAATGTGATGAAGATGATAAATGATGATGATGATGATGATGCTGATGATGATGCTGACGGTGTCAATGATGATGCTGATGATGATGATGACCTTACAAACGATATTGGACGTAGGATAAGGTTGTTACCTTAACCGTGATTACAATTAATATGACGGTGATGATAAGTGATGATGATGATGATGACGATGTCACTGATGATGTCATTGATGATGCCGATGACAGCGGTCCCCGCAGCAGGGGATGAGCGGCGCCCTAGCGGACCGGGAGAACGGAGGCGGAGCGGACGCTGTGCACTTTGCCCTCAGACAGCACAACGCGCTGGTCCGCTCTATTCGCAACAGCCGGCCTCCTCCCTACCCACAGCAGGTAACTAACTATAGGGAAGTGGGGAATGGTGTGTGTGTGGGGGGGGGGGGGGGTGAGGGGGAGAGAGAAAATCGATATCATTATGTCAAACCCTCCCCCCCCAAAAAAAAAAAAAAAAAATCATCACAAAGAACACATTCATAAAAAGGAAAGGTTGCAATCACATGGTGCAAAAAAAAAAAAAAAAAATCTCAAAACCAAAAGAAAAAAAAATCAGATAGAACACCCTCACAAAAAAGAAAACGAAAAATTTGCAATTACATGGTGCAAAAAATCTCAATTGGGCGTCTGGAAAGAAAGTTATGATTTTTTTAAGTTAAAAAGTTTTGGCCTTTTTAATTATTATTTTTTTTTATTGAATTATTTATCTATTTACTTATTTTTCATCTGTTTATTCATTTATAAGTCTTTTCTTTTGCCAGTTGACATGCACATGAGGACTGTGAGTGCAAAACGAGATCTCTGACTACACACCGTGGTCACGTGACCCGCAGAAAAAAAAAAAGGAAATTCTAAGGTCGCAAGAGGTTATACGTCAACAGACAAAAGGTGAAAAACAAATCGAGTGATCATGGCTGTCGCCTCTCCTCCCCTTCCTCCCTCCCCCATCCTTTCACCCTGACCCGCCCTAGCAACGCTTCGAACATCCGGGTTAAGATAAAGGTATGAACGAGCATTGCAATTCACACGAAATCGGGCAGACACAGACTAAAGTGACAAATGTATAGCTTTTTTCTTTAACAAGAACAAAATCAGTCCTTTTTTTCCTTTTTTTTTTTTTTAATTTCGTGCTGCATTAGAACTAATCCTCTACTTCAGTGCACCGCACAACATTCGTCTGAGCAAAACCGCTTGCAAAACCCTCTGTCCACTACGTCACGCTGCCTTCTTTAAAATGTCTCTTCTCTCACGTATGATTCAAAAGCGATGACTCGCTGTCAGACCCTTCTCGCGGCGGACGACCGAAATCTTAGTCACGTGCGCAAAAGGTCGGAGAGGAAGTGACATCAACGCGAGGTTTGCACGTCCATAGGCAGATGCAAAAGGAAGATACACGCCTATGTGTACAAGGCATGAGACACCGAAAGCACGAGACACCAACAGCTTAGACACGCCAGCAGTTCTACTTCCAGACGGCAGACAGGCCCAAAGTCGTATGTATGAGACAATGTTGCAGCCGATACACTTGGAAACCCTAGGTAACTTTATCGGACCCCCCCCCCCCCCCCCCCCCCCGAGAAGGAATATGAGGCTATCCGAAAGAAAAAAAAGGTAAATCAGATTCAAGAGGGCTAGCCCTCAATCGAATCTGTCGAAAGCAAACGCTGGTTTTAGACCTATTGTGTGTGCGGCTCTTTCATTTCTTTGGCGTTTCCTGTAATGTATAGTTTTACCAACAGCTGAGCGAGGATCACGGCTGGCAGGAAAACAAAGCAGTTCTAAGGAAGATAGTGCTAGGCTGATGACGTAAAGAAATTGTACGATTTTCCAAAGATAGTCAAGCTAAAAACAGACGAAAACAAGAGAGGAAGAGAAGAGGGTAGGGTAGGGGAATTGTGCTCGCTCGTTCGTCAGTCGGTCTACGGAAGTAGACGGACAAGATTTCTGCGCATGCCCACCCTTAGAAAAGCAATTTGTAACCACCCTGAGCACAGAGTTGACTTGCGGCGTACGCTTTGGTTAAACCGGCAGATACGTGCAAGGCACGAAACCCCCATGCAGAGATGCCCTCCGGTAACACTACTGACGGATCATGCATTCCAGTGCAGGGAATTATCCCAATGGCTCTTCCGAGCAATCGTGGGGAAGTTTTCAGTTTGGCCAATCATGTCTACCGACACATGCAGGCCTGTTAATGTCTATTAATAATAGATACGAAGATGATCACCCTCCCCCCCCCCCCCCCCCCAAAGCAAACAAACAAACAAATAGATAAAAACAAGAGAGAGAGAGAGAGAGAATCAAGAATCGACTTTTTCCCGTCTAATAACCACTTCAACTGTGACGGAAACAAGGTAACTGGTGTTTTTGATAAGGGTAGTCCAACTTCAAAAAACGAAAACGTTTCTTAAATTGTTTTTTCAACGATTATTTTGGCCCATGTATCAAAAATGGTAACGATGTCTGATTGGTAGGAAGAGGCGTCGGTATTTTTACTTTTTGTACACGTCCGTGGATACTTTAACACGCACGTTCACTCATATTGGTAGACACACACACACACACACACACACACACACACACACACACACACACACACACACTTTTTTCCAACGATACATGCGAGGTGGGGAGAGAGAGAGAGAGAGAGAGAGAGAGAGAGAGAGAGAGAGAGAGAGAGAGAGAGAGAGCAGTTATGACTTCCAAATGAGCAGGGAGAAGGAACAAAAACGTTGATACAGAAGGGAAAGAAAAAGTCGGGATGGGGATGGGAAGAAAGGAAGAAAGGAGGAGGAGGTGGTGGTGGTGGTGGTGGTGATGGTGGTGGCAAAAAAATGTATTTCAAATTTGAGGGGAGAAAAGTGATTGTTCGTTCGTTGTTTCCATTGTCATGAATGTTGTTTGTCTTGCCAGAAGAAAACCAAAGAGATGGAACCGCGTCGTGTTTGTCGGGTACTTTGTTGCTTTCGTTCGGCGGCATGGCACCTTTTTTTTTCTTTTGTTTCCTTTCGTGTCACATATCGGGCCCCAGCAGTGTGCTTGGAACTCGCCAGATCGTTCAGGAGTATTACCAGATCGTTCAGGAGTATTACCAGATCGTTCAGGAGTATTCGTGACATAGGGACGAACAAACAAACTGTTGTTGATGTAAGTGCGCGAATGGCGCGAAGCTCACGACCGATCCACATGAACATGGCCTATATTCATGGGGGCTGTCTGGTGCCAGTCCTTACGCGGGGCTGGCTGCCAACCGCAGAGCTGCCGTTCGTTCCATGGCGTCATTGCCCTCATGTTGTTTGTAATCGACACGAGTTCCGTCACAATGAAGGCGATCTGATAAGGCCGAGGCATGGAGAACACACACACACACAAAAAAAGAAAATGATAAAAACGAAAAGCACTGCGTGTGCTGGATCGAGTGTGTGTGTGTGTGTGTGTGTGTGTGTTGTGTGTGTGTGTGTGTGTGTGTGTGTGTGTGTGTGTGTGTGTGTGTGTGTGTGTGTGTGTGTTCTGCTTTTAAGACCAGAAACAGCAGTCTGTCTGTTCTCTCATGAGGCCTTTTTTTGGGAGGGGGAACAGGTCTAATGGCGGACACGGAGCTGTAACCGCTTCTGGGGCAGGCAGTCGTTAAACGTCTGGTCCATTTGTCATATCGCTTTATGCCAATCCTGTCCTCAACATCATACCGCAACATGGAAGAAATGGGAAAGAAAAGCAAAAAAAAAAAAAAAAAAAGAGGAGAGAGGGTTGGTGAGTAGGACGTTAGGTTGGATTTGGGGGAGGGGGGGAGGGGATGGAGGGGGGAGGGGGTGGAAAGGTCGAAGGAGTGAAAGAAGTGACGATGAAATAAAAGAGAGAAGAAATGTGAAGAGATTAAAGGGGACGAGGACGAAAGATAGAAAGTGAAAGACGGTGAGTAAAAGAGTAATGGGGGCGGGGGCGGGAAGGGATGGGGGGTGGAGGGGGGGAGGGGGGACGGGAGGGAGATAGAAGGGAAAGCGAAGGTAAGGGATTACAGGAGGACATTCAGGATGGTAAAAGATAGGGGAGGAAGGAGGGGAGAGGGTGTAAACGTGAGCGAGAAGAAGAGCTCGAACGAAAATACAACGTAACTGATTTAGCGCAAGCGGGGAGGGGTAAAGGACGGACATGAGGGGGTAGGGGGAGGAGAGGAGGAAAAGAGATTCACAAAAATGAAAGTAAGAGATCAAATGAATGAATACAGAGAAGGCAGCCGCCCTCCCCACCCTCCTTGGAAAAAAAAGCGAAAAAAGAATATGAGAAAATCGGAAATTGTGGTCATAGGAAAGGGACAAAAAAATTAAACTAAAAGAGATATATAAAAAAGAGAGAAAAAAAAACCTTCTCCGAAGGAAAGAACGATAGAATGAATGAACAAATCGTCTGAATGCCCCTCTCTGAGACCCAGGGGAGAATGTTAAGTCTTTTGCCGCTGTGATGAAGGTAGTTGTGGAGGTCAACACTCTCTTCAAGGGAATGACGGTTTCTCTCTATTCTTGTCAGATACTTCGGACGACAGAACTGTAGTTCGGAAGAGAATTAAAAAAGAAAACCTCTCTCGCCATCCCTACCTCCTTCCCACTCCCTCTCCGTCTTCTACTTACCCCTCATCGCCATTCCTAACAAGTTGCTCTCTCTCTCTCTCTCTCTCTCTCTCTCTCTCTCTCTCTCTCTCCTCTCTCTCCTCAAGGCTTACCCACTCTTTACCACACTGCCACCTCCGTCCCATGTACAGATTCATGCGATCATGCATATGTACACGTTCCCACACGAAGCGCATATGCACCTACTTTTGTACACACACCTACCAAAACTTGTACTAAAACTTGAGTGCACGCATATTCATTACAAGAGCACGCATGTGCACACACGCACTCACAAGTACGCACACCTTGCGCGCACATGCATATGAAAGAGAAAGAGAGAGAGGGGGAGAGAGAGAGAGAGAGAGAGAGAGAGAGAGAGAGAGAGAGAGAGAGATGAGGGATGGGAGGTAGGGGATTTGAGAAGATTGATGAAGTGAATTTCACAACAGCTCCGCTAGACAAGGCAATATTAGAGATCAAAGTCGACGATGCGTTATTCATTAAGACCACGCCCACCAATTACGCTTCTCATTTTTTTTTCCACATTATGAAAGAGAGAGAATTCAGAATTCAGAAAAGCTGCATTTAATTGAGAGAGAGAGAGAGAGAGAGAGAGAGAGAGAGAGAGAGAGATGGAAAATGATTTATTCAGTTTATGCAACAGCCCATACTGAAGGGAAGATCCATATACAATGACACATTAACAACGAAGAAAAGGAAAGATACGTCAACATGATGATGACAGATTCGAAGATCTTATGACTAGAGACTTCAACAAGCATGTGATTGAATACCACCATTCATTATATAAATAAATGCACACATTCTTCCTGTTGTTACTATTTGCCATCAGTAAGGCCACAATGAATAGACACGGATTTGCTTGAAATTTTCGCGGAATGATTTCTTGCCGAAGGTCACAGAGACAAGGACAGCAAATCAGAATATGTATTTCATCCCCTTTTGCATGTTTGTGCAAAGGGCATGTCACAGAGTTAGTTGATACCTTTACTCTCTTGGTCCCGAAGTATCTTTTGCTCCGAATCTATGTCTGTCAACATCCATTTATAGACACTTTTCGCAGCTTTTAGTTGATTTGAATGTTCTTTACAAAGAAAATCGGTCACTTTCTTAAACATGTTCATCCCAGTTTTGCCATCGGCTATCAATAAGCCGTTGACGAAATCCGTGCATGAGAGAGAGAGAGAGAGAGAGAGAGAGAGAGAGAGAGAGAGAGAGAGAGAGAGAGAGAGATTTATCTTGTGTATAGCCCAGCCGACCACAAAGAGTCATACCAGGGCAGTCAACTCGTCACTTTCGCTCTCTTCATAAATGTGTAACAAATCCACATACACACAACTAATTACACACTTTCTGAAGAAAAAAAAAACCTCAAAAATTTGCTTTTGAATCTTTTCTTCCGTGAAATCTGAAATAAAACATGTTTTGTACCTTTCGGTAACTCAAAAAATCACACCCGAATGTGACATCTCTGAAGACGATTTTCATGGAGTCTGCAGTGAAGTTTTTATATCTTGCATCAGTTAAGTTCCAGCACTCTGAGGAACTGTGCGCGCGTGTGTGTGTGTGTGTGTGTGTGTGTGTGTGTGTGTGTGTGTGTGTGTGTGTGTGTGTGAGAGAGAGAGAGAGAGAGAGAGAGAGAGAGAGAGAGAGAGAGAGAGGCGGTAGAGTCAGACAGACAGAAAAAAAGGATGAGGTGGGGTGAGGGTGAGCAAAAAAAAAAGAAAGAAAAAAAAAAAGAAAAAAACCGGAGAGACATGTGTCCTGGAGAAGACAAAATCAATTGACCACTGAGACACGTGTATCGATTTGTCCTGAATTTCAGCCCACCCTTCCCGGACCATCCAGGGTCTACTTTCAGTGACAACACCCACTCATTTCACACCCATCTCTTTAAAGGGATCACTCTTGCGGGCGGGCGCGTGCGAATGGACACACCCACACGCATACACACACGCACACACACACACACACACATACACACACGCACACGCATACACACACACAAGCGCGCGCATACACACACGCACGCATACACACATACACGCACGCGCGCACGCACACACACACGCACACACATACACGCACGCGCGCGCGCACGCACACATACACGCATACACGTACCTGCGCGCGCACACACATACACACACACATACACGCACGCACGCACACACGCACACAGGCACCTCCCTCCCCTTCCTCACACCCTACACGCACACGCAACGCGACAGAGAGAGAGAGGGAGAGAGAGAGGGAGAGAGAAGAGAGAGGGTGAGAGAGAGAGGGTGAAAAGTCGAAATAAATTTTATGACAGCTTAACAAGGAGATAGCTGGGTGAAGGATGGAAGGGTGGAAGTGGGGTGGGGAAGGGGTGGGGGGTGGGGTGGGGATGGAGGGGGTGAAGGAGAGAGGAAAGAGAAAGCGAATGTCTGGACAGCTGAACGAGACAAGCCAACATTAGATTAGAGTTTAGAGATCAAAGCCGACAAAAAGTTAGACAACGCCCACCAATCACGCTTTCTCCTGAGTTCTTTTTCCCCCACCAATTTCCAAGAAGGCTGAGGGAGACAGAAGCAGACACACAGACACACATACACACACACACACACACACACACACACACACACACACACACACACACACACACACACACACGTTCATTCACAAAGAGAGAGAGAGAGAGAGAGAGAGAGAGAGAGAGAGAGAGAGAGAGAACGCCTTTATTTAATTTCATTTTCTATTTATTTGTTTATTCATTCATTTATTTGTTCATTTATTTATTAATTTTTGTATTGGTAGGGACGGGAAGGGTAAAGATCAGGTGTCCTTTTCAGCCGGCTTTCTAAAAAGGGAAATATTGACGAATTAGGAATGCTGGTTTGTGCTTTTTTTTTT
>CM065720.1:47105121-47110121 GCA_033310375.1 Conus canariensis
TTTTAGTCTTCCACTAACTTTTTTTTTTTAATCCTCCAGCCTCCATCTTTTTTTGTGAGGCCTCCGACCTATTTTTTCCCACTTATTTATTTTTTTTTTTCCAAAATAAAACTGACACTTACTCACCATGTACAAATCTGTATGTTCAATTACTAACGGACATTCGCATGCCGAATTGAATATTTGTCGTTTAATACAAAGCGTGTCTACCGCTAACTTCGCCTGATAGTCATGGGTCTAACTAGCTTCTCTCTCTCTCTTCTCTCTCTCTCTCTCTCTCTCTCTCTCTCTTGTTTGTATTGGCGGTGGCTCAGGGCGCCGATCCCCGGCGTGAGAACAAAGACATTGAGGTGTGGAGCAGCTCCTCCGCCGACACCAGCGACAGCGGTCACGGGGGCAGTGAGGTGGACGTGTCGGCCGTGAAGGTAAGCCCCAGCACGGAGTCTCTAGGGTTCGCAGACACGCACCGAAGCGTTGAGAGCTTCAAAAAACACGAAACACAGAGCGCCAGTTTAAATATCGAAAAGTGCGAAAAATAGATGTCAGAAACAAAGCACAACAAAATAAACAATATTCGCAAAATTTCAATGTGAAAGAACGCGATTTTTTGTTTGTTTAAAGTAATACGACAGTCCCATTTCACGTGAAGAACCTGTCCTTTTTTTCCCCCTCCAAATCTCCGATGTAGAGAGATCCTTTCGTACGTGTCTCTGCCACTACCCCCTCCCCCCCCCCCTCACTCCCCCACCCCCACCCTCCAACCCCCACCCCCTGCCCCGCCCCAACCAGCCAGCCCCCAAAGAACAAGAGTTCCTGCCGTCACCCTATTAATACAGCTGTGTGCCTGGATTCTAATGGTATTGTATCCCCCCTGGTCCTAGTAAAACGCTCTCTACCTTTTTCCCCCCTGTGACCTGTGTCTAGACCTTTCAGAGTTTGTGCAGGTGAAGGCCCGGTTCGGAAGGAAATCTGTCCATAGCATACCACGCACATACTGATCCTTGTACCTCTTATGTTCAGATGCGTACACACAAACACGGGGAGTTCGCGAAAGCCATGAAAAGTTTGAAAAAAACAAATAAAAACACCCAACAAACAAACAAAAAAAAACACCCATACACCAACAGACTCCCCCCCCCCCCCCCACACCCCCCCCCCACCCCACCCCCACACACACACGCTTGAACATTCACTTGGTTCATGTGAAAGCTCGTAGTTGTAGACTAGTTCAGACTCGCGCTATTCGGGAGATGCTCGACTGATGCCACCGTACTGGTAGACTGCAACTTAGTATGATTATCGGCACTGTGGGTGGGTCCTTCTCCCACGGCTGGTGCCGTCAGTAGTGGAGCAGTTCTGAGTTGACCATCAGCACGTTGCCAGTTCGGCTGTAAATAATTCACTGGGGTTCAACCTGAAAACTGGGCCCTAGTCCCTGTCCCATCCTCGCTCCAAAAGACGGAGTAACTACGTACGCTACTTCGCTCTCTCTCTCTCTCTCTCTCTCTCTCTCTCTCTCTCTCTCTCTCTCTCTCCTGTGTGTGTGTGTGTGTGTGTGTGTGTGTGTGTGTGTGTGTGTGTGTGTGTGTGTGTGTTGTGTGATTTTGGTTGGGCCTGCTCTCATCTGAGACATAATATCGTCGTTTGGGTACCACTAAAAATCGGGGGATTTCAGTGACCGCGTGACGTAAAAACAGGTCACGCTCTTCGGCTAGTGAATCAGTACATGATGTCTTCTTTTTTTTTTTTTTATCCAAGTGAAGTCAAGCTCGACATTTCCAAGCGTGGACAGTCTGAAAATCCGAGTTCTTAGTTAACGTTATTTGAGTCGAACTGCTGAGCTACCGCGGACGACGTTGGCTCTCCCCATGAGAGAACGAGGCCGTTTCATGTAAATCTCCCCGTGCTGCACTACCTTTACTTCATGTGAATCTTCCCTCTGCTGCGCTACTTTTAGTTCATGTAAATATTCCCCCTGCTGCGCTACATTCAGTTCATGTAAATCTTCCCTCTGCTGCGCTACATTCAGTTCATGTAAATATTCCCCTGCTGCGCTACATTCAGTTCATGTAAATATTCCTCTGCTGCGCTACATTCAGTTCATGTAAATCTTCCCTCTGCTGCGCTACTTTTAGTGCATGTAAATATTCCCCTGCTGCGCTACATTCAGTTCATGTAAATCTTCCCTCTGCTGCGCTACCTTTAGTGCATGTAAATGTTCCCCTGCTGCGCTACATTTAGTTCATGTAAACCTTCCCGTGCTGCGCTACTTTTAGTTCATGTAAATATTTCCGTGCTGCGCTACTTTTAGTTCATGTAAATATGTCCGTGCTGCGCTACTTTTAGTTCATGTAAATATTCCCGTGCTGCGCTACTTTTAGTTCATGTAAATATTCCCGTGCTGCGCTACTTTTAGTTCATGTAAATATTCCCCTGGTGCGCTACATTTAGTTCATGTAAATATTCCCGTGCTGCGCTACATTTAGTTCATGTAAATCTTCCCCCCTGGTGCGCTACATTTAGTTCATGTAAATCTTCCCCTGGTGCGCTACATTTAGTTCATGTAAATCTTCCCCCCGGTGCGCAACATTTGGTTCATGTAACTATTCCTGTGCTGCGCTACTTTAAGTTCATGTAAATCTTCCCGTGCTGTGCTGCATTTAGTTCATGTAAATCTTCCCCTTCTGCGCTACATTTAGTTCATGTAATCCTCCGTTTGTTTTTGTTTTGTTTTGTATTGTTTTGTGTTTTGTTTTGTTTTTTCCAACACAACACACACACACACACACACACACACACACACACACACACACACACACACAGACGCGCGCACGCACGCACGCATACACGCAGGCACAAACACACCAGGCACAAAGTCAGCTTTTTCAAAAAGCCAGTGCTCGATCAAGTACGTGTTTACAAGAAAGCCGCAAGACGCCAGGAAAAAAAAGGGGGTGGTGGTGGGTGGAGGTGAAGGGTGGTAGGAAGATGGCTGCAATGGAGGGAGTGTCCTTGAAGTCAGCTGAGGGAAGTCTGTCGACTTGCCGTGGTGAAGAACACAGGGTTTTAGTCCGATCGTCTTAGCGTGGTCAGGAGGGGCAACGAGGGATGCTGGAGGACCTGGGGCCGGGGTGGTGATGGGGGTGGTGAAGGGAGTGAGGGAGATATACAATGTTCAGTTCTTTCTAGAAAGACTCAGCTCAGGTCGTCGCTCTCTCTCTCTCTGTGTCTCTGTCTCTCTCTGTCTCTCTCTGCCTCTGTCTCTCCCTCCCTCTCTCTTCCTCTCCATCTGTGTGCGTGTGTGTGTGTGTGTGTGTGTGTGTGTGTGTGTGTGTGTGTGTGTGTGTTGTGTATGTATGTGTGTGTATTGGTGTGTATATTTGTGTGTGTGTGTGTGTGTGTGTATTGGTGTGTATATTTGTGTGTGTGTGTGTGTGTGTGTGTGTGTGTGTGTGTGTGTGTGTGTGTGTTGCGTGCGTGCGTGCGTGTTTGCTATCAATGGTACATCAGAGTACAGGGCAATGTTGCTGCTGGGAATCATCACAGAGCGTACAGAGCGTTGGTTATATGAACGCGTTCAAAAGATAATCATCCAAACAAAACAGACCACTTCCTTTTTTTTTTTATACCTCAGGTCCAGAAGTCATTAGTCTTGGCACTACGATTCGTTTCCAGACAGCCCGGAGGTTCTGCAGCTGCTCCCTCCTCCCACACTCTCTCTGCCTGTCATTGTTTGCTGTCACATGAGTCGTGGGTTAACTCCCCTAGCCATTTCCCCTCCCTCTCATCATTGGTTTTACAGTCTTTCACAGTGTTGAACACACACACACACACATACACACACACACACACACGCACAGAGCCAGCCCGGACAAAGCCGGGTTAAAATGCTAGCTTCACTTTGCACATAAACTGTATCATGTTGACAAATCCCTCTCCCCATCATCTCCTCCCTTCCCCTCCCCCACCCCTTCCCCCACACCCCTCCCAGCCCAGCTTATCTCTCCCTCTCCCAACACACCACCTCTTTCATCCCCATCTCCCTCCCCGTACCCCGTACCCCCCCCCCCCCCCCCCCCCTCCCCCGCCGCACCCTTTCCTATTGACGACTTTGTCTAATCGCTTATCCAACAGTGGAGTGGGCGTGGCGTCTCCCGCTGGAGCAAGCAAAGGAGATTGTCACCACCTCCACTGTATCAGAAAGACTGAAGAAAAAAAATACTCGACGGCTCTCGCTACCAATCAGAGGGTGTTTCTATTTTTAGGGCATTAGAAGCAACAGAAGCCTTGTCTTATTTTCAACATGATTTGCATTTTGACATGCGGGTTAAACACAACATTGACGCCATCGCATCGAAGATAGCAGATTGGGTCTGTAGTCAGCTGGACACAGCGTTAGGTCGCGGAGCTCGTGGCCGTGAGTTCCAACCATTCGTTCGGTCGGATTTTGTCGTTTGTAAAGAATCAGCTCAGTGAAGAATAAGATGATGATGAAGAAGAAGATGACGACAAAGAAAAGGAAGAAGAAACACCTTACAAGACGAAGCGGAAAATTAACCAGAACAAACAAGGACGACAGAAAGGAAGAAGAAGATGATGAGAACACAAACTGGAGAGATAAGGGCAAGAATTTAGCTGAGAATAACACAGAAACAGGAAGAGTCAAACTCAGCAACAGCCATAGAGCACACAATAACTCAACAACAACAACAACAACAACAATAAAACATTTCACAAATTGGACTAACTCTGGCCCAGTTCATCTTTTGATGAGCGTATAGAATGTCTGATTTCCACACCCATGTCTGAAATAATCTGACAAAGGCAAATCTGAAAGGAATATCCGAGGTTGACGGTTTGGATCTTGCGCAAGACGGTTGTCTTGTTTTCACCCTCTAGCCCCGTGAGCAGTAGTCTGGGTTATTTATAGTCTCTCCTCCCGGGACCGACTGCAATGTAAGTAAGCCGATATTTCAGTCGGATCTGATTTTTTTTTTTTT
>CM065720.1:47128550-47138550 GCA_033310375.1 Conus canariensis
TTTTTGGGACATAATTATTCCATATTGATTCATGATGGTCATGCGACATGTTTTTGTTTTGAATGAAACAAAGATTGACCTAACATTCTGCTTTTTTTTTTTTTTTTTTTTTTTTTTTTTAAATTTATTGACTTTCAGCGTCTTTTTCGGACTCCCCATTCGTTTGTTTCTTTGTTTGGCTGGTTGGTTGGTGCGTTTCTATGTTCCCCCCTTCCCCCCTCCCCCCACCCTATTTCTCCTCCCTTCCGCTGGACATCATCGTTTATCGGGTCCTCTGATGCGTGCGCATTGTTCATTGTTGGATTAATTCTTACTCTTCGGGACAAAAATTTTAAAAAATGCAGGTTGCTGTTGACTCATGAAAGTGCGCGTGTTACTATTATTATTATCTTTATTAGTAGCAGTAGTATTGTTATTGTTATTATTATTATTATTATTGCTATAATTATCCTAGCATCAGTCCTTTTCTGTTTGTCTGATTGATGTGAGCGTTTTGTTGCCACGAACCCATTTTCGTGTTACCCTTTATTGAGGTTATCATGCTTAAATAATTGTAGTAACTGCTATCAGTGCTGCCACTTTCGCACAGGACAGAGGTTACTAGTAGGCCCTAGGCCCTGTGGGTTTATGTGAATGTGTGTATAATCACATGATCAATCGTTTGTTTTCGTTGCTGTTCTTATCAAAAGTGTCAGACGGGGGCAAAAGAACATGTAAACTGTTGGATCATATCAGTGCGCGTATTTTTATTTATTTGTTTGTTTTCTTTAAATGAGTATTGTTCATTTTCTTGACCAAACAAAAAGGAATTGTTAACGTAAAAAAAAAATGTTTACCCCATACAACGCACTCGCATACATTTGGTGTAAATATTGAACGAACTGAATTGAACGAATGTACATTCACATCCAATCAGATGCATACATATACTTCTGGTCAAATATCATTAATGTCAATCAGTGGACAGAGCAAATGTACGATTTTGTTTTCTGTTAATGGTGTAATGTAGGCAATGATTTTCGTTTGTTCAGAAAACCAATTACAGATTGACCACTAGTGGTAGCTATTTCTTGTTAACGACATTCGGGAAATGATTCTATGGTCGTTAACAAATAAGGCGGTCTGTCTGAGCTGTTCAAATTAAAAGGCTATTACACAGAACAACGTTGATTTCTTAATGTTGTTGTTGCCGTTGTTGGTGATGATGCTCTGTTGTTGTTCTTGTATGCTATGAAATAAACATCGGTAATTGTAAGAGAAAGTGTGAGGCTCTCTCTCTCTCTCTCTCTCTCTCTCTCTCTCTCTCCCTCTCCCTGTTTTTATTACCGTTGTCTGTTTTAATCTATACAAGACTGATGATTTTGCTTGCTTGATGAACAGAAGCGTCACATTTCTATGGCGACATTGAGCTGACCTCGGAACACAATGTTGGGTGTCAGTTTTCTCTCCACTAGCTTACTTTGCCAACTAAACCATCCCTTGCTTCGCTGTTGCATCCCCCCCCCCCCCCCCCCCCCCCCCCCCCCCCCGCCTAACCCCCTCCCTCTCCCTCCTGTCCTCTTGACCTGTCCCTCTTCCTCAATCCCCAGTTTGCCCCCCCCCCCCCACTCTCCTCCCCCATCTCCTTCCTGCATCACCTCCTCCCCACTCCCTCTTCCCTATTTCCATCCACCAACCATCCTTGTTCAGCACCCCGTATTTCCCGTCCCCCTCGTCCTGACTCCTGTGAAGTTATATAGACCCGAGCAAGCTGCAAACAATTACCTCCCCTTCCCTTATTACAGAATTTGTATATTATCAGCGATTGGTTGAAGTTGAAATAATAGTCTTTCCTGATTGGTGGATGATGCTGACTGACAGCTGGTAGCTGATATTCTTCACTGAGTGATCGTCAATTTGAGGAAGTTGAAGGTGTGTGTGTGTGTGTGTGTGTGTTGTGTCTATGGTAGTGTTCATGGTAATGAAAGGAACAACATGATCCCCAAAGCTGCCAAACAATCCAGAGCTGCAGGAATAGGCACAACATCAGTGCAGCCGTCAGTGAAAAGTCACCGACCTTCATTCACGACGCTCGAAAGCGAACCTGTTTGTGTGTATGTGTTCGACTGTTTTAGCGAATGCAAAGCTGCGTTACCAGCCCGTCAGACGAAGGGAAGGAATAAGAACACCGAAGCAACGCGCTTCAATTGTGAGGATTTGCACGGGAAAGATAAACACACGTGGAGCAAGACTTCGTTGATAGGCAACACGACGAAAGGTTACTTCTGAAATGGTAAATGAAATAGTCACGAGCGATTTGAGGATACTTTCTTTCGAGTTTGTTACGGATTATGCTGACTTAGCTTTCGCCTGAGGACACAGATCACCATCTTTTCGTTCATTTCCTTTCGTTTGGAAATGTATTTAGCAGGCACTACGCTCACTTATAATGGTTTTTCTTTATGATTCTCAGTTCAAGCACGTTACAGGCGAAATCCTTCAAACCATGTGATTTATAGCCTACCAGTGTTAAAGTCTACGCCCATCGAAGACAGCAGACAGGGATTGTCCTTCGATGAAAGCCTTGTGGAGGGAACCCATTTAACACTCCCTCAGCACTGCTACAGCAGCGACGGAAAAAACAAGCGGAGGGAGGGGGGATGTGCGCCTGTAGGATTCCAATTCGTAGCGTTTGACGGCGTACGAGGTGCCCTGTACTCTCACTAAACACGTCCAAAGGCATTCACATTCAGTCCATACTGGGCACTGGGCTATATAGAGTACCCCCATCTCGGCCCACATCCTGAACCCTCAAGTGCGCCCCTGTTCTATCCCATCACCCCCCCCCCTACTCCTGCCCCATCCACCCACCACTTATCTTTTTCCATTCTCACACCCGTCCCGCCCAGCTGCCCCACCCCATCCCACCACCCACACCCCCGTTTCCCTTACCCTTTACAAACACCATCCCCTCCCCTAACCCGGCCTTACTCCCCAGACTCCATCCTCCAGCCTACCCCTCCTACCTCACCACGTGTTTTATAGGTTAGGTGTTCTGATTGGTTTCTTCAAAGTGATGTGAAACTTTGACCAATCATGATCATTTCAAACCCGATGCTGGAGCCAATCAGAGGGAAACGTGTTGATGTCACCTCGCCACGTGGTTGGCCTGTCTGCTGTTGTTGGCCAATGGTGTCCAGTTTCATTTGAATAGTTTGTTTGAACGTCTCAACTTTTTTTGTTGTTGTTGTCTTGTATTTTGTCGTTGTTTTTTGTTTTGTTTGTTTGCTTGTTGTACCTTCTTTGTGGTTGTTTTGGTCGTTTTCGTTTTCGCTTTTCAGTCTGAACGCGGAGACATACACATTTTTACGATTGCTTTCAGCCTTCTTAGCTTCTTGTGTGTGTGTGTGTGTGTGTGTGTGTGTGTGTGACAACGCAAAAGTTATATGTCTGCGCGCGCGCGCACGCAAACATACAACTTTTGCGTTGTCTAGACCATGATTATGCCACTTTCCCCAAAAGAAAAGTAAGAAAACAAACAAACATAAATTATTTATATTTATATATATGATTATTTATACTTATTTTATAATCATTCTTTTTTGTCTTTTAACTCCTCTTCGATCACATGCATATTGAAAAACGCAGTCGTATGTGATTAGCTTGACTGTCAAGGCTGATTGATGGAAACCTGAAATGGTAATTTTTTGGTTTATACGAATATCTCCGTGACATTTTACCAGCCCAAGATCACGTTTTGTTTTTGGCTGCAGCCTTTTAAACTACTGTATTTATGTTTGTACAGACTCATTCTTCTGTAGGCGTTGATGATGTGGGGATAATGATTGTGTGTGTGTGTGTGTGTGTGTGTGTGTGTGTGTTGTGTGGTGGAGAGGGGGGAGGACGGGGGGGGGGGGGGGGGGGGGGCAACCATTAGTACGTTTATTAACCGTACTGTCACTAACTACGATAGAAGATGGGTGTGGCATTTGCGCGTTGTTTTTTTTTTTTTTTTTTTTAAAGCATGAACATTATTATAACTCTGATTTCCATACACGCTGTTTACATAAAGTTCAACTTGCTTCGCCGCACGAATATCTGCCATCACTGTGTTTACTGGTGGCGATATGTGCGTTTATCTGATCGTTTGAAAGCGTGACAATCTTCGTTTCGTTCAGCTTGGTAGGGATTTGATTTGTATTGCTTTGCTGTGTTCTACATGCCCTGTCCATTTATTGATTCAGCCCTAGCCCTACCCTCACAGTCCTCCCTCCCCTGTCCCTCATGTACCCCCCCTTTTCCATGTCTTCATCGAAACCTCTGTGTGTGTGTGTGTGCGCGCGCACACACACACACACACACACACACACACACACTGGTAAGTGCACATCATCTTAATATATGTCATCACATAACGACAGTTCATGGTGCTGGTGAGCATAGTATTGACAGAGAAGGAGAGCGGGGAGGGGGGGGGGGGTATACATATGCATATACCGACGGACAAGAGTTCTTTTGAGGGTATTCGACATATTTTCCAAATGGTTATACAACATCGTCAGTTCCCGCGCCCTCTATTTGTTGTCTTGTGGATTATTGTTAGAAAGCGAGCATTCGATGAGCGCGGATATCAGTTCATGTTAGTCATCTGCCTGCCGCTGCTCATTAAGAATCCAATGACGAGTCTCTGCTCAACTTTGGGTCATCGGTCTATGGATGTCAGAATCCAGCGCTTCTTCGTTTAACTGCCATTCTCTTTCTTCTCTTTCTTCCGACCCTCCGTCTTCATGCTCCACCTCTCCTCTCTCCTTCCTCTTTTCCTCTTCCTCAATATGATTGCGTGCGTGTGTGTGTGTGTGTGCGTGTGTGTGTGTGTGTGTGTGTGTGTGTGTGTGTGTGTGTGTGCGTGTGCGTGCGTGTGTGTGTGTGTGTGTGTGTGTGTGGTGTGTGGTGTGTGTGTGGTGTGTGTGTGTGTTGTGTGTGTGTGTGTGTGTGTGTGTGTGTGCGTGCGTGCGTGTGTGTGTGTGTGTGTGTGTGTGTGTGCGTGTGCGTGCGTGCGTGTGTGTGTGTGTGGCGTGTGTGTGTGTGTGTGTGCTTCTCTAATGTCTTCTACTTTTTTTTCATCTCGTTTTGTCCGTCTTCCCGTTTTTTGTATTGCGTCAGTTTTGTTGTTTTGTTGTCGTAGCAGACTTTCATACTGATCAGCGTATGCATTCTGATTATCGGAAATGTACAGTATTTCATGATGCCTCATGATCAACACCCTGAGGATGATTAATGTCAGGAGCGTATTTGAAGCGACTGTCGTTCAGACGTAATCTTCACGGTGTGCTGCATGCCACTTTTGGTGGCAGTTAACATATGGACAAAGCACTGACTTTTTGTTGTTGGTGTTCTCGGGGGAGGTGGGGAGAGAAGAGGAGGGGGTATTTTTTTGGGTTGGAGCTGTTCCTTTTGTTTTGTTTGCTTGTTTTTAACCGCAGAGCGCAGTCGCTCATGGGACATTAACGGTAAAAGCGCTGGTGTTACTGTGTTTACTATGATTTTTTACTGGCTGTATATTTTTCGTATGTATAGCTTTCGGCGTCCTAATGGAGTGCGCTGTAAGAGAGTCATGATTTGATACATGAACATGTCATTTGTCTTTACCTAAAATCTGTTAACTGTATACTTACTGAGCACATTACTTTTAAAAGTAAAAAAAATAAAATGGGGTCATCCAAGGCAGTATCACTCTTATTATTATTTTCATATGTTGACCACTTAGGGATAAGAAGGCAGATACACAGCGAAGGGACACTTGATGTTGTTTTTGTTTATTTGGTGGTTGTTTTTTTTTAATGAAATATTCCCTGGACATTTGCAGTGTAATGTTTCATACAGTTGCAACAGTTTGCTGAACCAGCCATGTTTCCGAATTGTAGGTGGTCCATTGCTCGTAAATCCATATATTCGTATCTCGGTTTTTTGTGAAATGGTCAAAACATCTCCACCCTTTTCTCCGGAGACTGCGAATTCTTTTTCGGAAATATCTGCAAAATGTATCTGTACGTTGTTATGTGGAGGGGGTTACGCCACACGTGTTTGATAAATGCAGCACTTTTTTTTGTTTTTTTTGTTTGTTTTTTTTTTTTTGCATTTCTTTTCCCCGAAAAAAAAGTGTCAGTCACATAATTAGCCCTTGATTTCTCCGCGTATGCATTTTGCTGGTTTTTGTTTAGAACGGCTGGCGGGTTATTGGATTAAGGTTAACTTGTCAAAGAGGATGATGACTTATGTCATACCTTGAAATATGCGAGAGAGAGAGAGAGAGAGAGAGAGAGAGAGAGAGAGAGAGAGAGAGAGAGAGAGAGAGAGCATGCGTTGTTCGGAAATGATCAGTCTTTTCGTATTGACTGTTTCGTTGATTTCCTTGTCATGATTTTGCTTCCTGTATTATTCACATTGTCATTCGACGAGAAAAAAAAAGTTACTCTGGCAATCTAACGCGTTGGCGTAATTTTCCCAGAAAATTTGCAAGCTATTTTTTTTTCAGTTTGCTAGTGTATTAATTGCGAAAATGATGAGTGAACGTGCATTTTAGCAAAGGTGTAGAAACCGGCCTCTCAGCTGAACAGTTTACCTAATCTTCCGTTCCTCAGCCCTGACTCTGTTATACCTTACCAGTGGGCAGAACGATGGTCGGTAGTTTTGTTTTTGGTTTAGCTGCCCATGGCAAACATATCATTCGCTCCTGTGTGCGCTCATTCTTTTCACACATCCCGCATCCCTCCCCATCTTTCCCGCGCTCTCTCTCCATCCCTACCCTCCTCCCCCCACCGTCTTCATCTATCCCTCTCCACCCCGCATAAAGTCTTTTAAGTATTTCACCGGAAGTTATCAGTCGAGAACTGTCTTAGGTATATTTGTAAATCGTCAGCTGGTTCTGAGCTGTCAACGTTTATTCAACTATTAAGGGTCAGAAGCAGGAAGGGGCGAAGGGGAGTGAGAGTAGCGGGGAATTGGGGGGGGGGGGGGGGGGTCAAGAGGAGGAGGAGGGGGGGGAGAGGTCAAGTTTCTGTTCAACATGGTGAGTTTCAGTCTGTTTCCTCAATCTGTGAATCAGTGACCATAGGCTTCTCTACAACAGACACGAACTGACCGGAGAGCTGCTTGGTGCTTGTCCTAGCTGTGTCGAAGCTTGACGGGATAGTTCTGACTGGCAGCAAATTAGGATAACATTGTTCAACTGGTGGCATGCTTACGTTCCTATCGTCAGCGGGCCAACAGCTGGGGCCCACGCTGTCATCCATAGGTCACTTTTTGGTATGGCAAACTTATATAGGATCATGGGCAATGCCGATCGCTATGTTTCTTGTTCGCTCTCTCTCTCTCTCTCTCTCTCTCTCTCTCTCTCTCTCTCTCTCTCTCTCTCTGTAGTTGGTGTGTGTGTGTGTGTGTGTGTGTGTGTGTGTGAGCGATGTAATTATTTTTCAAGCCGTCTATGGAGTACATTTGGAACATTTAAAAATGCACTGTACACATTTCTTTTTAGGTTTCCATCCTTCCCCTCCTAGTCCTCTCTCTCTCTCTCTCTCTCTCTCTCTCTCCTCTCTCCTCCCCCCCCCCCCCCCCCCCCCCCTAAGTAATACACTGTTCCCCAGCCGGGAAAGAATCGATGTTCTTGTTTTCCGTTTGCTCTTTATCGCTTTCGTTCGTTTCCTTTTTTTTCTGTCCATCGGTCAGATTCGATTCCTAAGTGGGTAAGACAACCTTCAAACAGAGAATTGATCTTGAGGTGCCGTACCATCCAGAAGTTGCTAGCTGGAATCACAGTAGCAACATTTTCTCACAGCACGAAGTCATCTAGGAGTCAAGACCTGTATATATATATGGCCTGGCCCACTGAGAGAGTAAGGACTTCAGCGTCGAAACTTGTGTATGAGGAGGGTTTCTTCTTTGAAGACTTTCCCCTGTCAGGCATTCGTAGTGTTTCTTCGCACATAGCTCGGTGCGTTCAGGTTTAACGTCCAATATCTGTCAACAGTGACAATGGCAGACGAAAGAGTGGGGATTCGGGACACATCTAACACTACCCTGGTACTTCCAGAAGGACAATACGTTAAGATGATGAGACCAGTGTTTGTCTTGTGGTGTGAGCTAGTGGGTTTCGAACGCACAACACCCAACTGTGAACAATGTCCCTTTTCAAGAAGCTACCCGCAGTGGTCAGTGTTGGTAGTTGTTTTGTTTCCAAATTGCACGTATGCCTCAAGCTGGCTTGTTGACGACTTTTGGTTTGAGGGAAAACCACAAAACGAACCGATAATCCATTATGACTTGAATTAGTATCAGTACCCATTTTTGTATGTACTTTTAACCCTCCGATCTTTACCTTTCAAACTAGTGGTCGGTACTGCGAAGTGGCTCATGTCATGTATCAGATAAATGTGTTCTAATAACTGAAAATATTCATGAATACGGTATTGTTTCATCCTGTTATTGCTGCTTTCTGATGTATGTAGATTTTATATCTTTTTTTTTTTTTTTTTTTTTTTTTTTTTGTCTTTTGGTTTATAGAAAGGAAAGAGTATACTGAATTTAAGAGAAAAAAGTCCAACCAAAACTCATTTTTACTTGCCTATTTTGATTGTTCACAGAGTCCTTCTTGCCTAACGAACCTCGGTAGAGACAGTCATGGGACACTTTATCAATCACTTTTTTGTTTGTGCTTTCTCAGGACACGTTTACTGGCAACCATGAAAAGCAAATGCCCATCAAGAATATCTCCCGGTTGTGTTCCTGAAGGAGTGAAATGGCTCTATTCTTCTAGACGTTCCGTGTTGCTGAGAGGAGAATCTGACAAAGGCTGCGACCAAGGCTTCAGAAAGACAGAAACGACAACAGAACGTGGGGAAAAAACAAATCAAACCAAAACAATGAACAAAAACAAATACAAAAAAGAAACCCAAAACAAAACCCACCACCACCGGGACAATAACATGACAAAGGATGACGCCATTTCTAGAATTCAGGAGGAAAATAAGTGCAGATGTTAACTGATATCTGGAACTTACATTTGTCGAACACTCGCAGGGTCGGATCCGTTACATGAGAGGGGGGAGGGGGGGTCCAAATTGAAAAAAAGGGCGGGGGTGGAGGAGGACCTCCTCTGCCAAAATTTTGTTAAACAATGTACTCCTCTCCTTTTGTACAACAGAGAATGAGGGGGAAAATCTCCTCTCCCAACACTTTGTGCGAGCACGGGATTGGGGAGATGGATGAAGTTAGGTACTACTCTCCCAATTTTGTTTCCACAATCGTGAAAAAAAAAGAAAAGAAAACGGGGGCAGGTGGGAGGGAACGAGAGCAAAATTGACCAATATACTACGCGGATGATGGATTTGATTTACAGGCCGCAGGGGGATGGCGAATGGGGAGAAAAACAAACCCAAAGGGGGTGGGGGCAGGGGGGGGGGGGGGGGGGCGGGCGGGAGTAGTGGCCAAAGAGGATCTGAGGGTCCTCACATGGAAAAAATGCAATGTCTGCCAGCCAGAGGTGGCGGGGGGGGGGGGGGGGGGGGGCGGGGGGGGATTGAACACCTAGGATACGCCCCCATCCCCATTTCTTTCGTCCGGCCCTGCCCCAAACATAACAAGAGAAGAGAACTAGCCAGCCTCACGAGCCTGGGGACTAAGAGGGCTGGGAGCTCTTTGGCTTCAAGGAGAAAGCAATCCTCTTGTCAGTCCTATAGTTCTGGGTTCAGATCCCCGCTTTGAGTCGGCCCGGTTAGAGAAGATTATTTGCTTTCGGAGTCAACATCCGTGCAAATTTCACATCACACACCCCACCCACCCTTCCCCCGTACCCCAACAGAGTTCACACGTGAAACACAAAGTCGAGGATCTGTGTGTGAACGCATTAAAAGAAAACAAACACAAAAAAACAACAACAAAGAAGACACAACAAATACAAACAAACAAACAAGCGAGCAAAAGAAGAAGAAGAAGAAGACAAAACCTAGCCGCATGTCAAAAATCC
>CM065720.1:47143550-47151050 GCA_033310375.1 Conus canariensis
AGAGAGAGAGAGATGTGTGTGTGTGTGTGTGTGTGTGTGAGAGAGAGAGAGAGAGGAGAGAGAGAGAGAGAGAGAGAGAGAGAGAGTATTTCAAATGTTTCCTCTGGCATAAAAATATAGAGACGTAATCCGCTTTTGTTTTTCTCTCTCTCTCTCTCTCTCTCTCTCTCTCTCTCTTCTCTCTCTCTCTCTCTCTCTCTCCGTTTCAATTCGGTAAATGTCTGTTTTTAGAACGAAGTAATGACGATCATGGTTCAAGACGTGCAGCAGCCCTAACTAAAGATCTTCAGCGGACAGAATACTAAACATCTACCTCGTGTTTCCATTGGTTGCCTATATGACAATCGATTCGCTCGCTCAGGTCACTCAACACTTCCGGGCGCCAAAACTATCACGCTGTTCAATCATCCGGGCTGCTGTCTTGGGTGACTGAGTATGGCAGCTTTTTGCTAAGCAGCCAGTGTTTCCCGCGACCGCCGCGCGCGTAGTCAAAGACCTCCGGCAAAAAGACTGTCTATGTGTTGTAAACTGGATACTTTGACACGACCAACGGTAAAGCATGGCGAACAGATGGCCAACCTGTCAACAACAGGTAGACAGAGAGCTGGTCAGATCAACCAGAAGGACTGAATGCCTTCAATATGCGTAATGAAGCTGTGCCGAGTGAGAGACGAAGATAATTGCCTCCTTCCCTCACGTTCCCGTCTTTCCCCCCCTCTCCTGTTTGCATAATTCAGGTCAAACATACTGGACAAGCCACTAGACTGTAGTACGCGGAGTTCTAAGACAAGTTTTTACACTTATGGAGGCGATTGCGCGATATGTTTTAGTGTGTGTGTGTGTGCGTGTGTGTGTGTGTGTGTGTGTGTGTGTGTGTGTGTGTGTGTGTGTGTGTGTGTGTGTGTGTAACTTTGCTTAGTATGTCGTGTGAAATATTCCTTTTTTTCTTCCCCCAAGCAGATTCTTTTTTAGATTGATCGCATGCCTCTCTCTCTCTCTCTCTCTCTCTCTCTCTCTCTCTCTCTCTCTCTCTCTCTCTCTCTCTCTCGATGCTATTTCAGGATTTTCTTTTTATATCTGTGTGTGTGGAGAGAGAGAGAGAGAGAGAGAGAGAGAGGAGAGAGAGAGAGAGAGAGAGAGAGAGAGAGTGTAGGCAGGAATTCTGTTTCACGTCTCGTCACACATATAATAATAATAATAATGAATACTTATATAGCGCCTATTCTCGGCTAGAGACCAAGCTCTAAGCGCTTTACAATCAACACTCGCTTACACAACGGGCTGCCTACCTGGGTAGTGCCGACTGAAGAGCTGACAGCTGGCGCTTCATTCAGTCGTTTCCCGTGTCATCCAGTCAATATCGTTCAATATCGTTCACTCAGTTTCTTTACTTCCTTCACTCTTTCCATTTCTTACGCAGGGTGCATGCTGTGTGTAACGTGTCATCCATACCAACGGCCAAACTGGCCTACTCTTCCGAAAGTTGGTGATGGGATTTTACGTGTGTGCAAGATATTATGCGTGCGTTCACACACGGAACCTCGGTTTATAGTCTCATTCGAAGGACTTGCAGACGAAGGTGATTGCAGACGTCTAAATAACATAGTGTTTACAATTTTAGACTATTATCATAAAAGAAGAGAAGAGGACGAAGTGGTTACATAGAACAAAAATAAAGGATAGATGAATTATAGGACAGTAACTGTGAAAAATTAGAGAAAAATAACTAAAGTAATCTAACATACGATTATGATTATAAAATGTTCCTTAATGGACTTTGCTAAAGGTTACTCGTTAATTTAACAAGAGAAACAACTGGCAACGAATCCAAAAAGTCAAACACATTAACATGCCCAGTGTCAGCACTTGGTATAACACCATTCAAAAAGGGTTTCGTTAGTTCACAATGAAAAATCACATGTTGAACTGAAAGATCTCCACGACATGCACACTTAACAGTCTGGCAATACTTGGTTCGTAGGGAATTACATAACAGTCTAAAAGTCAGGCCTGAAACCGGTCGGCTAATCGACACAAAGTTTGACAGAGTTTGCTGACGAGGTTTTGATGAGGAACTGTATTGACTCAAGAAATCCCTCTCGATTATATGACTAATTTCCTTGTATGACAAAGGACAATCAACCTTAATACTACCTAATATATTCTTTGCTCCCCTTTTTGCTGCTCTATCTGCTTGATCGTTAAAAACGAAGGAGATGTGCGATGGAACCCAAGAAAACACAACATTAGTACCTTTCATGTAAAGACAGTGCAACATGTACTTAATCTCAAATAATAATTCCTCTCTCTGTGTATTTTCAAAACAATGCAAACTTTTTAATACTGACTGTGAATCAACACAAAACAGGATATTAAATATTGAGACTGGCAAGGAAATCAAATAATTTAATGCCATCAGGACAGCAACTAGTTCAGCTGTAAATATGGAATGACCCTTACCTAAATAACATGATTTTTCAGCTTTAAAATCTGGAATTACAAAGCCAGATCCTGCACTACCATCATCAAGAACTGAGCCATCAGTGTATACTTTCAAATAGTTAGTAAACTTTTCTTCCATGTCAGTTTTCACAGATGCTGCTAACACATGCAGCGAAATCGCTTTATTTAGATCAGATGAAAAAATGTTAACTGTTACTTCCGTTAGTTCCCAAGGGGATACCGGCGGAACCAGTACTCGAGACGCTACTTGTGTGGGTTTATCTTTGATGAATTAAAAACGTCTGAAACATATGAACGAAGCGTCTCTAAATTTGAATTTTTCTGTGCATTTTTCGAAAAATCAATGTCGGATCTTGTATTTAACTCTTCAAGGTCGTCCACAGCAATCCGTCTCACCACACATTTTACAGAACTTATTTTCCTTTCTTCATCAAGTGGCAAAAGGCCTGCTATCTTATAAGCTTCAGTGGACTTAGTGTGCACAGGTACACCCAGGGCCAACTTTACAGCTTTACTATCAATTCTTTGAAGTTTCTTTAAATGCGATCGCGGAGCAGAAAAGAATACTTCCTGTCCGTAAGTCAATCTTGATCGTACAAGACTGGTTTGCTAAATGCAACAAAACTTTGGGATCCTGTCTCCATGGAGAGTGACTGACAATTTTTAGAAAATTCAAACTTTTAACTTCTTTAGTAACAATTGAGTCAATATGTTTTTTCCAATTTAATTTTGGTGTAAGTAGGACACCTAAAAATTTTACTTCAAGTTTATAAAAAAAATTTCCCGTCCTCCCAGACAGAATATAGGTAGGTTACTTGGGTTATATCCATTGTTAAAAAGAACCAAATGTGTCTTTTCAACAGAGAATTGAAAGCGATTCAAATGCATATAACTATTTGATTTATCCAGCTCGTTCTGAAAGAGCTTCTGAATATAATTAATGTGACGTAAATGTGTTCTTTTCTTTAAAGATACATTAATCCGTATTGCAATGTCATCAGCATATTGAGCTACTTTGGTATTTGATGAAAAACATGTGTATAAGTAATATAGCATTGCGTTGAATAACAGTGGGGAGATTATAGAACCTTGTGGAATTCCCATATTCATAGATCTTGAGGATGATAAAGTCACACCAACTTTGGTCATTATGTGTCTCCCACTTAAAAAGGGTTTCACATAATTGTAGACGTGACCAGAAAGACCAATTTGTTAATCTATACAATAATCGGCTGTGCCACACTCTATCGTAAGCTTAAGAGAGAGAGAGGAGAGAGAGAGAGAGAGAGAGAGAGAGAGAGTGTGTGTGTGTGTGTGTGTGTGTGTGTGTGTGTGTGAGTGTGTGTGCATGCGTGCGTGCGTGTCCCGTTTGTTCCATCTTGCACCCATTGTTCGCACTAATTGTCTACTCAGATTGTTACTGCTGGGTATGTTCCCGCTCGTTTCGCCCCGTTTTGCCCTGTCATCATTGTCTTTTTTTTAAAGAAGGCCAGGTGTGCGTTTGTTTATTTGGTTTGTACCTTTGTTACTTTAAAGTTGTCATTTTCCCTGGAAGTAGACAAGATGGGGTACTGGCTCCCATGCCTGATTTGTCCATCATGTATGTATGTTTGCTTTCTTCCCTTTAAAAAGTGTTTTAATTTTTTTTTTTTTTTTGGGGGGGGGGGGGGGGGGGGGGGGGTTATGCTCACAAAATGCGTTTTTACAGAGTCACGACGTACGGTCTTTCAGTCTAGAAAGATGGGGGTTCGTTTTGTTTGTATCCAGAGCACACGAACTTGCTGTTGATTACATGGTATCCGTAAGTGTGGTCACAGAATGAATGCAAACTACACTGTGAATCCCCAGTCCTGGGTACGGGTCTGTCTTTAAGAGACCTGCATGCCATAACATACACCTACTCTTCCGTAATCTCCCAAATCAAGCGCTTGCCACGGAACTATAACATGCGCTTTCAGAGCTCAACGGATAACCCATGTGTTTTCGTTCATTTCTTTATTTTTTATTTATTTGTTTACTTTATTTATCGATTTTTTTTTTTTTTTTTTTTTTTTTTGGGGGGGGGGGGGGATGTATCCATTCTAATGATAATCTGATCATTTGTTTGTTTGTTTTTTATTGAACTCACCAGGTAGTGATAATCCGCTTCCCGTAGACATTCTTGCGTTATACGTTGTCGCCATCTTTTCAATCCCCCCCCACCACCCCACCCCCCCACCCCCGCGCCAGCCCTCACACACCTTTTCATCACCGCCTTCTCTTGCCCTTGCCTGCCACACTCCCTCCCTCCCTTCCTCCTCCTCTCTCTCCCTGTCTCTGTCTCTGTTCCCACCCCCACCCCTGTTTCTGCCCCCCCCCCCTCTCCTTCTTTGTCTGTCTGTCTCTCTTTGTCTCTCTCTGTCTCTCTGTCCGCCTGTTTGTTTGTCTGTCTGTCTGTTTCTCTGTCTGTCTGTTTGTCTGTCTGTCGGTCGGTCTTGTGTGTGTGTGTGTGTGTGTGTGTGTGTGTGTGTGTGTGTGTGGTGTGTTGCCCATGTTATATGTTTCTCCCGGGATTTATTTGTTTGTAAAGATGTCTTTACTAGTCACAGAAGGTTCTTGTACAATTATGCCCTCCCCCCAACTCCCCCATCCCCCCCTCTCCCCCCCCCCCTCTCTCTCTCTCTCTCTCTCTCTCTCTCTCTCTCTCTCTCTCTCCTATCGACACTTGGTGCTTTTTGTCGTTTTCTTTCGGCCCATTTTCCTTTTTCTGTCTAGTTGTTCAACATCGTTACCTTCGGTTTGAGTCGTCGGTGATTTTAACTTGCATTTTTTTTTTAGGATTTTAAGTTTCGTCATTGTCTTGCTCTGTCGCTGCTGGTGCAGAGTCAGTAGCACTGAGAGTTGACTAAATAGAACTGGTCTTTAAAAATGTAAGTACTGTATCCGCCAAACGTGAGCAAATGAACCACAAGACAAAACACGACGCGTTTCGACCTCTTAGGTCTTCTTCAGGCAAGATAAAGAACACTCAGAACGAAAATGAAAAACGAGCAGTCACTTATCTCATCAGATTCGGCGCAAGATGGGCGTTGAATAACACCCCCTCCACACACTCACACACACACACACACACACACACACACACACACACACACACACACACACAACACACACTCCAAATCCAGCTTTCATTCCAGTACTTAAACGTTTGAAGATTTGTTTAAATTTTCGCCTGCAGTCGCCTCACTCTGCAACTGAATATAACTAAGCAGACGGAATGCCAGTGAGGCATTGGGACTTGGCTAAACAGAATTAGGACTATCGAGATTCCTCAGCGTAACGTTAAGATTAGCTCAGTAGAAAAGCTTACCGAGAATCATAGGGACAGCTAGAACTGGCTGAATAAAATCAGGAGCAGTAGGTTTCCGAGAAACATTGGGAATAAGCTGAAGAGAATCAAATTACCGAGATTTAGCGATGCACTGGGGAATGAGGCAAGAAGAACTAAGCATATTGAGAATCAGCGAAAGATCGGAAAGTGGTTACAAAGAATTCAACTTAACCTTGGGAACTGGCTAAAATAGAACCAGGCATGCCAAGAATCAGCACAAGATTTTGAATTGGTTATGTAGAATTAGGAATACCGAGATTCAGCGAAACATTGTTACTGAGAACTAATTATTCCAGGAATCAACAAAACATTGGGATATGATCGGTTAAATAGAATCAGAAATCCAGAGTTTTAGCGAAACATCAGGGATTGGCTAAACAGAACCAAGCTTACTGATGATCAACAAAGCTGTGGAAATTGGTCGTATAGAGCCAAGAATCCTGAAATTCAGCAAAACTTTAGAAAATGGCAAAACGGAACTAGGCAAACGGAGAATCAGGAAAATACTGGGAATTGATTTTCAAGAGAATCAGAAATACTGAGATTCAGCGAAACGTTGGAAATACGCTGAACACAAACAGGCGTAGCGAGATTCAGTGAAACAGAGAGAATTGGTTCAGGAAAACCGAGCATGCGCAAAGCAGCGAAGGTCTAAATTGAAGCAGGGATGCTGAAAATCCCCAAAGTATTGGAACGGCTTAAAGAGAATCGGGCGCAGACTCGGCGAATTATCTTGAAGCAGACCTACCCCTGTCTCCCTCTCACTCCTCTCCCTCATTCGTACATGGACCGTCCCACGACTATCATCACCAGCATCGGCACCTCACCCTCCCCTTCCCTGCTCCCCTCCCCACACACATATTCCCCACATATTCCATTCCCAAGTTCTTTTGTGTGTTTTTTTTTTTTTCTCTAAACAGGCGACAGCCTCCGCCGATATTTTCTCAATTCTTTCTGATTTGATTCACTCCCCCCCTCTCCAACCCCCCCCCCCCCCCCCCACCCTCCCCAATATGCCCCACTGATTTTTTTTTTTTTCAGAAAATAAGTAGAATACCAGTGTCTAGATCTGCAAGATTCCTCCTTTGATCTGATGTCATTTTGCCTTATTTTTGATTGATTTAGTTATTTATCTGTTATCTATCTACTTTTATTCAGTTATTCGTTTATTTATTTATAAATCATTGTGTCTTTTTGCTTTATTGATTTGTATATTGAGAATCTTTTTACTTAATTATCTATTTGTTTACTTAACTATTTATGAATTATTATTATTATTAATTATCATTAATTATCATTATTATTATTATTATCAACAGCATTATTATAATTTGTTGTTTCATTCTTCAATTATGTGTATTGTAGTCATCGGAATAGTCGTTTATTTGAATCTTGAAATGATACACACTATAAATTGTTGGTTTTCATGCAAATAAAGCAGAAAATATAATATTATGTGCGCATTTTTTTTTTCTTCATTTACCTTTTACAAGTTACGTGAGCTAAAAGTATGCAAACAGCCGTTATAGTTATGTTCAAAGGGGAGGATGAATGGTGTTTAATTAAACTTTTCTGGAGATTTTGAGATGCAAATTAAACGCTCTAGTTTTTTTTTTTTTTAATAGTAAGATTTCTTTTTCTTCGTTGTTTGTGTGTGTGTTCTTAGA
>CM065720.1:47156050-47166050 GCA_033310375.1 Conus canariensis
TTTATTATCTGTCTGTCAGTCTGTCTGTCTATCTGTTAGTCTGTCTGTCTGTCTCTGTTTCTCTGTCTCTGTCTGTCTGTCTGTCCGTCCGTCTCTCTCTCTCTTTCTCTCTCTCCCCTCCCCTCTCTCTCGTTTATATTTCTTTTCTTTTTCTCTTCATGAATACATGTGATCCATGCTTTTGTATACGGAGAGATCGATTTTTTTTTTTTTTTTATTCAAACAAGTTTTCAAGTAAATGCACCAGGACTGCGACGCTCATAGGATTTGGGGATGGTGGTGGGCGGTTGGAGGCCATGGGGGAGGTGGGGGGGGGGCGGTTGGGAGGGGGGTGGTTATCATTGAAAGTTCCTTCCAGTTGCCCTTCTTCAGCCACAAGTCTTCAGTCCTTTCAGCTGCTGTTCTACATCTGAAAATCGAGACCCACGTGGGACAAAATAGAAAAGCATAAGCCGCTTGTCGTTATTTTTGTTGTTATGTTCGTGGCAAAGAATAACGTCTAACATCCTGGTTTATCTGGGTGTATTTGGAATATCGCCAAAAAACAAACAAACAAAAATAATAATAAAAAAAATAGAGAAGAAAGCGTGCCTAAATAAAGCCCATGTCTGTGTCATGTGTGTGTGTGTGTGTGTGTGGTGTGTGTGTGTGTGTGTGTGTGTATAGTAGTAGTAGTAGTAGTAGTAGTAGTAGAGTAGTACTTTAATTTAACGTCTCTTCACCCTCAAGTGACATTAGACCACAAAAAACAAACAAAAAAAAAAAAGCATGTGAGAGTTTAAAGTGTTGAGTGTTTTTGAGTAAATGCAACATCAAAGCCATACTAATGTTTAGGATTCTACAAACATAAATAATCTCAACATTACCAATAACTATCAAAGAAAAATACCAACAGAACTAGAATGCAAAGTTTCTGAAAACAACTTAAGAAGATCAAGGTCATTAACTATTTTCTGTAATGTTATCGGATTTCGATGGTTGAGCGCAGTGCCTCCTTTTTTGAGCATTTGAGCTTTGATGGCAGGACAGTACAGAAGCAGATGATTCGTAGAAATTTGACTCCCACAAACACAATAATAATATCTTTACAAAATTTTGTTTTGAGAGCGTTTAGACGAATCTTAAACATCAAAGACGTAATTGATCTGGATTTGATTTGACTTAAACTCTCAATTATTATATCCGAATGCAGTGTATCACTAGCTTTTACACAATTATGTGAATATTGTATATCTGAGGTCTTCAACTTATCAACAAAATTATCCTTTGCTAACTTGTCAAAGTATTTATAATATTCATGTAGATCTAGCTTAACATTAAGTTTAATTGTCCCTGCAGCATTGCGTGCTGCACTCTTGGCTGCTTGATCTACCTGTTCATTAGAGAGAATTCCACAGTGAGATGGAATCCAATAAAAGTAACACTGATATCTTTGCTTGCTAAGTGATGTATTAAGTGCTTGATTTCGTGTGTCATTTCAACCCGTGTCTTGGTATTTTGACCTTTGATAGCATATAATACTGATTTTGAATCCACACAAAATAATACTTTGCATGCATTTAAAGGTAACTCTTTAGTGTGATGTAACGCCATTAAAATGGCTATTAATTCAGCAGTGAAAATGGAATAATGCCTACCAATATTATAACGTTTTAATGTTTTCAAGGAAGGAATAAAAAATGCTGATCCTGCACTGCCGTTTTCTATTACAGACCCGTCTGTGTAAATCTTGATATAGTCAGTATACTTGTTTTCAATGCTTATGTTTACTAAATTTTTCAAGATATTTGGAGATTGATTTTTGTTTAAATTTGTATCATCAATATCAAAAGCAGGTTTAATATGCTCCCAGGGTGCTACTGGTGAAACAGGTGGCTTAGTGGCTATTTCTTTGTGTTTTAATTCTTTAGAATTGATTATATCAGTGGCATAGGAATTGATTGATTGTAAAGAGTGTATTGTTTTAGCTCTTTTAGCAGAATCTTTCGCGGAGTCTAATCTAATTTCTTCCTTACAAAATGTATCAAAAGCAAAAGACTTTACTATAAATTTAGCGCAAGAATTTTCCCTATTGTCATCTAGAGGAAGAACACCCGCTTCTTTATAGGATCCTAGATTGGAAGCATGTATTGGTACTCCAAGTGCCAGTTTAACAGCTTTGCAGTCTATGCTTTGAAGTTTGGATAATAGGTGCTTGGGGGCATTAAAGAAAACTTCTTGGGCATATATTAAACGAGATCGAACAAGTGAGTTTGCAAGACATAAAAGTGCTTTAGTATCTTGACCCCAACGTTGTTTACTAATAATTTGAGAAAATTTAATGCTTTTCGTGCTTTATCAAGTATATGATTTATATGTTGATTCCATGTAAGTTTTGATGACAGATAAACACCTGGAAACTTAACACTTTGCACAAACTTAAGGGCAATTCCATTAATGCTGAATATAGGCATTTTTTCTGGGTTATAACCAGAGTTAAAAAGGATCATGTTTGTTTTTTCTAAAGATAGTGATAAACCATTTTCTTTCATAAAATTAGTGATTTTATCTAATTCCTTTCGGTAAACTTTTTTTTGTATAGTTTAATGCTCTAGTGGGTGTATTGCGTTTCATTGTTACCTTCATCCACATGCATATATCGTCAGCATACTGGACTAAAACTGAATCGTTTGACAATCTCTTTGGGAAATCGGCTATGAGTATATTAAATAAAACAGGAGAAATAACTGAACCTTGAGGTAATCCCATCTGAAGTTCTCTGGGGTTCGAGTACGTGTTTCCTACTCTTACTTGTATGAAACGATGTGAAAGGAAATTTTTAATGTAGTTATATGTCCAGGACGGGGAAATCGTGATGGTATTGCTTAAGTGCACTAAGTTGATGTATTATTGGTCAGGCTTAACACACCAAGGTTATCTTTGCACTCATACACGCATATGCACACTCATGCGCCCACCAAACATTCACCTCTCTCTGGGAATGGGATGTCACGCATTCGTTTCTCTCCTAACACGACTGAGCACAAGAAATCCAATTTCTATGCTACTATAATCAAACATGAAAAATCCAATTACACAAAATGAACAAATCAACACATAAAAGATCAATACTACCTAATCCCGGGTTATAATAAAAATGACTTCTTACCTGGCCAGGTTTTCACACACACAACCACGCTTTCACACACACACCACAGTTCTTGAAAAGTCTCTTCACGTCTTCTTCAGCACTGCTTGATGGTGATGCCCTTGGTTGACTGGCTCCAGGTTTCAGGACTGGGTCTTCGTGGTCGTCTCTGGGATCTCGACGTAGAACTCTTCTTCTTCGTCTCTTTCACCCACCTCTGGGTTCAATTTCAGTTTGTCTGTCTTCACCCACCTCTGGGCTTCAAACTTAGTTTTCTTCTCTTCCAGCTTGTCTTTCCCTAAGACTTTGCTGTCTCTTCTATCTCCCAGACCACGTTTCTCTCGACCGTTCTCTGTCCTGCCCACCCTTCTCTCTTCTCTCTCTCTCTCCTCTGCTTCTCTTTCTCTCTCCTGGTGTTCTTCCCCTTCTCGTTGTTCTCCCTCACTTTATATAGGAATGGAAACAAAGGATTCCCCTTCGGGCCATGCCTTTGTCCATGCTGCTTCTCAAACCCCTAGTTCACAAGTGCTGTGAATTCTCCATTCGCTACATTCTCCACACATCTGCATTTACACACATCCTTACCTAATTGATTAGCAAACAAACACTTGGCACCAGATGGACATCGAAAATTCCCGCCGACTTCGGAGGCCACTTTAACACAGTAATTATCTTAAAGAGGGCTACGATAACAACATCCACGCGCGTTCAACCAGCCTGACAATAGAACCAACCCAGTGACCCACGGCAATACCATCCGAACGAGTCGAAGACTCCTGCTCTTCACTGACTGTTTACAAAAGAACCTCAGCTGACTGAGTATTTAGCACTCACTTGTGCACCGAGGTCCTAGTGGTTATGTTCCTCTCCCCTTTCGCTGTCGGGCAGGTCCGAACTCCTTACTACCTTAGGTGCCATCTGTTACCTGACCCCTTCGTCCTTCTTGACACAGTTCGACCGTGTGCGATGGGTAAGGCATACTTGTTAATGGTTCTATTACCTATTTGTATACTACGTACAACGTCCCTTTTGCCTCTAAGCATTTAATGCTTTTTGTGAGAGGTTTCACGCACTTGACAAATACATATTATCATTAATATTGTTTTCCTTAAGCTTTTGCAATAATTTGTAGTGCCATACTTGATCATAAGCTTTCTTAACGTCAAAAAAAAAGTTGCGAGGATATTCTTCCGCCTCGCGAATTGCTGTTTGATTTGTGTTGTTAGTTTCACTAGATGTTCTGTAGTTGATCGGCCTTTCCGAAAGCCTGCTTGATTTGGGGGTATAATGCACTGTTTTTCGCAGAGATGGACTAATCTGTTTAATATTATTTTCTCCATAAGTTTGCAAACGTGCGGTGTTAACGAGATGGGTCGATAGCTGTTTCTATCTGTTTTAGGCTTTCCCTGCTTATGTATAGGAATAACAATTGATCGCTTCCAAACAGAAGGCATTTCCCCTTTACCCCAACATCTTTGTATGAATATATGTAGAAATCGAATAACATTGTAAGGTAAGTGTTTTAACATTTCATAAGATATTCCATCTGATCCAACAGTGTTTTTGCTTTACTCAAATGTAAAATACTTTCTTTTACTTCCTCAAGTGTTATTTCAGAATTTACATAGCTTTTCCTTGTGAACTCATTGTCATCATGATTTGTTTTTGTTTTACTTTGCTCTTCACTTTCTCTATACTCTTTACTTACAGCTGACAAACCTGCATTTCTACTATAATTGGCAAACATCTCTGCAAATGCTTCTGCTTTTTCATTATTAGTGGGTAGATCTGAGTTATCTAATCTTATGGGACATTGTGGTAAATTAATTCCGTTCTTCATGGTTTTCATTTTTTCCCAGACTTTTTGCATATCTTTATGACTGTAGATTTCATTAATACAAAAAGAAGACCAGTATTGTCTCTTGGCCTGGGCATTAACTCTGTTTGATTTATTTTTTGCTTTGTTTGCCTCTTGATGGTTTGGGGTAGAATTTTCTTGGATGTATTTTTTAAATTTCTCCCATTTTTCGCTATTTGCCTTTTCACAGTCGTCATTCCACCAGATATTTCCAGCGTGTTTATGTGATTTCTTTGTCATAAGCATGGGTATAGAGTCATTTGCAGCTTCTAGGACTGCCTTGGTAAATGAAAAATAAAGATCATTTATATTTTTATCGTGCATATCCTCAACATAAAACGTGGACATACTTGCTGAAAATTTATCCCAATTAGCAAATTTATAATTGTACCTTGGGACTTTATCCTCAGTTAGATCTGTAATTCTTGTGCTTGTAGTTTCAAAACTTGTTATAATCGGAATGTGATCACTACTTAAGCAATGAGCTAGTGTGTTCCACTCACAAATGGGAGCTAGATCAGGCGAAACCAGAGTTAAATCAATTGCCGTAGCTCTATGATTAGGGTTATCCGGGATTCGTGTAACTCGACCATCGTTTAACAGATAAAATGATGAATCTACAACATTCTCTATCAAACGATTGCTTGAGATATGGTCACAGTTCTTCTCCCAAAAAGGGGCATGTGCATTAAAATCTCCTGTAATCAGCACTTTTTTGCTTTTATCTGCCTGTAGCATACGGATCCATTCAGTGTTGTGATCATCTGGACCTTTCGGTAAATACACTGATAAGATAGATAGTAGAAACTTATCAAATTGTACTGTCACAGCACAATTGTGGAAATATCTGATGGAATAGGATTAGGGCACAGTGTGTAATGTACCCCTTCATGTATGTAAATAGCTGTATTGATTTTCCGTTTGTGTCTTCTTTTTGATAGATGGGAGGGAAGTAATAATTGTGTAACTTAGGTAGCTTATCTTTCTTTACATTTAATGACTGGAGGCTTAAGACATGATATTTATGATTCGCGAGATGCTGGACTAAATGTTCATAATTAGAAATTATTGATCTACAGTTCCATTGAAAAACACTAAAGTTGTTTCCTCGTGTCATGTTCTAAAACTAATATTTAAATTATATGGAAGGAAGAAAAGATATCATTAATAATTAAAGAGAAAAATGTCAAGAACAATTTTGGTCAGAATACAACGTATACATGGAGGTGCTTAAAAATCAATCAAAATGAGCAGAGATAACACAGCAGTTGCATCAGGTGGCTTGGTCGTCGTGGGCCCGTCAATAGGATTCCCAGTCCAGGGCACTGAAAGGGTTGAACCAACTGTGGGCACGTGGCGCTGGAAAGTCGTAGTATGTTTCCCTGTTGCCCTGTCGTCGTCGGGAGGGCCGCTTTGGGGTCTCCCACACCAGACTCCTCACGTGCCGTCCAATGTTTCCTGCAAGCAGGCTAGAGCCCCGTTTTGAAAGGTGGATTTTGTCAGGAAGGTGGTCAAGTCTTATGTTATCATTGTCAATGAAGCTGATGTTTTTGACTTCAAAGAGGTCAGACGTGATCTTTGCACTGAACAGCTGTCTGTTCACTTCTAATTTCTTGTCCAGCACTTTTGTTGCTTTGCTGATAACTAACTTCACTTTCTGGTGTTTTTCCGCTACTGATTTCATTGTCTGTGCAAAATTCTTACTGAATTTTTCTGCCTCCTCTACCTTCAAGTCATTGACTCCACAATGTACTACGACACAGTCAGGCATTTCCTCCGTATCAATCTCTTCTAGGCATTGTTTGACAGCTGATACATTGTGCTGTTTAAGCTTAGACACCTTGAAATCGTAGGAATACCGAAGTCTTTTTCCTTGAACTCCGTTTGCGACAGAATCATGGATGACAAGTACTGTTGGATAGTCCTGGCCTTCGTCAACTTTTACTTTTGTTTTTCTAGATTCACTGTGATCTTTTCTATTCTTCTCAGGCACTTTGACGTCATCCTTCCTTGCGTAATTCGATCTCCCGTCATGTTGACTAATGGGATTGACGTCATTATTTGCTTCTGGTCTGGTTTTAGGCAAAGATTTTTGACCAATTTCTGCTTTATTTTTCAGAGACGGGGATTTAGTTTGAGAGGAATTGCTCCCTGAATCTGAACCAACTACTTGTGCGTAAGTTGCTGCGCCTGGAAGGCATGTTTCTGTCTGTGTGGCAGTGGTCACCATAGTAACTTGCGGTTTGATATTTTCTGCAAGTATTTTGTTTTGAGCAATCACGGCATTCTCCAACATTTCAATGCGTTTGCAAAGAGACAAAATCATTTCTTTCGCATCGAGAGAACTAAAATCATGGCTACCAACCTCCTTGTTTTCCATTGAAGGGTTTTCAGTCATCTGGAGAGTTGGATTTTGCGTAGCCAAGTTGCTCGAAGTTCCAGGGTCTTTTCGCTGCCGGGTTTCAACAGTGGTTTTTTTTCAGCCGACTATCTCCGATGAACACGGTAGACAATTTCTGAGTTATCGGTACTCTGCTGTTAGGTACCGTTTGTCTCCCACTAAATCTTGTTTTCATTTTTTCTATTTCTTGGCCCACGAAACGGCCACCGTGGTAGATTAGTTGCTGCGTGTGTCCGCCATCTTGGTCACGTTGTGTGTGTGTGTGTGTGTGCGTGTGTGTGTGTGTGTGTGTGTGTGTGTGTGTGTGTGTGTGTGTGTGTGTGCGCGCGCGCGCGCGCGCATGCTTCTTAAGCGAGAAAAGAAAGAATCCATACTAATCACCTTAATCCGATGGTGATCATCAATATTCTGCGTAGTGACAGTGGATTCCGCAGGAAGATGAATAAGTTTCTGTCATGTTGCAGCTGTCATATTCTGATTGGATGATACTGATAATTTTCTTTTTCAAACAGGAAATGTCAACGTGAGCATTAATACATTATATTCCCTTGTGCTCTGACACGCAAACGCAGTGTACGTAAACTGTTTACTTTTCATAAATAAAATGCGACGGTGTGTGTGTGTGTGTGTGTGTGTGGGGGTGTGCGCGCTGGAGTAAGTGCGCTGGTCTTATCCGGTACAGTTCTAACTTCCAGAATGGTTTTTGTTAGATTTGGCGATGTTTTGTTTATAGTTTGTTATCGTTTTAATAGAACGGCGCTGCGTTTTCGCTTCTTTGTGTTAAAGGAGGGCCCCGATTGTCCAAGACTTTGGTGATTTGTTTCTTTGGCGGTCAGAGAGCTTAATTTGGCGCGTAAAATGCCTTCTCCTTTTCGGATTTTCTTGCGCACCCGTCCGTCTTCAGCCTTAGGTAAACCTACCTCCATCCCTCCGTTCCACGTCAACACCACTTCCCCATCCCTAAGAATACCACCCCCCCCCCCCCCCCCCCCCCACCCCACCCTCGGTTTGATTTTGTTCGGCCTTGGTTTTGTTTTGTTTGCTTTGTTTTGTTTTCTTCTTGTTTGTTTATTTTTTTTTATTTCGAACGGGGAAAAAAACGGAAGTCATTTATTTCCATATCATGTCCATTTAAAAAGAAATAGAGACCGTGGCACTCCGTTTTACAAGAAACCACGATAATTTACAGACATGTGGCTTTTCGTTCCGTATATACGCACACTGATGAGTATAATTTCACAACTGGCGTTTATGTACGCGTATAATAATACTTGTACTGTGTACCTGTATTGACTAAATCCTGGTGCTTTTTCCCCCCCAGTGTTGTATTTTGTGTGTCGATAAAATGACAATGTGAACTAGTTTTGTCCAATTAGCTGCCATCTATTTGTATGTGAAATGAATAATTAAGTTGATAAGAAACAGATAACTTGATTGCTTCCAAACCTTATCCCCCGCCCCCCCCCCCCCCCCCCCCCCACCCTCCTCCGGCCCCCTCTTCACCCTCTTCCCCCACCTGTCAAGTCACTTGTTTTTGTCTTCTTCATTTTTTTTTAAAAAGTTTATAATCAAATACTTGCAGGAATTTTTGATGATGTCCAATAGTATTGCTTATTCAAAGATGACGGATTATTCTTTGTCCTGTGATGTCGTTATACCCATATTATTGTTGACCAACGTATGCACATTAATTTTTTTTCAAACATACAGCTGAGCAAATGCAGGCAGTGTAGACCTACAGAGGGACAAATCGCATATAAACCACGCGCTATTCTTTTTATGTAGATACTATGTATATCCTTTCGCCAATAAAGGGGAAAGCCCGCATTACTGCGGTTTTTCTTTTTTTGTTGTTGTTGTTGTCCGAACCATGAGGGAGATGGCGACAGCTTTCTCTCTCGTCAGTCTAATCACAAGGAAATGATGTTTTTTGGTGATGTCGACGTTTTCCTTTTTTGTTTTTGTTTTCTTTTTTTGTTTTGTTTTTCCAACGTTGCTGTGTTTGATGGAGGTTGACGGCCATGATATCGGGACACTGATGGATGTGTGTGTGTGTGTGTGTGTGTGTGTGTGCGCGCGCGCGCGCGCGCGCGTGCGTGCGTGCGTGCGTGGTGTGTGTGTGTGTGTGTGTGTGTGTGTGTGTGTGTGTGTGATATTTTGGATAGTTCTGAATGTTTTTTCCAGTTAGAGACAAAATGATATTGACGTCTCTAGGCAATAAGGCGAGGTCTCTTTTTTTTTTCTTTTTCCTTTTTTTCCCCGTTTTGTTTGTCTTAGTGTTTGCTTGTTTGTTTGTTTTTTCTTTCTTTTTTATGGGCAGATACTTTTACAATTCTGTTGGCAGGGACAAGAATATCTTTTGAAGATGATTTGAGCACGTTCAGCTCCCTCACAAATATGTGTTTTGTTTGCTTTGCTTTGTTTTTGTTTTGTTTTGTTTTGTTCTGTTGTTTTTGTTCCCACAGACAAAGATAAAATTTTAGCAAAATGACTTTTAAGAGTTTGCGAAGTTCTGTTTCTTTTTTCATGATACTGTTGGCAGGCTGACCTGATGCGCTGTGCTGTGGTTGCGATTCCTTTGCTTTGAGTTTTCCTGTCTTGGTAAAGTGTCCGT
>CM065720.1:47173550-47186050 GCA_033310375.1 Conus canariensis
GGCGACGGGAGGGAGAAACGAGGAGGGAGGAGAGGAGAGGGGGAAGAGGGGAAGGAGGCAGGGGATGATAGTGTGTTTTGTTTGATTAACTTTCTGCTTATTCTTTTTTAAGGTGTAATATAGTCTGCCTTCGGTGTCGAATAATACGGACTTCTGTAGAGGCTTTCATTTTTGAGTTGGCTTTTCTTTTCTTTTTTTTTTTAATCCCAATCTGTGGATGTATTTACTCATGTATTTATGCATGAAATACAGACATCTCTCTCTCTCTCTCTCTCTCTCTCCTCTCTCTCTCTCTCTCTCTCTCTGTGATATATATATATATATATATATATATATATATATATATATACATACATACATACATACACATTAATTGATTTATTACTTTGTACATTTTCTGTCCGAGTTGTTTGTTCATTCCAGAATGTTGGTGTACTCTCTGAGACTATTGAACTATGCTGTTATTTTGCCGACATCCGTTTGGTCGTTCTATGATTTCTTAAACGTTGCTAGCTGTGCTTATTTACCGAAGCAAGTCAAAGCAGTCACTGACGTCAATATTCAGTGTTCAGTGGAGTTACAAAAGAATGTGGTTCCAGTCATTTTCTCCCAGCCCCATGTCTCTCTGTCTTGGCAGCGACCTTCAGAAATGACCAGGCTGCACACTGGGTCCGGTGCCGGTGCTGCTGTGCGGTCACTGTGCTCTTTTGGGATTTTCAGGAGACGCTTTTCTGTGACCTCCATTTTTTGCTCATAACCAGTGGAGTTCAGGCAGATAACCAAGTCTGGAACGCTCCAGGGAATGTTGTAGTCTTGTTGCAGTTGCAGCTGATGCTTTCGAATTCTTTTCGGTTTTCTTCCTTTCTATGTTTTTTATTGTTTTTGTTTTTTTTTTGCTTTTTTTTTCTTTTGCTGGTTGGTTGGTTTGTTTGTTTTTGTTTTTTGCTGTTTTGTTTTGTTCTGTTTTACACATCTGCTTTGAAAGGTTTACCTTGCTTATAGATGCTTTTCGGCAAATTATCAGTTCACATTTCACATTACGCTCATGTTTCATATAACACTCCCACGCCCTCCCCCCTCTCCTCCTCTCCCCCCCCCCCCCCCCCCCCCCCCCCCCCACACACACAAAACATGGCCACCAGCCGCTTTCCATTGATTGAATGCTCAGTGTTCTCATGTGCAGTGTTTGTCGACACTCACTGTTTGTTATGCCGAAGTCACTCATACTTTCATGGGCGTCTCCCACTTTTACACTATAATGAACCATTCCATCATAACCAGAGAATGTTTTCTTTACATTAGACTGTCAGTTAATTCTTGTCTCCTGTCGTCGTGCAGTTCCGTTATACATGTTATTATTCACGGTAGTGTTGATACTTGTACTGTCCATGGTATTCGTGATTTGTGATCAATTTATCAATATGGTATCAATTTACCGAAAGCAATAACAACAGCAAGAAGAAGGAAACATACAAATTAAAAGACAGGAGGAATCAATTGAAAAGTAACAAACGCCACAAGAATAGTGATATTGTCTCCACGCGAGAAAAAAACAGGAGGAAACAATAAAATGTTTTGTAAAAAAAAAACAAACAAACCATAAGATTGTGTACATTGCTTCTGTCAGCTTCTTTTCTGGACAGTGGGGTTAACATTTATAATGATGTTTTGGATAGCTCTAATAATCAGGTTCTCTGTTGTAACGTTAGCTGTTATTTGATTAAACAAATATACTGGTTGCATGATATGTTTTACTGTAGTGTTTTTGTCATCTTTGAATTTTTCTTCTGCTCGTTTAAATCAAACAGAAATTGTGTGTTGACGTGTTAAATAAATACTACAGAAACAAACACGATAACATTACAAAGCCCATTTATGTCTTTGTCTTTCCTTTTAATTTTGTTGTCTTATTTGGGTTGAATTTTTTTTTCAATTAAGATTACAGAAACAAGAACATTACAAAGCCCTTTTACATATTTTCTTTTTCTAAAGATGTTTCTTCTTTGGTTTTGGTTCACAAGTAAAATGGCTTTTAATCTGTGTCAAATACAAACAAGACAGACATTCACAATCATGACGCACTGTCTGTTCAGTAGACGGGCAAGAACTCCCTGCATGTGTATATGGTCAGGAATTCTGTCATTGCTTTATTGTACATACCACATGGAATAGAGGAGAGTTTATTGCAGCTCTTCAAAGCGTAAGAAAGCCTTACCCAGTTCCACTTCCTTCTATCTGTCTCTGAAACTTTGTCTGTCTGTCTATGTGTCTGCCAGTATGTCTGTCTGTCTGTCTATCTCTCTCTCTCCACACACACACACACACACACACACACACACACACACACACACACACACACACACACCACACACAAGTTTGTATACACTGAGCCTCACCAGCATTTTACATTGACACATTGCTTGTGTACATTTGTCATCGTATTGTTATAAGTCATTCAAAATCAATTATGCTGTGCTACTATACATTTCAAATAATCGTTTTGTTAAAATCGCTCAAAATCGATTATGTTGTTATGCTGTACGTTTCAAATAATCGTCTTGTTCTTAGACATGATTTCGTAAAATCCAAAACGTTAAATGTCTGTTTCGTATTTGGCTCATACCTGGTGCTTTTCTCTCTCTCTCTCTCTCTCTCTCTCTCTCTCTCTCTCTCTCTCTCTCTCTCTCTCTCTCTCTCTCTCTCAAATATCCAACACTCGTGTATCTTCTGAAGTAAATGAAGCAGTATTGGATTCAGTTTTGTGTGAACTGCGTCAGATCAGCTCACTGATTTGGAATTAGTTTACATCTTGAGGATGACTGTCTCTCTTCTTCTTTGCTTTGACGTTTATTCGTGTTATCGTGGCAGTTGGCACATGATCACGTGTTGTATGCAAACGAAATAAGCCAATGAAAAAAAGTACACGCATTAATATGCTATATTCATGTAAACAAAATAGGCCTATCAAAAAGAAGTACACGCATGAATGTTATATTTACGCAAAAAAGAGGTCTATCAAGAGGAAGTGCGTGCATTAACATTTTGGCATTCATGCAAACAAAGTAAGCCGATCAAAAAGAGGTACACACATTAACATGTTATATTAATAAAAAAAAAATAAAAAAAGGCTTATGAAAAAGAAGTGCACGCGTTAACATGTTATACGCATACTAACAAAATAAGCCAATTAAAAGGAAGTACACGCATTAACATGTTGTATCTATGCAAACAAGATAAGCCAATGTGAAAGAAGTACACGCACTGATATGTTATATTTGTGCAAACAAAATAAACCAGTGGAAAGGAGTTAGACGCATTAACATGTTACATTTATGAAAACGCAATAAGCCTATGACAAAGAAGTACAGGCATTAGCATGCTATATCAAGGTAAACACAGCAAGCCTATGAAAAATTAGTACACGCATGAACAGCCCCAAACACTTAAAACAATAATCAAGGGAGTGAAATAAGGGAACAACGACCTTGTCAAAACTGATGAAGTTGGCTGTTTCCTTAAATTGTGTAGAACATCCTTATTTCTGATCGGTGGAGTTTGTCAAGGAACAGGTGGAGTATAAATAGTTCTCTGTCAGCATCGGCTGGCATTTTGAAATATGGGATGTTTGTGTGAATGTGTAGAATCAGGTTGTTTCATTTACAAATTTTTATCTGTTGTTTTTCTTTAGGCTTACCTTCTTATATTTACCCGCATATGGCGTGTTCCGTTTCACGTTTAGTGTTTATCTTTTTTTTTTTTTTTTTGCTTACCTTCTCTCTTTGCTTTGTTGTTGTTGTTAGTTTTGTTTTGTTTTCCGATTTTAAAACAAAAAGCTCCTCTTATTTTCTTATTATATCTATAAATAAAATCAAATTAAAACGTTAAAAAAATTATGGGTTTTTCACACACACACACACACACACACAACACACACACACACACACACACACACACCCACACGTGTCAGACAATATACATAAATAGGTCAACGGAGACATTCACCTGCAACTACCTCCCCGATAGAGATAATGTCTTGGCCTCCGTCTCTTGGTTTGTCTGTCTGTCTGTCTGTCTGTCTTTGTGCCTGCAAGATTACACACACAGACGGTAATGAACATATGTTTCAAAAAAAAAAAAAAGGAAACGGAAAATGTGGATAGGAAAAAGGGATTTGGCCCAAGGACAAACTAGTTAAGCTTTGATGTCGATCCGAATCAGAAAGCAGATTTTTTTTAAAGCAATTCATTCATTTATTTATTTCCTTTTTTGGGAGGTTCCCGAACACTGCGTAGGCCTATTTTTCAAGTACATATCCATAAATTTCTTTCAGGCTAATGCACGGATTTCAATTGACAGAGAGAACACAAGAAAGAAATTAGGATCATAAGAATTATTTATGATTCGTAAAGGGTGAACTTGAGATTTCTTAGAAGCTGGCTCGGATGAGACATCTTTGATCCAGAGAGCAAAACAAAGTCACGAAAGAAGTGAGGAAAAACAACAACAACAACAATAACAACAACAACAACAACAACAACAACAACAGCAGGTGAAGAGGAATGGACAGTGGGTAGATGGGTTGCAAAAGAAGGGGCAGGGAGGTGATGGTGGAGGTGCGTGCGGAGTAGGGAAAGGGAGGTGGTGCGGGTGGGTGGTGTGTGTGTGGGAGGGAGGGGGTGGGGTGGGGGGGAGCACTGATTGGCCTTACTAAACATGTGCGCTGTGGGGACCGCGCCTTTTCGTTGTGAAGTCGCTGTCTCGTCGTGGAGCATCGTTGGGCGTTGGTGTGGACCCCTGTGTGGTGATCGGTCTTCAGAGGCTGTATGTAACCTGCAGTTGTCTGGCTGGCCATGGCAGTCTGCCTGGTGAGCCTAACGATGGTTTAACGTCGAGTAGCGTCGTAGACATGAGACAGCATGGGAAGTCTTCAAGATATACACCGATGTTTTTTTTTTTTTTTTCTTTTTCTTTTTTTTCTTTTCTTTTAATTTTAAATTTTGTCAGTGTGGTCTACAGGCATGTGTGCATAACTAATTCGTTTTATAGATATTGTCCTCGAAAGTCTTTCTGTCGTTGGAATGTAGCCGTCGAACCAGTAAACAAACAATTAAAACAAACAAACAAAACCAAACAAAACAAGAAACAAAGATGTATCCGAATCAAACGTAACAACATTATGACCACCTCTCTCTCTCTCTCTCTCTCTCTCTCTCTCTCTCTCTCTCTCTCTCTCTCTCTCTCCCCCCCTCTCTCTCTCTCTCTCTCTCTCTCTCTCTCTCTCTCTCTCTCTCTCTCTCCGCCTGCTCCCACCCTCCACACCTTTTTTCTTTTAAAGATTGGAGATTGATCAAACATTCACCGAATCATTTGTCTCTTGGCTGAATTTTTTCCGTACTTCCACACCACCGAATTTTCTTGTTTTAAGTGACAACAACAACAAACAAACAAACAAAAAACAAAAACAAAAAAAAGAATGACCGAAGACTTCAGACGTACAAGGGATAATGGCTGCCATTGTTTAAATGTGATTTTTATGCATGAAATGCTGTCGGTTGAGTCACGCATTGCTCTCAATTTTTGGTTTTGTGTTGAAATCTGGTTTTTTACCTTTTCATTCAAATATGCAGCTATTGTTCGACTCGTTCCTCTTTTTCTCTTTGTTTTCTTCCTTCACCTTTTCTTCTTCTGCCCCCCCCCCCCCCCCCCCCCCCCCCCCCCACACACACACACTGGAACGGCGTGAGCTTCATCACGAAGTAAGCGCAGGACGTCGTTTGTTAAAGGGGCCCACCATACACACATTGCTGTTCATCTTCTCCACATTTTTTTTTTCCCCTCGTCTTCTTCATTCCTTTTTCGTTCATTTTGAGCTTTCCCTTCTTCTTCAGTTTCATTTTCCCTTCTCTCCTGTTTTTTTTTGTTGTTTTTTTTTATATCTTCCTCTGTCATTCTTTCTTTTCCATCTCTCCATCTTCTTCCTCTTGTTTTTCTTCTTCTTCTTTTCTTCATTTTTTCAACTGTGTTCTCCCCATTTCCCTCCTCTTTCTTCCTCTGTTTGTGCTTCTCCTCCCTCCTTCCCTCCCTCCCTTTCCTTCTTTACCCCCCCCCTCCCCGTACTCCTTCTCTCTATCTGTTTTTTTGTTTTTTTTCCCCTTTCCCTCCTCCCTCTCCTGCTTTTCCTTCTGTTTCTGCTCGTCCCTTTCCCCTCTATCCCCTCTCCCTCCCTCCCCCTCCATAGTGATGACGATTGCGGTTTGAATAGCCTACCTGTGTTTCCTGTCTATTGATTGATGTAACAATGATCTGAGTCACGATGTAACAATGATCTGAGTCACACATAGACTTTTAACGACTTTTTTTTTTACGTTACTGTTGAGCATGTAATTGCAATTAATCTACGATATTACACCCTCTTCTCTTCCGCGCCTGTTATCTTTTCTGTCACGGAGTGGTCTCACAGTGATAGCGTAGGCTTTTGCTGCTTTTGCTGATGGTGGCCAAATTTAGTCTAAGTATTAGTTTTGAATGCTTTGTTTTGTTTCGTTTCGTTTGTTTTGTTTTGCAGTTCTGTTTGTTTCTTTAACTGTGTGGTGTTGTCTGGTGTTATTCACATTTACGTTGCATTCGCTCTCTCTCTCTCTCTCTCTCTCTCTCTCTCTCTCTCTCTCTCTCTCTCTCTCTCTCAGAACCCAAGATGTGCAGACGCTGATGAGGAAAATCAGCGTGTTGATGAGGAACAGGTCATTGAAAAGGAGAATGCGTTGAACTGTCATTGCCACAGTCATTTTGCGTAATTTCCGCACTTTGCTTTCGTCCCAACTTCTTGATCATGCCAAAATTTGATCAGTTGTAATTGTAAAAATGGGTTGAATGTGTTTAGTTTAGGTTATATAAAAAAGCACATCGATGTTCATGGAACGGATAAAAAGCGCTGACTGGTAGGATAAGAAACAATGGCAGCAAATAACGGTATTTCATAAATAAAATGTGCAAATAATAATGCCTATTGCAGGGTAAGAAAAGACTAGAAAATGTCATACTAAGAAAGGAAAATGAATATTGTTATTTCATTATTGAAAAAAATCCAGTTGTTTCTATTTTTAATGAGGAGTTCTAGAAAATGTAAAGAAAACCATACAAAAATAAAACCGGGTACATAGTACTGATTGTTTTGAGCACGTGGTTTCAAAGTGAGGTGAGTGCAGGCAGACATCTTTTAATCTTGCTTTAAGCACGTCAGAAATGTACTCGGGAGAGGAGCCAATTGTTAAGTGCTAAAAAACGACGATTTGAAAGATGATGAAAAATGGGGTGGAAATTAGTTTCGTGAACCAATCTGATAAGTGATATTTGTAGCACATTGATTACAGAATAGTAAACCCGTGAGCCAGGTAAAAAAAGGGGAAATTCTAAAACCATTTGGAACTGAGTACTGATTCCTTTGTAAAATTGTTTAAAACACTATTTGACATGAGTACATTTGTATAGACCCGGTTAGGCCAGTCGCAATGCCTCATTCTAAATAATATTATACGTGACCCTGGTGATTTTAAATGATGCATGCAGTAAGATGTATCTCACAATAGTAAATGGTAGACTTCAAGAATACATTGAAGAGCACAATCTGACATTCTGTTTTTAATGATTTTGACGAAATCTGCCTTTGACTGTGTTTAGAGACATATACTATTGTCGATAGTTTTGAAAATAAGATTAAAGCAAGAATTTCTATATGTTGTAGGATGTACATTAATGTAGAAGCTGCAATACAAAATGAAGCAAGGTTGATGCATATAACAACTGCATTCTAGGGATAAAACAGTATTTCTTTTATTGTTTTCATTGTTCAGAAATTGGTTAGCTCCAGAAGTGATCAGAAGAGGCAAAATTATGGTGTTACCCTACCCCCCCCCCCCCCCCCCCCCCCCGCCCATCCTCTCCCCCATGAATTTCGAGTTGTTTATCTTACACCTGGCGGATAATATAGCTTTCATAGCTGTAACCGTTAAAGGTTTATAGACACAGTGAGCCCATTTTTATCAGGCAGCTTGGGTTTTTAATCTGAACCCGAACACGATTAAAACTAATATGGCAGTGTTTAGAAAGCACAAGAATAATTAGCAGCAAGAGAGAGATGAGCTTACCATGAGGTAGTGTTATCTTTTATAAATGTGTGTACATATTCAAACTTCTGTTCCTCTGTAAGATTTGAAGCAGAACAGATTTTGGCGAGCAGAGTTAGAAATGCTTTCATTTCTCTAAATCTGTATTTTAAAATATTTGACACACAGAGACAACCACCGGTTTATTACAGGGTTGACATTATGGACTCTAAATAATGCTGCTCGTCATTCTGGAAAGATATATCGATTTGGAATGATACAATCTCTGGGAGTCGAAATGAGAAAAAAATAATGGAAACTGTCCAATTACCAATGTGCGTAACATTATGCCGTAAAACATATTCCGTTCTAGCTAAAACAACAGGACTGTATTAAGTCATGATCGCCATGCAAAGCCTGTCAGATGCTGCTTGATTTAGATTCACACGACAAAGGATGCTGGATTTCAAATATTGGTTGTGAGCAGTGTATCTTTAGATGTGGTTATATTTGGACACATCATGCTGTAGATTGTTGCTTTTGCATGATTCTATGTTAATTTTATGTTCGTGCCAGGTGTGCGATTTTCATATCTAAAACAGTGGCACATCACTACGTTTTAAAGTGCATGATGCCTATTTCCATCTACTTCCGAATTTAGACAGACATGAAATGTAGATATAGATATATATTGACGATCAGTTGTGGTGTGAATATGTTTGGTTGTGCTGATGTTACTATTATTCTTCTATCTGTCCATTGTCAACTTTCTGCATCCAACGTTCTCGATCGGAGCTCAACATGCAGCACGCTCAGTATGCAGAATACAGGACGTAATAATCTCTCTCTCTCTCTCTCTCTCTCTCTCCTCTCTCTCTCTCTCTCTCTTTTGATTAGACTCCTTGTCATTGAGACTGCTCAGTGCTGCTTCTGCTGCAGAACTCACGATCAGATTGTTCTACTTTGCTCATCGTGTGATAATAATATGAAAGGAGATGGAGGTTTATTTTCTCTTATGTCGTCTGGCATTGAATAGTGTAAGGCAAAGTAATATTCCAGCAAACTTTTATAAATCCCCAAAACTGTTTCGATCTTGGCGTGGAAATAAACATAATCGAAAGCTTTTGAACTTTAAAGAACCTGAAGGAATTTGTCAATTTTGTTGAGTTTGGCCTTTCAGCTGCGATCTGTTGCACTCTCGGAAAATGCTGTAGTTAACATCTTAATTAGTCAAGCAAAATTGTTGAACTAAATGATTGTCATTTGTTTCCCTTCTCGGGCACAATGGTCCCTACATTGATAACATATTTGACTCTCTCTCTCTCTCTCTCTCTCTCTCTCTCTCTCTCTCTCTCTCTCTCTCTCTCTCTCTCCAATCCCAGGTTCTCTTTCTTTCCAACCACAAACGGTTCTGGTTTTGAAAAACTATCTTAAAGGTCAAACTGGGTTACCGAGGAAAACTGCTGACGTTGCAGACAGACACTGCGTATTTCAGTACATTTTGCTTTTTATTTGTTCTTTCTTTACAGCTGTTCGTAGAAACAAAGAAGAAGAATTTTGAAATGCATTCCATCAGACACTAGGACGAGTACGCTTAATAGCTGTGGCATTGTTTTTTAACTTAAAATTTTAAATATGTTTTGTTACCTGTCTTCCTCAGTCTGTCGGTGTCTTCCTGAGGTAATGTCAGTGATGTTGATACTATGTTTAGAATACAGACATAGTCTGAAAGGAAAATCAGTACCAAAAAAAAAAATTCTTCTGTCATTAGGACAAGGACAAAAAAAGGAAGTTCGTTACAAGCTTGTTTACAGTCGATGTTCGTCCCTTGGCTGAGACCGATTCGCACACCCGACGTGGTTAGTTAGTTAGTTAGTTAGTTAGTTAGTGTCATTCAAGTTTTACGTTTTCACTTCCACCAAAAGTGACACGGCAAACTGTAAAATGTGAATAGGAGAAGGTAAGATGAGGTGGGTGGGGGTAGGGGTGGGGGTGGGGGTGGGGAGATGAGAACCAATCCTTACCTCAACCACCAGAACGGGAACGAATAACATGCGTATCGAGACTGGCTGTAGCCGGCCGTTTTGTCCGACCCGGCCGTTTTGTCCAACCTCGGACAAAACGGCCGGGTCGGACAAAACGGTCGGCTAAAACCCGGCTGTTTTGTCCGACTTCCAATTTTTTGTCGGACAAAACGGCCTGGTTGGACGAAACGGCCGGCTCTAAGTAAGCGGCCGTTTTGTCCGATATTTCACTGGCAAAGAAGTATAAATTCGTGGCGTTCTGTTTTTTCTGTTTTTTCTTCTTTTTTTTTCTGTTTGTCTACCCCCTAGTAAAGAAATCACGTGGAAAAAAACCCATTCGGCCGTGATGCCCTCAGGTGGCCAATTTGGCGTCTTAAGCTGACCATTGGCCGTCAGGGACCATGACTATCGAGTGGGTGTTATTCTCGTGATTTCTTTACTTGGCTGCAGCAGAGAGAGAGAGAGAGAGGGAGAGAAAGAGACAGACAGACAGACAGAGACAGAGAGAGACAGGTGGCACATCACGATACAACATTTGAGGTGACTGTGTCAAACCGTTGGTGTCTTGGAACAAACAATTGACGAACCCTCAATTTTGAGAGTCTGACGTTGTCTGTGACCTTTACCTTGACCTTAATTGCTTTGACATATTTGGAGAGCAATAAACCAAACAACCTTCATACCAAGTTTCAGTTTCCTATGTCGACCGCTGCGCGAGATATGGCTAAAAATAGATGTTCGGTTTTGAAGGTCACACGTCAAGGTCATAACCTTGACCTTAAAAATTTGGAAAAGGTGTATTTAAGCCACCCCCTCATGTTTTCTTGCTTCTTTGTGTATTTGCAGTATTGCCTTTTTCAGTGTAGATAGGGTTGTCTTTCATCTACCTTTTGAGCTAAAACCACCTGCCTTCCTTTACCCTCATATCTTAGCCCCACCTTTCTCTCTGTCTCTCTCCGCACCGAGTAGCTGACACGCACTGACATTCATTCAATAACTGTCTTTGTCTTTCACACTGCTGCATCACTACTGAAAGTACTTTCCTCACTTTTGGACACACACACGCCCGCCCGCACGCACACACGCACGCACACACATACATACGTGCACAGTGCACACACACACACACACACACACACACACACACACACACACACACACACACACACACACACACACACTGAGTAGTTGACACACACTGACATTTATAAGTCACATGAAGTTATAGATTCTCTCCCCTCTCTCTCTCTCTCTCTCTCTCTCTCTCTCTCTCTCTCTCTCTCTCGTGTCTCTTCTCTCTCTCTCACTCTCTCTCTGTGTCTCTCTGTCTCTGTCTGTCTGTCTGTCTTCTCTCTCTCTCTCTCTCTCTCTCACCACACACACACACACACACACACACACACACACACACACACACACACACACACACACGCACATCTTGTTCCAATCTCTTGCATTCATGTGGCACACCACCACACAAAGTTTGATGCGACTCCGACTTTCCGTTCGGAAGATATACTTGGGACAGACAGAAAAAAAGGTCATGCCCTTGACCTTGAATATTGGTGTTTGGATCTCTTGCCATTCATGTGGTACACCACCACACAAAATTTGAAGAGACTACGACCTTGATCGGTTTACAATATTTGGATGCACCATAAGCCAAATCACCTCCATCCTAAGTTTGAACATCCTATGTTTTCCAGTGCTCGAGATATGACTAAAAACAGGTTTTCAGTTTTCAAAGTCATTCGCCAAGGTCATGACCTTGACCTTGAAATATTTGTTTTGAATATCTTCCAACTAAGGTGGCACAACATCACATAAAATTTGAATTGCTTCTGTCTACCCGTTCAGAATACATGATTGCAACAAACATTTCTCCACACTCAAAATTTTTAGGGTCCAGCTATGTCCTCGACCTTGACTTTGACCCTGATTGGCCTACAAAGGTCGTACGTCAAGGTCATGACCTTCTTGTTCGGATCTCTTGCCATTCTTGTGCCACACCACCACACAAAGTTTGACGCGACTCCGACTTTCCGTTCGGAAGATATCCTTGCGACAGAAGAAAAAAAAACAAACAAACAAAAAAAAAAAAAAAAAAAAGAAAAAAAAAAAAAACAGAACGCGACGAATTTATACTTCTTTGCCAGTGGAACTGGGCAAAGAACAATTAAAAAATATATCGGACAAAACGGCCGCTTACATAGAGCCGGCCGTTTCGTCCAACCAGGCCGTTTTGTCCGACAAAAAAATTGAAAGTCGGACAAAACAGCCGGGTTTTAGCCGGCCGTTTTGTCCGACCCGGCCGTTTTGTCCGAGGTTGGACAAAACGGCCGGGTCGGACAAAACGGCCGGCTACACTGGCACC
>CM065720.1:47191050-47206050 GCA_033310375.1 Conus canariensis
AGAAAACAACTTCGCAAGCTCCCTTGAGAATGAACACTCTAGAAGACTTTAAAGCTTTTTTTTCTTTTTTTTTTTTTTGTTCATTCAAAATCGCCCTGACCCTCCTCTCCCTCCCTCTCTAAGAGAGAGAGAGAGAGAGAGAGAGAGGAGAGAGAGAGAGAGAGAGAGAGAGAGAGAGAGAGAGAGGGAGAGAGAGAGAGAGAGAGTATACACAAACACAGGGCAGTGTTCGAATCCCGCGTCCAAACGCACAGTCAACGTAAAACACTGGTGGCTGTGTGACTCAGCTCACTTCCTTCAACGAGCTATACTTCTGTTTCTTCCTCCTCATCCTCCCGCAAAGCACGTGTGAAACAGTGGAAAGTTAACAAGGTATGAATAAGGTATGAATTGCCCCCTCCCCCCTCCCCCCCCCCCCCCCCCCCCCCCGAGCTCTAGCAATGTATGCAAGACCTCTTGAACAAAATGTGATACTCTCACCCAAAAAGATAAGTTACCAAAGTTACTGGCGTGTTCCATTATGCATACAAGTCACGAGGCACTTTAAAAAATAGTCTTTTTTTTAAAATACAGAAGTGTTCTGCAGATCCACTCAGCTCGTTCTTATTCATTCACCATGATGTAGTCTTGAGGTTCTTGGTCAGCAACATGCACGGGTTGGCTCGCCGTAGTTCCAGCGAGAGCAGACATTCAGCGGGAAGCCACGCGACAATCGCCTGGCACCCTTTGCCTCTTGGAGGATTGTGGCTGCACACCAAAACTTAATGCGCCAAGGCCTTGCTTAAGGAGTCGAGTATTTATAGACTGGCGCGGTTGGATTGTTTGGAGAATTTCTATTGTCTCTGAAAGTTGATTCTCCCCTTTGTCTTTCATATGGCCATCAAGGCACAAGCCAGATGGTTCCAAGCAGACAGATCAAAATCAAAGGAATGGGACAATTTTGTTCCTTCAAGCTGGCACAAAGATAGGGTTACGGGTGAGAGCAAAGGCCTGAAATGTATGTCAGCTAAGGGGAAGGTCGTGTATGTATTTGAAAATCGCTTGTGCTTTCATCGGTGAAGATCCCCCAAACAAGGGAAATAATTGGTGGGGAGTTGTTCTTTTGATCAGTTATCAGTTTAACATTAAGTGCTGGATCAAACTTATAGTAGGCCTCAAAGCGCTTACATGGATTGTACAGTGTTTTGGTGGAAAATTCTACATGTGGCGTGTGGCGTGTCGAAGCTGGCTATCATCAGCAGTTCTCTCCCACGCTCCTCCAGCAGCAAAGACAGGAGGGCAGGTACTGCTAGGGGACAACGGGTCTGCAAACCAGACAGCCCAGCAATACATTGCTGTTCTCTATCATGCGTGGAGGAAGAGGTTGACAACGGAAATCTTTGCCATTCTTTAATTAATCCTCTGGGACATATTTCGTTTGAAAACAAAAGGCTTAAATATGAAATACATGCGAAAATTGGGAACATCTCTGGCTCCACACTCAGCCGCTTACCAGACTCGTGGATCCGGCCAGGCGAGAACAGACGGTGAAGGAGAATCCGCACCTAGACAGACAGACAGACAGACACACACACACATCTGCACACTCACCCTCTTGATTTGTTTCCCAATCGAGGTGTGTTCCCGTGAACACTTTTTAGTTAGATTCTACGTGCACACAAGATTGGTTTATTTTTGTAGAGAAATCTGTAGTGGAAAAACTACTTAGGCTGACAAATATGACTCGCTATCCCTCTCGCTCTGTCTGTCTGTCTGCCTGCCTGCCTCCCCCATCTCTCTCTCTCTCTCTCTCTCTCTCTCTCTGACTTCCCTTGTCTGGTTGCCAGCAAGACGAACCTTTTCACAGCTCCGATAAAATTTTGCTCGTTTTCAGAAGAAAGTGTGTAAAATGCCAGTTGAAGGTCTTCCTGCAAATTTAGAAAATATGCTGAACTCCGCGCTGCGCGACATGACTTTGTCATCATTCAAAATCGAAGGCAGTGAAAATCAGACAGTGGTGATTCTTAGGCTGACAACAATGTCCGACCGTTCCCCTGTCACGCGACCCCCAGCTCACAGTGCGGGGTTCAGGAGAAAAGGTCCGTCGCAGATCAACAGGGACAGGAGAAGGGCTGAAGAACATCGCAAGCAAAAGGCAAGTGAAGCTGCATCTTCCCCGTCTGGTCTGTTCATGCCGACTCCACCTAGTCTAATGTACAATGGCGACAGAAGCGACAACAACAGTGGAGTCTCCTGTGCTGACACTTTTCAGCCTTCACACCAACCCCCTTGCTCTGTGCCTCTGCCTACACCGAGTTCGATGTCCCACCACGGAACACTGCACATCGACATGGCACCGTGCGACGCAGACAGTGAGTCAGTGACAGTAATTTCGAACTTAGACCTGTTATCTGACACAGATGTTAAAAAGCTATGTGTTAACGAAGACGATGATGAAAACTGTGGTGCATTCTGTGAAAATGATTCGTCTGTAGCTGAATCTACGCAACATGTAATTCAAACATTTGTGGCAGCAACAGATCAATGTGATACAGACAGCAGTAGTGATTGTGCAGATACCACTGGTGTGACAGCACAGACACCCCATGCAGAAAACATCACAATCTCAGACCTAATGGCGTGCTTGGAAGAAACAGCAAGGAACATGAATGATCGCCTGTCGGAACTGCAAGAAGAGGTGAAAGGCAGCACTCTACGCAGCAAAGAGGTGGAAAACCGAAATCCTGACAATCCTTCATGGTTATTGCACTGTTGTAACTGATGAACATCTGGAAAATCCAGTTGACAGTTACCTGTGTTATCATTGTATTTAACGGTCTATACAATTCCGTGATCTGGGATCCAGTCGCGACGTACTTTCTTGTATTGTATTGATGTTTATTTCTAATGTTTGTGTCTGTACAGTTCCCCCACCCCCATCGTCTCCCAATCTTGTGAATGGGCTTGTGTAGCTTAACACAATAAATCATTCATTCATTATCTCTCTCTCTCTCTCTCTCTCTCATGGGCAGATACCCTTTGTATATAACAACATTTTTGAAGTGTATTAAGTACTGGTTGAAAATTTTGAAACTACCACAGTCACGTTTGAGCAGACAGGCCTATGATATGCTGCTTTTACAAATGGAGAGAGGTAAGGAAAACTGGGCTTATAAAGTAAAGAAAGTTCTTTCAGAGCAGGGTTTTGGAATCGTATGGATGACCCAGGGAGTAGGAAATGAGCAACAGTTTATTGCAGAATTCAAAGATAGACTTATTTGTTCTTTTAAACAGAACTGGCATTCAGATATGGAATGTAAAGAAAAGTATCGATGGTTCTTATTTAAAAACGTGTTTCATTCAGAAAAGTTTCTTAATGTCATAACAGATAAATGGCACAGAATAAATTATGCAAGATTCAGGTAAAACGTTAGGATTCAATGCAAACAAAAGACGGTTTCAATGTGGAGCATCTACAGAAACACCTTGTCCTGCATGTGGATATATAACTGAAGATGAAGAACACTTTCTATTTCACTGTACTGCGTACAACGAAGTGCGGGCAAAATGCTCGTTTTTCCAGCTAGACGTAGCCAAAAGACAAGATGTTAGTTTTGTGTTATCATCTGATGACGAACTTATAATTAAATCAGTTGCAAAATTTATTGCAGAAGCACAGAAAATTAGACAGACGAAGGACAGTCACAATCGTAATGATGTGTTTTAAGAGATAAATGAATGAACAATTCCGTTCATCACATGAAAAGGGGAAAAAAAAGAGATGTAACATTATTTCCTTTGTTTGAGTGGATGGTCGAGTTAGTCCACAATCTTAACATTTTGATTGTTTGTTTGTTTTTTTCTAATATTATCACGGTACTAGTATGCACCATGATATCCAGGAACGGATCGTCTTTTTTTTGTTTTTGTTTTGTAAGCTTTTGTGTTGATTTGCACTGGATTTATCTGTAATATCTGTTCGTGATGAAAGAAGGAGGAAAAGGTTATTGTCCTGTTACCCCCCTTGTCAAAAGACCTTTTTTGGGTAATGACAATAAAACATCAAAGTGTCAAAAGTGTCTCTCTTTCTCTCTCTGTTTCTCTCTCAAATTACTATTGATCAGATGTGAGAGAAGACTAATCACCGCTAAATACTATATGGCTAACATTTGTTGACGTGGCAAGCATCTAGCATCAATAGAATACAGAATAAAAACATGGGAAAACAACTTCAACAACAATAAGAACAAAGAACAACGAAAAAAATCAAACAATATATCATTTAGCCCATTACCTTCAATGATACTGAAAAAAAGAAGACAAAACAAACAAGCAAACAAACAAAACAATCACCGGTGTGTTTCTGCATTTTTGGAGTTAATATAGTTGCAAAGTGAGCATCACTGTCACTACTATATAGTCACAATCATGATTATTATTAAAACTGTTAACATACATGCTATCTGGCCTTCCCATGACTTACACCCTCATTCTCCTCTTTGTTCTTCCTGTCCTCCCCCCTCCCCTCCTCTGTCGTCCTCGCTTCCCTTACTTAGTATTAGTATTAGTTCTAATATTATCATTACTATTATTGATATATTTTTTTCTTTTTTAATCATGTTTCTGTATCATACATTTATTATCAGTACTATTATTACCATTACCGTTACTACTGTTGTTGGCATTTTATTATCATTATTATTAAGACCATTGTTAGTATTGACATTACCATCATGACCATTATTATCACCATCATCATCGCCACTAAACACTGTTGCCATGGCAACCATGCTGTTCGATAATCCTCTCCTTTCTCCCATACTAGAACTGCTGTTGCCATATTGTCACCAAAAGTGGTAGTAATCCTCTCTTTTTTTTTCTTTTTTTTTTTGTTTGTTTTCAATATTCTGATCATCATCATTATCTTTGTTATTATTCCTATCAGTATTATGATCTCATCATTACTGCCTCGACTCACACATTGTCTCCTTCCCCGACAGCTTCGTTTTCATTCAAAGCCCATCTTGCGGCGAATCGGAAGAAGATAAGTGATCGCTCGTTCATTTTCGTTGTACACAGTGTTGTGTATTGTGCCTAGAAAAAGACCGTAAGAGGTCGAAACGCGTCGTGTTTTGTCTTGTGATTCGTTTGTCTACGTTTTTCGGCGGAGCCTTATCATTTTTATTTTTTATTTTTTTTTTTTTTTTTATAGATTTGGAGTTAATAGTTGGTTTCACCACTTTCTGGGTAAATGTATGAAGATACCTTTATTAGCGTAACTGCACCAGGTCACATGTTGCCCCGTCTTAACAAGTCCTGAAGGTGTCAGCGTGGTTCTGTTGAATCAGTCCCCTACCCTCTTCACTTCTGGGGTTTGCTATCCCCGTCTGCCACCCCCCCACCCCCCCACCCACCCCTCTCCCGGCCCTTCCACATCCCTGTGGATGTTATCTGTAAGATGTCATCTCTGTGTTGGGTTTTCACACAGCATTTTCCTTTCTTTCAGTACCTATAAATCCAGTGACTGACTGCTGTAAGCGTCATGATTTGATTTCTTTTTCTTTTTTTTCCCCATTTAATGTTGGAACTCATGTAAGTTCAGTCCAGCATAACTGCTGGGCTGTATTGCACGGGTGAAATCTTTGTTCTGGGAAATGGCGAAATATCCAGTTCAATTCTTCAACTTGCTCTGCCAAGGTTCCGAACGTAAGACCCAGAGATTGGGTGTTTTATGTTCTAACCACTTAACGTAATGAAAAAGTAAAAGAGTATTTTGATATTGAGGAGCTTGCAGACCGAGGCAGAATTTCAAGTTCTGAGGTCGGTGTGAGGGAGGCAACTCAATTCATAGATGTGTTTGATAGTTGTCCTGCAACATATATGGTTATCTACCTTCGACCGGCATTAAAACAACAAAGAGCAGAAATTCACACGAAACAAATTTAGCAGGTAATAACGTGATCATACGATAACATCTCTCTCTCTCTCTCTCTCTCTCTCTCTCTCTCTCTCTCTCTCTCTCTCTCTCTCTCTCAAATCACCATTAAACAGGTGTGAGAGAAGGCTGACCACAACTAAACACAATACGGCCAACATTCGTTCACGTGGACAAGCATCTAGCACCAACGAAATACAGGAAACAACATGGGAAAACAACGATAACAAAAACAACATCTAGCACCAACGAAATACAGGAAACAACATGGGAAAACAACGATAACAAAAACACATCTAGCACCAACGAAATACAGGAAACAACATGGGAAAACAACGATAACAAAAACAACATCTAGCACCAACGAAATACAGGAAACAACATGGGAACAACGATAAAAACAACATTAGCACACGAATAGAAACACATGGAAAACAACGATAACAAAAACACAAAACAATGGACAACGAAAAATAATCCAACAATATCATTCAGCTGCACTTTAAAAAAATCACCAGCATGTTTCAGCATTTATTTTCGTCCACTTTCTGGGAAAAGATAGCCGTATAAATGTAGGCTATGAATGAAATACTTTTATTAGCGTAACTGCACCAAGTCACATGTTGCTGGGCAGAACCCAAGTGGCGGCACTCCACATAAACATGTCCATTTTTCGCTGTCCGTCTTAACAAGACCTGAAGGTGTCAGTGTGGTTCTGCTGAATAAGTCCCCTACTCTGGGGTTTGCTATCCCCGTCTTCCACCCCCACTCCCGACCCCTCTCCCGCCCCTTCCACGTTGTTGGTGTGGATGTTATCCATAAGATGTCATCTCTCTGTGTTGGATTTTCATACAGCATTTTCCTTTCTTTCAGTACCTATAAATCCCCGTGACTGACTGCTGTAAGCGTCATGATTTGATTTCTTTCCTGTTTTTTTTTTCCCATTTAATGTTGGAACTTATGTAAGAGTTCAGTCACCAGTCACTTGCTGGGCTGTATTGTACGAGTGAATTTTTGTCCTGGAATGGCGAAATATCCAGTTCCATTCTTCAACTTGCTCTGCCAAAGTTCCGAACCTAAGACCCAGAGACGGATGTTTTATGTTCTAACCACTTAACATAATGAAAAAGTAAGAGCGTTTTGATGACGAGCAGAATTTCAAGTTGTGGGTCGGTGTAAGGGAGGCAACTCAATTCAATAGATGTGTTTGTAGTTGTCCGCAACATAAGGTTATCTACCTTTGACTGGCATTAAAACAACTGAGAGCAGAAATCCACATAGTCATCTCTCTGTGTTGGATTTTCACACAGCATTTTCCTTTCTTCCAGTACCTGTAAATCCTCATGACTGACTGCTGCAAGCGTCATAATTTGATTAAAAAAAAATAATGTTGGAACGCATGTAAGACTCACCCATCCTGGGAAATCGTGAAACATCCAGTTCACTCTTCACCTTGCTTTCCCAAGGTTCCGAACCTAACACCCACAGACTGAATGTCCTACGCTCTAGCCACACAACACAATGATAAGTAAATAATTTATTCGATATTAAGTGAAGATGTTGACTCGGTGGTGGAGCTTTCAGACCGAGGCAAACGTTCAAGTTCTGCCGTCGGTGTAAGGGAGGCAACTCAATTCATAGATGTGGTTGATGATTGTCATGCAACTGAACTGGTTATCTACCTTTGACTGCAATAAAACAACAGAGCGGAGAAATTCATACAAATTTGAAACAAATGATATGATCATACGATACATCTCTCTCTCTCTCTCTCTCTCTCTCTCTCTCTCTCCTCTCTCTCTCTCTCTCTCTCCAAACATCCATTTCAATATACAAAATAGGATAAACGTGAGAGGAGACGTACCACATCTGGAGACCAAACCACAACTTCACAACATATAACCAAGATTTTTGACTTGGACAAACATCTGTCACAATTAAAATACGGAAAGATTACTTGAGGAAGAACAAGAACAAGAACAACAACACAACAACAACAACAATAGCGAAAAAAGATGTCATGATCATTTAGCTCAAAAGCACCGAGAAAGAAAAAGAAGTTCAGGAGCTTGTTTCTGCGTACTGGTGTTAGTAATTTGGTCTTCTTTCTGGGGAAGTGTGGCCACGTAAATTTATTGTGAAATAGCCCTCACAAGTGTAATTGCACCGAGTCAGATGTTGCTACTCGGAACCCCAGCGGCGGCACTTGTCATGACAAGAGAAGTTGTGTGTGTGTGTGTGTGTGTGTGTGTGTGGTGTGTGTGTTGGGGTGTGTGTGTGTGTGTGTGTGTGGCGCGCGCGCGCGAAATGCATTGGATAAAAGTAAGTGAATTTTCATGTTGAGGAGTACAGGTGAGGATTTTGACTAAAGAGAGATTTTGAATTGTGAAAGTATTGCCACAATGCTAGGCCATATGTGAATGATGTTTAAATCCCTAAGCTTTCCTTATCGCTGACTGGACGCTGAGGCACGTGGCGGGTGACAGAAGCTCAGTGTTTGTAAGACGGGTGTTTCCCGATCTGTATGGCGCTCCAGGATATGCTAAACAGGAGGACAGGTCTCTTGACTTGGGTCAAGACAAGATTGGCAAATATTTTTTTCAACCTTGGGGGCTGAAAGGGAAAACTTGTGTGTTTTCCTAGCGACCAGTGAGTGGTTATTGTGTAATCGCAGACAAAAGTCTGCTAGGGATTTTATATAGCATTGATTCTCTATGGGTAAGTGGCCTGCAGTTAGGGAATAATAAACAAATAAAGAGAAAAGCGAAATTATTTAAAAGAGAATACAAATGACTTATTCACGAACATTGATGTGAGTAACAATAAAAAAAATGTAAATAAGAAGCATTTTGTGAAAACGCGCATTTGGTTTGTAAAAAAATAAATGATACAAATCGTTTTTTATATTATAATTTTCGGTAAAGATTTCGCTTTGTATCCCGAGCTATGGGTAGAAATGTGCTGGAAACGAAATGATGAAAATTACATGTTCCAATCTTAACAGTAGGACTTTTTTTTCTTTCCAGAAAACCTCAGCATCCAACCATTGGACCGAACATACCTCCTGCAAATGGATCATAATAAAGAAAAGAATTTTGACATCAATTGTTACCAGTAAGGAGAACAGAAGAAAAGTGGTTGAAAATATTTACGTGGTAAATGAACATGGAAACTGGACAAGAAAATGCGCCCTATACTTTCATGCGATGTTGATTGTTATTGTGAAATTCTTTGTTGTGTTTGGTAAATGCAGCAAAAAAAAAAAAAAAAGAAAAAAAAAAAAAGAAAAAAAAAGAGGATTCTTGTTTCCTCAGTTTCTCCTTTGAATGAATGGAATGCGATACGTAGGTATGGAGTAAAACATGCTGTGTGTGTGATTGAGTGTACGCAAACGCAGTGTGTGACACTCTTCTTAACATGTTCTGGAGGTGTCGGTGTGGTTCTGATGAAGAGGTCCCATACCCCCTCCTCCCCAACCCACAACTGTCTGGAATTGCCATCCTCGACTGCCACTCCACCCATGATGGACGTGGATGTTACACCTGAACATGTGTTGAATTTTCACACAGCAGCCTTCCGTTCTTTCAGCCCTGCAGATCCGTGTGACTGACGACTGTGAACATCATAACTTTCTTTCTTCCTTTATCTATTTATCTGTTCATTTATTTATCTATATGTTCATTTATTTATTTATCTGTTTATTTATTCAGATAGTCATTATATCAAAACTGTTGAATGCGTGAACTTACCCAGGGAACTCCAGTCACTAGCATAATAACACGGAGGGCTGTATGTTACGACTGAAAACTTTGTTCCTCGGAAATACAACAACAACAACAACAACAACAACAACAACAACAACAACAACACACACACACACACACACACACACACACACACACACACACACATACACACACACACCACACACACACACACACAACACACACACACACACACACACACACACACCATCCATGGCGTTCCACTCTTCACTTTATTCTGTCAAGGTTCCGAACCTCAGACTCACAGAATGTATGTTCTACGCTCAAATCACTCAAGAAAACGAGAAAGTAAAGGATCCACCCGATATCAAGTAAGGATGCTAGGCGGATGTATTACACTTGCAGACTTGAGGCAAACACGACAGCCGTGTCGGAGGTGAACTTTCTGCGGTCGGTGAAAGGGAGGCAACTCAATTCATAGATATGTTGAATAGTTGTCTTGCAGGGAAAATAAGTGGTTATTTACCTTTGACCGGCAGTAAACCAACAGAGCTAGGAAATTTCTAAAGAATAAGGTGATCATACGAGACATCTCTCTCTCTCTCTCTCTCTCTCTCTCTCTCTCTCTCTCTCTCTCTCTCTCTCCTACAACATTACAATAGAATGGATATGTGAGAGGATCCACCACCTCCAAACTATAAGGCTCAACATTCTCCTCATAGAGAAACGTCTAGCACCATTTCAAAATACAGAATGAGTATGCTTGGAAACACTGGCAACCACGACGCAACAACGAAAACAAGAGCAGCAGCAGCAGCAGCAGCAGCAACAGCAGCAGCAAGCAACAGAAAGCAGCAGCAGCAATAACAACAACGAAAGCAGCAGCAACAGCAAAGGAAAAAACAACCCAAAAACGTACCAACCAACCAACCAACCAACCACAACCAACCGAACAAACCAGCAAATACATCAGGATTATTTAACGCAATGCCTTCAATGCATTTTTGGGAAGAAAAACAGCCGAATATATTTAGGTCTCATCATTTATAGTAATCCATGTCTAGTTTGTGGGAAAAGGTGGCCATGTGTGTGCAGTGCGATACCTCTTATTAGCGCTGCACCGAGTCAGATGCTGCTGGTCAGAATCCTAGAGGCAGCGCTCAAAACAAACATGTCCATTTTCGCTGCCCGTTTTAATATGTCGTTCTGGAGGTGTTAGTGTGGTACTGTTGGATAGGTCACCAACCCGTGACTCCTCTGTTGCATCTCCCGTGGTAGGTGTGGATCAGCATCCGTGTGGCGCTGTCATTCAGCATTTTTCTCACGCTCAGTACCCGTAAATCCTTGTGATTGTACGCTCCAAATTCAAAATTTGAGTTTTTGGGGGTTGAATGTGTTGAATCATGTAGGGATTACTAGTTACTAGCATAATCATACGGTGGGCTGTATGTTACGAACGGAAATTTTGTCTTGGGAAATCGCGAAACATCGAATTCTACTCTTCACCTTACTCTGACAAAGTTCCGAATCCTCGACTCAGTGACTGGATGCTCCACGTTCTAACCACCCAACATAACGTGAAAGTGTAAAAAAAAAAAAAAAAAGGAAAGAAAAAAATTCAATTTTGGAAAAAGAAATTCGCAGGGTTGTGGACCTAGCAGACATAATTTGATAGCAGTTTAAAGCAGACATAGAAGATGTGACGGTGAAAAACGTTCTGCTCTCTGTGTAAGGGAGGGAACTTCAGTCATTGGACGTGTTGGATAGTTGTCCTGGGGAAAGACTGATGAGCTCTCTCTCTCTCTCTCTCTCTCTCTCTCTCTCTCTCTCTCTCACACACACACACACACACACACACGATTGAAAGTTTAGTTTACAATTAAAACTGGCATAGAAAAGAGGAACGAAAGAGCAGAACAACACCAGCAAGAAGTAAAAAGGAAACGTGCACAGATGGTGGTACATTATCATACGACAATGTGCATTGCTACGTTTATAAAGACGGATTTCAAGTCAGCGCCAAATGCAAAGTCTTCGGCAGTACCCTACAACCTATGAAGAAGGGGAGGAGCGAACAGGAATAGCATCGGGGTAGAAAAAAAAGAAGACAGCATACTTTGAGATGAAAATCAACAATTACCAACATTCAGGCAGTGAGAGGTTGCTTAGGGGGAAAAAAAGCTATGCGCCGTACATTTCCATTTGTATGCATTTTTTCTGTACCGAAACTTTTGTGGATCTACCGCTACCAACAAACACTGATTAGAAACATTCTAATGTAAGCTAAACCTTCTTAATTCAGTAAAGAGATATTGAGTCAGATGCCACTTTATTAACGACAAAAGCCAAAACGATGGGCAGCAATGCAGATGTACATGAAGCTTGCAATCAACGTACCAATAATTAAACACAGCGCACAGTTTAATATTTATGCGTATGTAATCAAACCTAAAAATGCATTATGGTAGCGTTGAAACAAGGATGGATGACAGAATTTAAGACTCAGAAGTTCTGACCCTGAGAATTTGCACCCGTCGCCTTAAATGCACTGCACATCGGCAACATGGAAAGCATTCACACGATATCAAAACGGGGACAAAAAGAAAAGGTATAGCCGGCGAAAAACTTGCAGCTGTGCACGACAGATTTCGGGACAGCTAGGGTGAAAGGGACACAACTCCATGAATAGACGTGTCTGATGGTGACCCGAGAAAATAGTTATCTACCTTTGATCTCTCTCTCTCTTCTCTGCTCTCTCTTGTGTGAGAGAGACAAAGATAAATAAACCTGTTTACTAGTATTATTTCCCTAAATGACGACGAAGGACCAAATACCTCCCTTGCACAAGTCTCCTGACTCTGTCCTGCCTGTCTGTTCATCTGTTCGTCTGTCTGTCTGTCTGTCTCTGTCTCTGTCCGTCTATCTCTCTGTCTCTCTCGGTCTCTGTCTGGATCTCTGTCTCTGTCTGTCTGTCTCTCCCTCCCATGCAAAACCCGATTGCAAAAGGGAAAAGTCACTTTTAATTGCATACTGTGATAGAGTGCACCTCTCAGGAGATATAAGTAAAAGTAATCCTAGCACGATTTCTCTCTCTCTCTGTCTCTTCTGTCTCTCTTCTTCTCTCTCGTCTCTCTCTCTCTCTCTCTCTTCTCTCTCTCTCTCTCTCTCATACGAAACCCGATTTAAAGAGAAAACACACTTTTAAATAAAATACTGTGATAGACTTCATCTCTTAGAGGGGATATAAGTAAAGGTAATCCTTGAACGATTCTGTCTGTCTGTCTGTTCTGCTCTGTTCGTCACGTTCTGATCTGTCTAGGAATATAATTAGCTTTGTAAAGAATGCCCTTTTGAAGTTAGATTTGGGGAAAATGAAAAAAATAATAAAGTTTATAAAAACCTTTTGGTGGTAGTCGAACCCTTTGGAAGGTAGAGACTGACGTTTCAAGCCATAGGCCCGTTGTCAAAGTGAAGAGAAGAGGCCAGTGTAGACAGGAAAACCTGAGAAAGATGTTCTCACCCAATTCTCACATGGGCTTTCCTGTCTACACTGTCCTCTTCTCTTCACTTTGACAACGGGCCTGTGGCTTGAAACGCCAGTCTCTGCCTTCCAAAGGGTTCGACTATCACCAAAGGGTTTTTATAAACTTTATTATTTTTTTCATTTTCACCACGAACCCTGCAGTCAACTTTTGTCTCTTCCTTTGTTAGATTTGAGGGTTTCATTCACACATTCTTTCAGATATAAAAGAGCAACCGAGTCACAGTCACCTTTACTTGTGTCTCCTAAGAGATACTGCGAATCAGTAACTCTTTCATACTTTAAAGAATGGATGAACATAAACCCCAAATCTAAATTTACTTATGGCACTCCTTACTAAGCTGTTTATATTCCTAGGCAGGTCAGAACAATTTTAAGAGAAAACACATTTTTGATCAAACACCGTGATATAAGTTCAACACTTAGGAGCTACAAGGAAAGGTACTCCTTGCACAATTCTCTCTCTCTCTCTCTCTCTCTCTCTCTCTCTTCTCACTCCTCTCTCCACACACACACACACACACACACACGCACACACACCACACACACACAGCACACACACATTCACACACACACCACACATCACAACACACACACACACACACACACACACACACACACACACACACACACACACACGACACCTCACGACCTCACGCAAACCGTTATCAACGCACGAAAGCCTCTCTGTAGACCTAGCGATGCCATACCCTGATAAACGCCTAATCAACCTCCGTCGCAACACCCAGCAGTTAATCATTAATCATAAGAATTAATTAGGTGCCGCCAGGAACGTGTCTTCAAGGCGCACGTGCGACCCGGAAGCCGTGTCAGTCATGACGGTGACACACGGGCGCCGGTCTCCTTGTCGCACGTGCATATCGGGTGATGATCTCACTCTGACAAGAAGGCGTCAGTGCTGCTGATAACGATCGTGACTGTCTTCACTCTCTCTGACTCTTCTGTCTGTCTGTTTGTCTGTCTGTCGGTTTGTCTGTCTGTCTGTCTTTCTCTCGTGATATGGTTTTTCCGTATAACACACACAACACACACACACACACACACACACACACACACACACACACACACAACACACACACACACAAAGAGCGAACAAAAGAACCGGTGTAAAAGCACACAAACATCCACCAACAAACAAAACATATCGTGTAACCCCATCGTTATCTGACGTCGGGTGTTACGCTTCCTAACAACAACAACAACCCGCGCTCGAGGAAATCTCTTCCATACTGGTCAATTAATCATGGAATGATTGAAGTGACCCCGTGCCTATCATCGGAGAGCACGTGCTACACTGATGACGCGTCAAGGTGACACGGGTGCTTGACTCGCGCCAGGCACGCTCTCCTTATCTGAATTAAGCTTGTGAACATATGTGATACAAATCTTGGACCTCTCTCTCTCTCTGTCTCTATGTCTGTCTGTCTGTCTCTGTCTCTATGTCTGTCTCTGTCTGTCTGTCTGTCTGTCTGTCTTCTTTCTCTCTCTCTCTCTCTCTCTCTCTCTCCTCTCTCTCTCTCTCTCTCTCTCTCTCTCTGTGTCGGTCGGTCAGTCGGTCGGTAGGTCTCTGTCTGTCTTCTCTGTCTGTCTCTGTCTGTCTGTCTGTCTGTCTCTCTGTCTGTCTGTCTCTAATGTAGCTCCTTTTCTCAATGCAACCTGTAGACATTAATTAACATTAGGCTACAAAACACAGAAGCTATTCATCAATGCTAAAACTGAAAACAAAGGGAAGCAATTTTCTCACGTACAGGATAGGAGTCAGAGAACAATACTGCCAGTTTGTCATGGTTTGGTATGTA
>CM065720.1:47211050-47216050 GCA_033310375.1 Conus canariensis
CCATTGTGACATTAAAAGTTGAATTCCTGCTTGTGTTCTTAATCCATGTTTCATTTTTGCTGTGCAGTAAAGTTTTCTTTGTATGGAAAATGATTTCCATTTCTGACCCTGATATTTCTGTGTACTTGTTGGCAAATGTTATAGCTTTGGTTAGCAGCTTTTCATCTATAGATGGATAGAAATCTACTATGTCAAATGTTATAAAAACTGTATTTTCTTGTTTATTGAGTTTTTTAACCATTGTATTACTTCATATGTGTTTTTCCAGAGATTGAGTTCAGTGTTTTCTTTTATGTTTTTTATGGTTTTCTCTAAGATTTTTTTAAACTAATTTTCCCTAGTTCAGATTTGGAAGGGTTTATCAATCTACATGTTGGATTATTCAATAAATTGGGTTTGTGGTCTTTAAGTGTAATAAAGGCTTCTCTAGCTGCTGTGGTCTCTACTCTGTCGCTTAGGTCCATTTGGTGTACAAGTTCCTTTTCTTTCTTTCCGATGTGATCATATGTAGCCTTGTCAGCCTTTCTGTAATTTTTTTGAATATTTTTTTCAAGGAGTTTTGAGTACTCTTCAGGTTCTATTTTGTAAAAATTATTGGTTTTATCCGCCTTCACAAATATTTTATTATCATTTTGAATTTGTTTAATTTCCTTTTCTAACGCTGATTGGAATTTATTATTAGATTTTTTGAATTCTATGTTGGCTAACATTCTTCTCATTTTTTCTTCAAATGTTTTCATTTCTTCAATGGCTGGTGGTACTCGCCATGATTTGAAGTCGTATGTATTTTTATCTTCTTTTTTGGCGTTGGGGTTTAAAAAGAAAAATGCTTTCCATCTCATATTTTTGATAAACTTTTCCGTCTGTCCTATCATTTTCTTCATGTAGCACTGGGGTTTAGCGAACGGAATGTTTTTGATGGATTGTTTAAAGTTGACTTTTTCCATTTTAAAATTTGCTGATTCAAAGTGCTCAACGTATGGAGCAGTTACGAGAATGGTACTGAGGATCAGCGCAATTTTAAAAACAGTGCTCAACCACAGTGGGAGCGACATTTGTTATATATTTTGAGAAGCATTTATTTCATTTTTTTCCCCATTCACCCACTCAAGCACATACTGTTAATTAGGCAGAATTATCCACCACTGCAGATATGAATGCTTATTTCCCCCTATTTCTTCAATCTAAGACATAAGAGCAAGCTTTGTTTATAATTGAATATTGTTTGCAGTCATTGCAACACCAAGCTGCTCTGTAAGTTGCTGGAATGGTGCTCGGTATTTATCCTTGGAATTTATTAGTTTATTGTAATTTAGTCCCTTGCGGATTCATTCCAAGAACTGGACCTCAGCACCTGTGTCTTAAGAGGTTAGCGTTTTATATTTTCTACTTTTCATAAGAAAATGTAGCTTGTTTTGCTCTTTCATGATTTTCTTTTGCTTCTTAGGTGGCACCTTTGGTTGGTTTTTGAAAACTCAACAAACATACTACGGTATTGCACACCAGACTTTTCTAGGATAACATTCTTGTTAAAACCGAAAAGGCAGAGGAGTCAAATTACCACTTTCCGCGGTCACTGAGGAGAAACAATCAGGTTTCGAAATATCGGTATCTGACCAGGAGTTATATGCTAGTGAGTTTCCTCTCCATTGGAGAATGTCTCCCCCTTGGAGACTATAAGCTTGCTGAAGGCTCATTTTGAGAAGCATTTATTTCATTTTTTCCCCATTCACCCACTCAAGCACATACTGTTAATTAGGCAGAAATATCTACCACTGCAGATATGAATGCATATTTTCCCCCTATTTCTTCAATCTAAGACATAAGAGCAAGCTTTGTTTATAATTGAATATTGTTTGCAGTCATTGCAACACCAAGCTGCTATGTAAGTTGCTGGAATGGTGCTCGGTATTCATCCTTGGAATTTATTAGTTTATTGTAATTTAGTCCCTTGTGGATTCATTCCAAGAACTGGCCGTCAGCATCTGTGTCTTAAGAGGTTATCTTCTTACAGTTTCTACTTTTCATAAGAAAATGTAGTTTGTTTTGCTCTTTCATGATTTTCTTTTGCTTCTTAGGTGGCACCTTTGGTTGGTTTTTTGAAAATTCGACAAACATACTACGGTATTGCACACCAGACTTTTCTAGGATAACATTCTTGTTAAAACCGAAAAGGCAGAGGAGTCAAATTACCACTTTCCGCGGTCACTGGGGAGAAACAATCAGGTTTCGAAATATCGGTATCTGACCAGGAGTCAGATATGCTAGTGAGTTTTCTCCCCATTGGAGAATGTCTCCCCCTTGGAGACTATAAGCTTGCTGAAGGCTCATTTTGAGAAGCATTTATTTCATTTTTTCCCCATTCACCCACTCAAGCACATACTGTTAGTTAGGCAGAATTATCTACCACTTCAGATATGAATGCTTATTTCCACCTATTTCTTCAATCTAAGACATAAGAGCAAGCTTTGTTTATAATTGAATATATATATATATATATATATTCATACACACACACATATATAAACATCCAAACAAAGAACTCAACAACAATCACGTTGAATATTTCCCAATATTTCGACCTTTCAGGTCTTCCTCAAGGGACTTTAATGATTGAATAATACACACACACACACACACACACACACACACATATATATATATATATATATATAATACAGAGGGAGAGAGATGGACAGAAAGACAAACAGATGGACAGACTAAGAGACAGAGGAGACAATTGGAGACAGACAGATTGATTAGCAGATAAAAAGACGCAGAGGACAGAGAAAAAGAAAAAAACCCCAGAGAAATGGACACTTGAGGAAATAGGCTGACAGATGCACGGATATCGGCATTGGGCGATAAGCAATGAGAAGTGTGTGTGTGTGTGTGTGCGTGCGAAGGTGTGTGTGCGCGCGCGCGTTTGTGTGTGCGTGTGTGGAGTTGTAAAATTATGCAAATGTTGTGGGATTTTTTTTGTGCGTGCGTGAGCATGTGCTCGTGCATCGGGCTGCTTGCATTTGTGCAAACATCTGTATCAAACTTCATTTAAATGAAAAATCCACTTCTAACAGATCCATGCCACTCATGGTCCACGCGATAAGTACAGCATTGCTCAGTATGTAGGTCAGGGCTACTGTGCGACGATTTTGTTCTGAGCAGCAGCAGTCCTATTTGTCCACCCCTCACACCCTCCACCCGTGCTACCTTTCTCCCCCCCCCCTCCCCCGGTTCCTCTTCCCTCAAAGCAAGCCAATATTCCCTCTGCTTCCAGAACAGCTGCCAGACCTCTTTATGTCGGGTCGCTGTCTTCTCGGACCGGTCTGGAACCATCAGTTCTCCATTATCTCCCTTGATCCATCTTCTTGTCGCTCTCTCTATCCATCTCTTTCAGCAGGGCTGTTGAAATATCACTACAATCCTCTTCCTCGGCCCTCTTCTCGGCCCTCCCCCCCCCCCACTCACTCATCTCTTCTCTCCTTCCCTTCCCCAGCTTACCCCCCCCCCCCCCCCCCCCCGCCCGTCCCCCTTACTCTTCTCTACTCCACGAGCGATGATGGATTATCCCAGGGAGTGTTTCTGATGGAGTGTAACCACATCTCGCGTCTGTCCCCCACTTCCACCCCCTTCTCCTTGCCTCCACGCACTTTCAAGGATGAGGTGGAAGGGTGGGTGGGCATTGTCGCATCGGTCTCTACAGCCACAGGCGACGCTGCTCGGGTCGTGCAGACAGTCCAGACAGATAGCTAAATGTTAGGTCGGATATACTCTATCCATGGTCAGCTACGATCGACGGAGGCCTACTCGTTTCTGATGGACTTCCGGCGTTTCTTACCCACATGGACCCCGTGCCCACACATCCATACACGCACATGTGTACATTGACTATACACACACACATACGAGTACAATGATAAAAAAAGGCACAACCAATGTCAGGTAGGCACTCAAGGTCTGACCAACGGGTTGGGCTAATGCGGTCAGACATTTACTAAGTCATAGCCACGAGACCCTCTTCTTCAATTCTTTCATCTTAGTTGTTAATTCATTTATCCATCAGCTTCAAATCATGCGCAGTGTGGTCTCAAAACTTAGCGGATGTGGGGTAGCATATATGGACTAGTCCGCACGCAGTGACGCCTCCTTGATGAAACTGAAACTGAAACTGAAACTTTCACCCTCACTGCCCACCCACCCTTCCCCCTCACCCTGGAAGGTACGCGGGGGTAGGGAGAAAGGAGTGGGAGTGGAGACGGAGCAGGGCGATAAGAGGGGAAGGGGGAGTTGGAGGGGGGGGGGGGAGAGAGACAATGGTCATCATTGCTCCTCGTGCATGTCAAGGAAAAGGTAAGAGAAAAAAAAAAACATAATGTATAGTTCTCGTTTTTTTGCCCCATTCCCCCGTCCCTCCCCCCATCCCTGCCCCCACCCTGGCTATTTTTATTCATGCTACTTTGGATTCTTAATTCAGAAGTCTATTGTTCTTTTCAATTTACCTCTGCGTCATCAAAAAGTAAGAAAAGAAAAGAAAAAAAAAGGAGCAACATGATTCTTAATCGAGAATCATTATCAAGATAATCGCAGACGTTAACAAAAAAAAAAAAGTATTGAAGTGTCTGGCATTTCTGATTAAGGCTTTTTGTTTGTTTGTTTGAAATCAGAATAAAAATCTTAGTACGTGCCAGTTTCATTTCGGAGACTTTGTCTTATTTCAATTTCAAATTAAGGCGTAAGCTGATGATTTTTGCAGCGCCCACGCACAGACACACACACTCACACACACACACACACACACACACACACACACACGCACACACACACACACACACACACGGGTGCACGCCCGCGCACACGTACGCACATACTCACAGAAGACACGTGCGCGCGCGTTCACACACACACACACACACACACACACACACACACACACATACACACACACAGACACACAGACACACAGACACACACACATATATACAAACACACACACACACACA
>CM065720.1:47223550-47231050 GCA_033310375.1 Conus canariensis
CAAATCGTTTAATGAAGGCGTCACAATATGTGAAAACGGATATTCTGTACAGGAATGACATTCACACCATTAGAACCTGATTTCACTGCTTTCTTCTCATAACAGCAGATAGCTAATTTTGTCAGAAGCAAATCTGTTTCTGATGGTATTACTTATTTGTAGTGATTTAAAGTTTTAATGTCTTGCGTATAATACTGTTGGTATTTGGAAGGTGTATTCTGAGAGGATGGAACGTCATTTTCTTTTCATGTTGTTGTAATCTTCTCGATGTCTGTTTGTTTAGATGTTTCAGAAAGTGAACCTCCCTTTCCATCTCTTTCTGGTATTCCACTTCTCTTAAGGCATGTTAAAGTTTATTATGTCGTATTTGATAGCATGACCGTGTTTCTTCTTTTCACACATTTCACCCGTCTGACACTCTGTACCCTCTCTCCCTGTTCTCCCTCCCCTTGCTCCCGCACCCCTCCCCTCACCCATCACCAACATTTTCCCGGTGTGGCATAACTCTCTCACCACTCTGTCCATCTGGCTCATGTTCAGCACTACCCAGGTCTGTCCTGTTGCTCTCCTAAAACCATGGTCCGCAGGCAGCGATGTGGCAACTCACCGGAGGAGGCCTGCACTGTCGGCGAGCTACCTCTGTGATGTGTACTGGTGCATGTTTCGACTCAATATGCGCAGGATACCACTCACTAAGCCTGCATACAGTAATGATTGCTTAATCGTGTACCCGCATGAGTCACCGTCCTGCTCTGAAGGGTGCCATCATGGCCTTCTGACGATAGTTCTCATGAACTTGTCAGCACTGGGGACTTTAACACGAATCCACCATGAATATGGACGTTGAGAGAAAATCAAAGCTGAAGTCACCACGACAGCACGCCACACAGGATCACTGAATTTGTGCGTCAGATATGATGATTGGTAAGGAGTGGGAAGACTTAAATGACGCTATGAAGAGCTATTCTGCACACTGTAATGCAGGGTTGTACTATATGCTTTCTTTCATTGAAAATGCCCCTGACTACCAGGTCCGAGTGAAACAGTCACCTGTGGTGTTAGTAATAAAACTTGAGCAGCACTGTCAGAAAGATCTCCACTAAGTCGTTGAAACTCGAGATGTGGTTCTAGTCTTCGCAGTTGAGCACATAGCTGACTGAACGCTGGAAAGATGCCAATCAGGGCTGAACAAAAATAAAAATTCACACGTAAATGTCGCTGATGGCAAGCGGATGGAAGCCACGACATTCGAGCTCGCACATTTGTGAAGCTAAGCAACTGCAGCCTGACAGCTTATCTTCGCTTCATTCTTTGTTTGCTTCATTAATCGTTTCTCTCTTTAAGAAGTTGATTCTTTCGCCTTCTTCCCTTTGTTCTCATTTTCATCTTCCTTCCTCACAGTCTGGGTGCTCAACAACGCTATAAACAAAGGGCATACATTCTTTTTCTCTTCTATTTCCTCTAAATCGCAAGTCTATCTTGAATAAAATTCATTTACACCCGCTCACACCAATAAATTTTCCATGCTAAGCATGCAGCTTCCTGGTGATTACAAATACCAGGACCCTAGTGGGGAAATCACGTGTGGAAGAAACATTTTTTGTGTCAAGAGCAGAGAAGTAAAGCGACCATCAGCATCATTATTCTAGTTGGAAGTCAAGCAGTCATGATATGCATTAACTGTGATTAGGCGTACTTCACAAATCAGACACATTTCTGTTCTAGTGGTTATAGTTTAAAAACTGAAATACTGATTTAACTAGCGAATGTTAAAATCCTTTAACCAGAAGCTAGTCAGTGTTTCCGAATGGTTTAGCTATCACTCCAAATTCTTCTTCTATTTTTTTTTTTCGAGTAAAACTCAAAGTGACCACCTTTTACGACTGCCCGGGCAATATCTATTCTAAATATTCTTCATTATTCATTTTCTTCAATGCTTTCGAGTGGTGGGGGCATATGTGTCCACCATTTCAGAGGTGGAGGTATGTGTGTCAACCACATGTGTCAGAAACTTTAAGTCGCTGTTTGCTAGCGATCTTGTTGGTTTTTGTATTTGAGTGATGTATGTTATATACGCCTAGGGTCAAATCCCCTTTCCTTTATTCTCTCCTTCTCGCTGTCTGTCTCTCTGTGTCTGTCTGTCTTTCTCTCTGTCTGTATGTCTGTCTGTCTGTCCCCCCCCTCTCTCTCTCTCTCTCTCTCTCTCTCTCTCCTCAAGCTTTTGTTTCTCTTTTTCAATTTCCTCCACCCAACAGCCACATATATGCTCGTTTTATTTATGTTGTCAATTTTGTTGTTCTGATAAACGTATGTCGTTATTAATGGACACACATTAGAATGATTGCCTGCATGCTTTTGAAGAATGGATGCTATGTATTTATTTTGCCGTCCTGAAGATTGTCTGTTACTTTGAACGGGGGTGCATCGGTGTGATACGTCGATGGCGAATATAGTTTCTAATACCGGTAAGGAACATCGAGTCATGTTGTATCCAGCCCATTGAACAGTTGAGGCGAAGGTGATAAATATGACAATCCTTAAACATTAAAAGTGAGTCCCTGTCGTCTCATCTCATTTTATTTTTTATCTCATCTCATCTCATCTCATGTCATCTCTCTCTCTTTGTGTCTCTGTCTGTCTGTCTGTCTCTGTGTTCAATTGCTCAAGTTTCCTATATCTCAGGCTTTCTGCTTCAAATAGTCGTCTTCCTTTCCCTTTTTGTTTGCTGACTTGTTTGTTTGTTTGTTCTCCTAGATCGGTGTGCATTGCATTATCAAGCAAAAATGTCATTAACCCAAATTCCAACTCATTAATACCCAACCCTCTTCTTTAACAATTTTATACATTACCTTTTGTGTCTTCTTGACGACAATAATCGACAGTTTCAATTGAACCCCTTTGTTTTGCCGCTAGCTACAGAAACAATCACACTTTGGTTGAATGTCCCGCAGGACTGTCACGTGAAACGTGTCCGTTCACTACCCACCGGTCTGTCCTCGCTTCACCTTCCCGCCTCACATCTCCGCCCCACCGTCTCTCTCTCTCTCTCTCTCTCTCTCTCTCTCTCTCTCTCTCTCTCTCTCTCTCTCTCTGGGGCATCAGAGAGGCATCTTCAATGAAGGCATCACAATAAGTGAAAATAAAGTCTGCAGAGGATCCAGGTTCAAACTTCTTACACTTGAACTCATTGCTCAATGACTTGCTAGCACTGACGTGTTTTGTCCGAAGGCAAACCCTCAAATCTGCTTTCTGATGGTATTTCTTATTTGTAGAGATTTAGGTTTCGAATGTGTTGCAGATACTTTTGTTATTTGGGAAGGTTATTTCCAAAGACATCCTGTTGACTTGCTTTGTGTTGTATTCGTTTCACTTTGTGTCAGGTTCATTGTTTTTCCCCCTGTTAATAAGGAATTGGTTCTCTATATCCCATTCTTTTCCATGTTCCCCTGTCTCTCAAGGCATATTGATTTCTAGTGTTTCGTATCTGATCATGGGGTCGTGTTTCTTCGTTTCGGATTTTTCGCTGTCCTGTCCCCTCTATGCACCCCCACTCCCACTACTCTTCCCTTGTCCACCCCCCATCCTCTCCTTTAGTGTCATAATTCCCTCACCACCCAATCTAGATCTCCCATGGTCAGCCATATCCACGTTTGTCTAGTCACACCTACGGTACCGCAGTCCACAGTGGGCAATCACTGTCGAGCAATAATGCTGCAACCTGCCAGAGGAGTAAATGTACCGCCGCTGACATATTTCGGTGATGTCCATTGGTGCCTGTTCTCACCCAACAATTGCAGAATACCATACACTAAGACCCTACTCACAATAATCGTTGGTAAGTTGTGGATACACATGGGCCACCGTCCTCCTTTAGTGGGCGCCATCACGTCCTTCCAACATCAGTTCCCATGAACATGTCAGTACCGGGACATTTTGACAAGAGCTCATCCCGGGCATGAACGTTAAGGGGAAAACAAAACTGAAGTCACCAGCAGAACTAGGCATGAAAAGTGACAGAATTTGAGACTAAACTATAATAATCATTGAGGATCAGGCAGTTGTAGATGACGCCATGAATTTCTATTCTGGTCTGAGACTATATAATCTGGAGTTGCAATCTACGCTTTTTTCATGACATAGACTATAATCTTGAGTTACAATCTACGCTTTCTTTCATGACATATTCCTGCGACTGCCAGGTCAGAGTGGTAGAGTCACCTGCGGTATTAGTTACGAAACCTGAGCCACAGCCTGGAGCCATACCCTTGGAGACTCATCCATTACTCGAATGTGTAGATACAGTCTTCGCACTTGAGTCCATATCTGTCCAAACGCTAGAAAGGAGCCGTCCAGGGGTGGAAAATCTCATACATAAATGTCATTAATGGGAATCGAACCCATGACGTTCGAGCCTAAGAAAGTCCGCAAAGTTAGCCACTGCAACATGGCGACTTGTCTTCATTTAATTCTTTTGTTTGCTTCACCATTTGTTTCTCTATTTAAGAAGCTGATTCTTTCTCCCTGTTTTTTTTCCATTCTCTTTCTCATCCCTCTCCCTCACAGCCTAGGGTGGTCATTTGATCGACAATGCAAAAACAACAACAAACGAGCTTGAAATACATTCTTTTTGTCTTATCTGTCTTAAAACTCATTTACACCAGGTCACTCCAATAAAATTAATTGTCTATTGTATGCCTGCAGCATCCTGTGGATTACAAATACCAGAAACCATCCCAGCAAGATAATTTATGAAATAGATATAACCACATTTTTTATTCAGAGAAGTAAAATTATCACTGATATTACTTATTCTAAATGGAAACAAGCAGCCACGGTATGCATTAACTGTGGTTGACTTTACTTCACAAATCAGGTATCGTTTTGTTTTACTGTTTTAGTTGTAAAACTGTAATGCTGATTTAAGTATCAGTTTAGGTATCACTTCGAATTCTTTTCTTTTTTGGAGAATGTAACCTGAAGTGGCTAGCTCCTGTGACTACCCGAGCCAAATCATATTAAACAATTCTTATTGTTCATTTTCTTTCCTACGTTTGGGTGTGTTCGTTATTTCAGAGGTGAGGTTGTATGTGTCAACCACATCATTTATCAGTAATGCTAAGTCTCCTGTTGCCAGCGATCTTGTTTGCCTTTGTATTTGATGGATGTATGGCTTTTACGCCTAAGGTCAAATCCCCTTCTCTTCTTCTTCTTCTTCTTCTTCTTCTTCTTCTTCTTCGCTCTCTCTCTCTCTCTCTCTCTCTCTCTCTCTCTCTCTCTCTCTCTCTCTCTCTCTCTCTCTCCCTTCGTATGTTCTTGGCGTATAAAAAAATTGTTACATTTTGTGCTTTACTGTTTCTTTCCATTTCTCATGTTCTCCTTCTCTCTTCCTTCCTTCCTCCCTCTCTCCCCCTCCCTCCCCCTTTCTCTCCCTCTCTCTCTCTCTCTCTCTCTTTTTCTCTCTCTCTCTTTGATTGCGTATCACTATGTTACATAAAACCTGCTACGTGTTTTCATGTCGTATTAAAAACGATTTCAATCTGTGCTCTGCTACTTCTTCCTGTTTATTATCTTGTCCCTCTCCCTTCCTCCTCCTCCTCCTCTCTCTCTCTCTCTCTCTCTCTCTCTCTCTCTCTCTTTCTCTTTCTCCACCCCCTCTCTTTCTCTGTCTCTCTCTCTGTCTCTGTTATTTTCAATTGCATGTCAGTATATTACATGTGCATTCTACGCACTTTCATACCGTATCATAAATTATTACATTTTGCGCTTTGCTACGTCTTCCCATTTCTCCTTCTGACAGCTTCCCTTCCTCCCTCCCTCCCTGCCTTTCTCTCTCTAACTCTCCTTGTCTGTTCCAATTTTTGTGTATACTACGTCGTATCCATTTTACTGTCTGTTTTATACGTGCCAACTGCTGTCCATTATACTATCTTTCAATGTCACCCTCACTCCACTCTCATTCTCCCCCCCCCCCTTTTTTTTTTCTTTTCCTCTTTTTGTTTCATTAGTATTCCATTATCGTTGCCTGACCGATTTTTTTGTTCATACATTATTTCCTTTTACTGCATGTTGTAGTTCCTACTCAGGGCGAGGACTGGACGTGAAAAAATACATCTTCGCTTATCTATTATCCTCGTTAATAAATAACTCTCTCTCTCTCTCTCTCTCTCTCTCTCTCTCTCTCTCTCTCTCTCTCTCTCTCTCTCCTTTGTTTTTGTAAATCTATAATTGTACCAATTTACAAAAACAAAGGAGACGTGAACAATCCCGACAACTATCGTGGAGTATCACTTACCAGCATTTTAAGTAAAATCTACACTTACATACTAAATGCAAGATTAACTGAATGGGCTGAAACTGAAGAAAAAATAGTGGAAGAACAAGCAGGTTTTAGAACCAGTTACAGCACCATAGACCATATATTTACAGTATATTCTTTGATTCAGAAACATCTACTCTGCAAATCGAAGCTCTACATTGCATTTGTAGATTTCAAGAAGGCCTTTGACTCGGTAAATCGGAATGCTCTGTGGAATGTACTACGTAAAAGTAGTGTTAATAGTAAACTGTACATGGCTATTAGAGGGGTATACAACTCAGTGCTTGCATGTGTGCGTGTGAAGAGTGAGTATTCAGATTATTTTGATTGTCCAAATGGAGTAAAACAAGGATGTTTGTTGAGTCCACAGTTGTTTTCTTTTTTCATAAACGAACTGGCGGTGGAAATGTCCCGCAAAGGAAGACATGGTATCCAGATGATACCTGGAGCAGTTGAATTAGTTTTACTACTGTATGCTGATGATGTTGTTCTACTGTCCGGGACAGTTGTAGGTTTGCAAAACCAACTAAATGTATTGAAAGAAGAAGCAGACCGCCTAGGTTTACCAGTTAACTTGGATAAGACGAATATAGTGGTCTTTGGAATGGGTGGCCACCTATCAGTGTATGAAAAATGGTCGTATGGAAATGCAGATGTTCAAGTAGTTAATTCATATAAATATCTTGGAATGATATTTTCAACAAAATTAACTTTCCGTTACGCATGGGAAGAATCTCTGAGAAAAGGGAAAAACGGTACTATTGAAATTCTGAAATCCCTGAGAAAACTTAACTGTACAGACTGTGGTATATTTTGGAAAATGTTTGATACACAGATAAAACCTCTTCTTACTTATGCAGCTGAAATTTGGGGCTTACATGAAAATTCGCAGATGGAAAAAGTACATACGTATGCTATGAAGCGTTTCTTTCAAGTACCTATTCATTCATCCAACACCGTCTTATATGGAGAAATGGGCAGATACCCTTTGTATATAAGTACATTTGTGAAATGTATTAAATATTGGTTGAAGATCTTGAAGCTACCCCAGACCCGTTTGAGCAGGCAAGCCTATGATATGATGCTTCTAGAAATGGAAAAAGGTAAAGAAAACTGGGCTTATAAAGTAAAGAAAGTCCTTTCAGAACAGGGTTTTGGAATAGTGTGGATGACTCAGGAAGTAG
>CM065720.1:47236050-47258550 GCA_033310375.1 Conus canariensis
CCGGTTTGAGTTGTCACCTTTTTCCTGTATATTTTTGTAAGTAATGTACATAGTGGTTCCTGAGTTCGATTGTCATGTGACAGTTTGGCTAGATAATGTGGGTTCGATATAATAACCGTTGATGGGCGGTGATGTAGATATTGTTTGTGGTTAGTCTATGTTAATGTCAGTGGGTTCAATAAGAAGGTAGTACGAGGTTGCATTTGGTTGAGGATCATCATATGAGTCAGGTGCAGATGTGTCTGCGTGAATCATAGAGGGGTTTGATGATTGTGCTCAATCTCAATTGTAAATAGTAGGAGTTCGTTGAAATTGATTAACGATTCCGGAGTTGACCTGCGCAGCATTGGAATCGATTAACTGTAGTAAGGCCAAGGCCAATTTGTGGTCGAGTGGTATATACTGGGGTACGGTCGTAACCATTCAACTTATATTGGTGTCTTTTCACTTTCGTTACGAGTCAGGGTTCTCGACGCGGGTGTCGTGCGCGTGCGGACTGTATCTGTGACGTACGCATTTGGTACAGGACAGTGAGTCCATAGGGTAGAAGTTTTTGTAATACAAGTGACAGTCGTCACACATGCAGGGATGTATGTGTTTGTGACAGAACGGGGTTGGAGAAAGATATCTTAGGTTGTGGGGAGACAGTCCCATTATGAATTTTAGTAGTCGGAAAGAAGGAGAAGGTAAAGTTTAAGGCGAGTAGCTTAGCAGTCGATAGGATGAAAACGGATGATGTGCAGCATGCAATATTGTATGAAGTGTGGTTGTGTTGGCATAACAAAGATTAACCACTGGGTTATCTGACAAGAGATGACATGAGAGTGAGGTGCTGGATGGAAATTTTGGCGAACAAACCATGTTTTTGATATATGATTATAATTGACAGTGCAAAGAGGGGTAATAATGTGAAGGATTGTGACTGCGAGCCGATTCTCATGTGTGAACATGCTGGAACTGTGAACCGCTAAGAATTGATAAGGTGTTTTTTTTCCTGAGAGATGTGTGTTACTACTGGTTATTGTGTGGAGACATTTCCTTGTGAAATTGGCCATTTCCTAGATTATTTAGTATGTTCTAAGGGGGCCCATGGAGTCCGTGGTAGATCGCTTAGATTGGTTTATTTCTCCGAGAATTGGGTGTGATTCATAATTTCATATGTAATAGCGTGGATGGGCTCAGGGAGAATATTGTTTTACCGCTGTTGTAAGGGTTGGCAGGAAATGGGTCTGATAACCCCAAAGTGAGTAATGGGTTGGGGGATGTGTTCGAAATTCAAGGGGTCACTCTCATGCCCGAGTGGGAAGTAGGCAAGGGAGATGGAGAGTTAAAGCTTTACCAAGTAGCCTGTGTGCCTTGATGACTCGGGTAGTAGCAACATTACAGTAGGGGCCCACAGTTGTGTCAGCAGGTATCCTGTTCCGTCCTGAGGCTGGGGCCAGACCACCTCAGTCTACTGCCGCGTGCCGGCGGGTGAGCGGCGCTTTCCAGTGCCTGTTGTTTTCCCGGGAGAGGGAGACCACCCAGGCCGTCTGCCTTCTGTGGGGCAGCTCTCCTCCGGCTACCGGTACTCTTCCGGGAGTTCTCCGGCACTGGTTCCTCGTCCTGTTTAGGCGTCCTGTGAGAGGGCGCTGCACCAGGCCTTTTTCCACCCTTGGTGTCCGGCGGGGCCTTCAGAGGAGGAGGCGTCCTACGAGCCCCGGACCCGTCGAGAGGGCGTCTGGTGTGTGTGCGTTGGGTGTCGTGCCCATCGCGGGGAGGAGTCAGACTGCGGGAAGCCACGGTCAGCGCCGGGGCGCAGAGTCTTCGGGGAGGGTGTCGGCCCGCGGAGGAGCCACGGTCAGCGCCGGGGTGCAGAGTCTTCCGGGGAGGTGTCAGCCTGTGAGGGGCCACGTACAGCGCCGAGGACTGGAGCTTTCCGGGCCGGGATGGGTTGTCCCATGTTTGTGGTAGAAGGGGTGTAGCGTTAGGCAGTAGGGTTAGGGGTGTTAGCTACTGCCTCCTTTTAGGACGTAGTGGCCGGCACAGTGTAGGGTACTTGTTGTTGCCTCCCTTAAGGACGCAGCGACCAGTTTGGTAGTGGTCCCGGATTAAAAGAGAAGGGTGAGTCCTGGGGAGAGGTGTGGGTGGTAGCAGTCGTTAAGAGATTAGAGTCCCTTTGGTAAATCCTTGTCCCTAGTAGTTAGTCACCACGTGTGCGGGCTATCACTGTGTCCCCAGGTCACAGTGATATACTGTAACTGGTGTTTTAGGTTAGGTTAGGGTCTTCCAGGTCTTTATCGTAGAGTAGGGTGAGTCAGCGGGAATTAGGATACTTGTGTGCAGTTGTAGATGTGCGTGAGTGGTGGCGCCATGGAGTGTGTGTGAAATAAAGAAGCGTGCGCGATTGTAAAACTGTGTTAGTGTGCTGTGTTGTCTGACCTAGTGTGTGATAGGCGTGGGTAAGGGTGGTAGGGCCGTCCGGCTTAGCGACCGTGACACTTTGGTGGAGATGCGGGGTAACATAAGGGGTCTGGGTAGGTGATAGGTAGCTAGGAGGGAGGTAAGGGGGGTGTTGTGTCCGGTGTGTACGTTGTGTGAAATGTAAGTGGGTGGTTGGTGGGAGCGTACCAGTACCCTGGGAGGTGGTACGTAGTGTCCCTGTTCACTTCAGGCAGGTTTCCATTGGCATTGGGCAGGGCACTTGTGTTGGTGTGAATGGGTTGGCGCTACCGAGTGAGTGAGGTATGAATGGTCAATAAACTTTGAGTGGTTGTTGGAAGTGTGAGTGATTACACCGTACAGTGTAGGTGAGGTGCCGGAGGGTACCAGGTGTCTTTTGTGTCCCTTGCATATGGTATACCCCAGTGAGTAGGTAGAGTGGTACCCGGCCCGTGACTGTGCACACTGTGTGCTCGGATATCCTGTGGGGGTTAAGGGCAGTGTAAGCCCAGGTGACTGTGTGTGGGAAGCACGAGGGTGCGCAGGGTTGTGACACTAAGGTGTGCTGGGAGTGCATATGGACTTGAGGGGTGCAAGTGCATTGTGATCGTGTGGGTGCGGCCTACCAGAGACGGTGAGGCCTGTGACTGTGGGTAACTGGTGCGCATGCACAGTGGACAGTGGACACACGGTGTCACGTGGTTCAGTCCGTGACCAGACAGTGCATTGGTAGTATTGTATGGGTTGGAGCCCATGTGGGTATATGTATGAGGTACACAAGTGTGGGTGGAGTTATGCTTGGTGCGTGACACATTGAGAGTATTGTGTACTTGTGCTGAGTTGCTTCAGGGGCTAGTGCGTAGTCAGGAACCTCCAGTTGCGCTCAGATCGCATACTGTCCGTTGCTAGTTCTGTGGTGGTAGGGGTACCCTATGTCTAAACACACCCGAGCCCATCCGCAGTACGACCCCGATAGTGTCATGGATCCACAGGCCCCTACGGCGGATACCAAACCTAAGGTTAGTGACCAGGATGCGGGGGTGGATCAAGAACAGGGGACGGGGGCTTATGCAAAGTTTGCCAAGTTGGGAGCGGCGATGGGTTTAGCTGGGGGAGACCTCGCCAAGTTCGTCACAGACTCAGTACGTAATGAGGATGAGAAGACGGCGAGAGAAGCAGAATTGGAGCTCCGGATGGAGGAGAAAGTGAGGCAGAAGATGAGGGATGAAGAGGAGAAAGCTGCTAGGCAGAGGAGCTAGAAATGAAGCAGAAGAAGATCGAAGAGGAGAAGGAAAGGTTAAAGCAGAAGGATGAAGAGGAGAAAGCTGCTAGGCAGAGGGAGCTAGAGATGCAGCAGAGGAAGATAGAAGAGGAGAAAGCTGATAGACAGAGGGAGCTAGAAATGAAGCAGAAGAAGATCGAAGAGGAGAAGGAAAGGTTAAAGCGGAAGGATGAAGACGAGAAAGCAGCGAGACAGATGGAACTGGAACTGCAGAGGAAGAAGATGGAGGAAGAAAGGGCAATAAGGAAATAGAAGCTCAAACACGGCAAGCCGAGTTAGATCTCAAGAGACGAAGGGATGAAGCCGAGTTAGAGGCAAGAGAGCGAGAGCTAATCATACAAGAGAGACAGGCCTTAGATGAAGCAGCGCATAGGGAACGCTTGATTGAGGGGAGGAAACGAAGCATGTCCACCTTGAGCCGTTAGGAGAGAACGACGACGTGGACGCTTTCATCGCCCAATTTGAGCGTGTAGCCCAGATGTGCAAGTGGAGCAAGACCTCATGGCCCACACGTCTGATGTCTCTGCTGAGAGGAAAGGCTAGAGAAGCGGTGATGCGGTTAAGTGCGGATGAGTTAGGTGACTATGATCAGATAAAGGGCGCCCTGTTAAGCCACTTCAGGCTAGATGCTGAGGCCTACCGGGAAAAGTTCAGAAGCATCAAGAAGGACGCTGCTGAGACTTTCGGCCAGATGCTGGGAAGGATGAAGCGGTGGTTTTCCCTCTGGTGTGCGGCAGCGGGCAAGGATGAGAGTGTGGCAGAGGACGTAAAGGATCTGCTGTTCCAAGAACAGTTTTATCAGCTATTGTCTCCAGAGTTCACGATCGAGGTCCGGAAGACATGCCCGAAAACTGTTGAACAACTTGCAACAGAAGCTACTGTTTTGGCAGAGGCCAAAAGACTGGGGAGGAAGGCGAGACAAGACCGAACAGTTAACCAGCCCAACCTGGGTAATACACGTGAAACAGCAGGGGGCCAGCCCGCAGGGAGGTCCCAACAAAGTGATGGTGCACTACAGCAGCTGAACAGGAGATCAGAAGGGCCTAGATCGACCATAGTTTGTTTCAACTGCAAGAAGCCAGGCCACATCGCTAGGAAATGCCCTGAGCCCCATTCTGTTGGAGCTGTTCATTGTTGTGACCAGCCCCAAGCTCGAGTAGTCCCTACGTTGTGTCGCCCATGCGCTGAGCAGCGGTACGAGCCTGCGTGCATTGTAGAAGTTAACGGGTCTCCGGCCAATGGATTACGGGACACGGGTGCCGGACACACCGTAGTGGCCAAGTGGTTAGTACCGGCAGATGCGTACACAGGAGAGACAGTCCCAGTAGTGTTGGCTGAATCCAGATGTAGGTCTGTGTTACCTGTGGCGGTAGTAGAGTTGAAGTCACCATTCATCGCAGGGAAGTTGGAAGTTTTGGTCATGAATAGCCCTGTGCAGGAAGTCCTGATCGGAAACTTCGCAAAGAGAGCAGGAGATCCCGGTTGGACACGTGTGCCTGTATACGCAGACCCGGCATTGGTAGGGGCAGTGCAGACACGCGCGCAGAGAGCCAGGGAGCAGCAAGAACCCGTACCACTGCCCGTCGAGGAATGCATTCTGAACACCTCTACCCAGCAGTTAATTCAGATGCAGGACCAGGATGAAACATTGAGGAAGGCTCGGAGTGCATGTGAAGCGGGGACGCGCTTCCACACCAAGTTTGGAAGAGTCGAGTACGCTCAGAAATCTGGTGTACTGGTCAGGCGGTTTGAGGGTCCCAAGGACGTAGCGAGTCAGATCTGCGTCCCAGCTGAACTACGGACCACGGTGATGAAGCTAGCCCACGACGTACCCATGTCTGGTCACTTAGGTACCACCCGAACCAAGGAGCGAGTTGGTCGCCATTTCTATTGGCCAGGCATGCATGCTGACATTCGTCGGTACTGCCAGTCATGCTTCCAGTGTCAGCGTACTGTGGACAAGGGAAGAGTGTCAAGAGTTCCCTTGTAAGGATGCCACTGATGCGCAGGCCCATGCAGATACTGAGAGATCGGTGGTTGCAACCCGAGAGGCAAGAGCTCTGCACAGCTACAGAGTACGTCGTCAACCTAAGGAACAAAATAGCTAAGACGTGCAAGTTGGCAAAGAAGAACTTGGCAACAGCAGCGTACAGGTACAAGCGACATTTTGACTGGAGAGCAAAACCCAGGAAGATAGCTGTAGGGTCTAGAGTACTAGTGGGAGGATCACAAGGTGGGCACTGCAGCTGCAGGCATTCCAGGTTATGGTGCAGGCAGTGTCTGGAAAGGACAATGTGGCGGCAGACTACTTGAGTCGCTTGCCGGAGAGAAAGAGAACCTTAAGTTCCATTTACCCGAGTCATGAGAGGTTGACATTATTGAAGCTATGCATGTGTCATGGGAAGAGAATGACGTAGCAAGTGTTACTGAGGGTGTGGTGTTTGTAGCACGTGTCGCACAGCGGTCGTGCATAGTCAGAGCACCCTCAGTTATGAAATGTATATGTAGTGCGTAGTGTAACGGCTGCCTATAAGTGCCTGCGTTAAGGTCGTGTGAAGCAGCGTTAGACCAGGTTGATTGTGATTGTTGATGTATTTAAAAGTTGATGCTGTTGGGATGGAAGTTTTGGAGTGCATCAAAAGTAACAGTAGGACAGAATGAGTGATAGAGAATTGGATTGTCATAGGTAGGGTGTGGCTAAAACGCCGATCGAGTGAGAAGTTGTTGTTGGTTTTAACCTGTAGTTAAAACTTAGGCAGGGGGGTATGTCACCGATCGGCGGTACTAAACCAGTATGTCCATGTGTTTAAGAGTAGTGGTGGTTCAAGATAGAGAGCGTGTGCGCGTATGCGTGCGAGTGTGTGTGTGTGTGTTGCGCGCGCGCGCGCGCGCTCGCGCGTATGTGAGGTTGGGGTTTAGTTAGTTGGGGTTAGGCTAAGTTCCTCGGAGCTAGGTAGTAAGGTTAGGCTAGGTAGGGGCAGGTGAAGTAGGACATACAGTATTTTTGCCTTCCAGTCTTCATTTGTTGAGGGAGTGGTAGGAGGAAGTTGGTTTCGTTCCCGATTGTTACCCTTTTATTACTTTGGTTCTATGCCAGAGAAGGCGGTGCAGGATATCGGCTGTTGTTGTGTTGTCAAGTCTGTGAGTTGTTGTGGTAAATTGTCGTGTTGTTGCACGAGCAACAACTAGTCCGTTGGTCAGGCGTGTCAGCTCTGCGGAGGGATACACTTCTCTGACCAATCGTTGTTTTGTGTGGTGAGTAGAGTTCGCTTGATTCCGACCAGGGCGGAATGCGTTGGGGTAGCTTCACTTCGGTCCCTGGTGTTCGTCGGAGTGGACGTGCTCCTTGTAGATGCGGGGAGCGCCGCTAGTTCGTGCAGAGTGACTTCAAGTCATAGTTAGAGCCAGGTCCTCGTCGGGTTTGGGTGCCCTTGGCCTGTGCTGAGTCGGTGTCGTCCTTGTTAGCAGCCACTGTCAGCCAGTTGCAGAACTGGTGTGGTTGATCGTCTGTATGTCCAGGTTGGTGATCTGTTAGGTTCGTTGTGCTGTAGTTCGTTGTGTTGTCTTGTATTATGGCGAGTTGTACTGTAGTTGTCTCAGCTTGGGATTAGTTGTATGGTGTTCGTTGCGTATACTGGTTGTCTGGTATGATGTTGTCTTGGTTCCGTGATTGGAATTTTTTGTCAGCCGGTTTGAGTTGTCACCTTTTTCCTGTATATTTTTGTAAGTAATGTACATAGTGGTTCCTGAGTTCGATTGTCATGTGACAGTTTGGCTAGATAATGTGGGTTCGATATAATAACCGTTGATGGGCGGTGATGTAGATATTGTTTGTGGTTAGTCTATGTTAATGTCAGTGGGTTCAATAAGAAGGTAGTACGAGGTTGCATTTGGTTGAGGATCATCATATGAGTCAGGTGCAGATGTGTCTGCGTGAATCATAGAGGGGTTTGATGATTGTGCTCAATCTCAATTGTAAATAGTAGGAGTTCGTTGAAATTGATTAACGATTCCGGAGTTGACCTGCGCAGCATTGGAATCGATTAACTGTAGTAAGGCCAAGGCCAATTTGTGGTCGAGTGGTATATACTGGGGTACGGTCGTAACCATTCAACTTATATTGGTGTCTTTTCACTTTCGTTACGAGTCAGGGTTCTCGACGCGGGTGTCGTGCGCGTGCGGACTGTATCTGTGACGTACGCATTTGGTACAGGACAGTGAGTCCATAGGGTAGAAGTTTTTGTAATACAAGTGACAGTCGTCACACATGCAGGGATGTATGTGTTTGTGACAGAACGGGGTTGGAGAAAGATATCTTAGGTTGTGGGGAGACAGTCCCATTATGAATTTTAGTAGTCGGAAAGAAGGAGAAGGTAAAGTTTAAGGCGAGTAGCTTAGCAGTCGATAGGATGAAAACGGATGATGTGCAGCATGCAATATTGTATGAAGTGTGGTTGTGTTGGCATAACAAAGATTAACCACTGGGTTATCTGACAAGAGATGACATGAGAGTGAGGTGCTGGATGGAAATTTTGGCGAACAAACCATGTTTTTGATATATGATTATAATTGACAGTGCAAAGAGGGGTAATAATGTGAAGGATTGTGACTGCGAGCCGATTCTCATGTGTGAACATGCTGGAACTGTGAACCGCTAAGAATTGATAAGGTGTTTTTTTTCCTGAGAGATGTGTGTTACTACTGGTTATTGTGTGGAGACATTTCCTTGTGAAATTGGCCATTTCCTAGATTATTTAGTATGTTCTAAGGGGCCCATGGAGTCCGTGGTAGATCGCTTAGATTGGTTTATTTCTCCGAGAATTGGGTGTGATTCATAATTTCATATGTAATAGCGTGGATGGGCTCAGGGAGAATATTGTTTTACCGCTGTTGTAAGGGTTGGCAGGAAATGGGTCTGATAACCCCAAAGTGAGTAATGGGTTGGGGGATGTGTTCGAAATTCAAGGGTCACTCTCATGCCCGAGTGGGAAGTAGGCAAGGGAGATGGAGAGTTAAAGCTTTACCAAGTAGCCTGTGTGCCTTGATGACTCGGGTAGTAGCAACATTACAGTAGGGGCCCACAGTTGTGTCAGCAGGTATCCTGTTCCGTCCTGAGGCTGGGGCCAGACCACCTCAGTCTACTGCCGCGTGCCGGCGGGTGAGCGGCGCTTTCCAGTGCCTGTTGTTTTCCCGGGAGAGGGAGACCACCCAGGCCGTCTGCCTTCTGTGGGGCAGCTCTCCTCCGGCTACCGGTACTCTTCCGGGAGTTCTCCGGCACTGGTTCCTCGTCCCTGTTTAGGCGTCCTGTGAGAGGGCGCTGCACCAGGCCTTTTTCCACCCTTGGTGTCCGGCGGGGCCTTCAGAGGAGGAGGCGTCCTACGAGCCCCGGACCCGTCGAGAGGGCGTCTGGTGTGTGTGCGTTGGGTGTCGTGCCCATCGCGGGGAGGAGTCAGACTGCGGGAAGCCACGGTCAGCGCCGGGGCGCAGAGTCTTCGGGGAGGGTGTCGGCCCGCGGAGGAGCCACGGTCAGCGCCGGGGTGCAGAGTCTTCCGGGGAGGTGTCAGCCTGTGAGGGGCCACGTACAGCGCCGAGGACTGGAGCTTTCCGGGCCGGGATGGGTTGTCCCATGTTTGTGGTAGAAGGGGTGTAGCGTTAGGCAGTAGGGTTAGGGGTGTTAGCTACTGCCTCCTTTTAGGACGTAGTGGCCGGCACAGTGTAGGGTACTTGTTGTTGCCTCCCTTAAGGACGCAGCGACCAGTTTGGTAGTGGTCCCGGATTAAAAGAGAAGGGTGAGTCCTGGGGAGAGGTGTGGGTGGTAGCAGTCGTTAAGAGATTAGAGTCCCTTTGGTAAATCCTTGTCCCTAGTAGTTAGTCACCACGTGTGCGGGCTATCACTGTGTCCCCAGGTCACAGTGATATACTGTAACTGGTGTTTTAGGTTAGGTTAGGGTCTTCCAGGTCTTTATCGTAGAGTAGGGTGAGTCAGCGGGAATTAGGATACTTATGTGCAGTTGTAGATGTGCGTGAGTGGTGGCGCCATGGAGTGTGTGTGAAATAAAGAAGCGTGCGTGATTGTAAAACTGTGTTAGTGTGCTGTGTTGTCTGACCTAGTGTGTGATAGGCGTGGGTAAGGGTGGTAGGGCCGTCCGGCTTAGCGACCGTGACACTTTGGTGGAGATGCGGGGTAACATAAGGGGTCTGGGTAGGTGATAGGTAGCTAGGAGGGAGGTAAGGGGGGTGTTGTGTCCGGTGTGTACGTTGTGTGAAATGTAAGTGGGTGGTTGGTGGGAGCGTACCAGTACCCTGGGAGGTGGTACGTAGTGTCCCTGTTCACTTCAGGCAGGTTTCCATTGGCATTGGGCAGGGCACTTGTGTTGGTGTGAATGGGTTGGCGCTACCGAGTGAGTGAGGTATGAATGGTCAATAAACTTTGAGTGGTTGTTGGAAGTGTGAGTGATTACACCGTACAGTGTAGGTGAGGTGCCGGAGGGTACCAGGTGTCTTTTGTGTCCCTTGCATATGGTATACCCCAGTGAGTAGGTAGAGTGGTACCCGGCCCGTGACTGTGCACACTGTGTGCTCGGATATCCTGTGGGGGTTAAGGGCAGTGTAAGCCCAGGTGACTGTGTGTGGGAAGCACGAGGGTGCGCAGGGTTGTGACACTAAGGTGTGCTGGGAGTGCATATGGACTTGAGGGGTGCAAGTGCATTGTGATCGTGTGGGTGCGGCCTACCAGAGACGGTGAGGCCTGTGACTGTGGGTAACTGGTGCGCATGCACAGTGGACAGTGGACACACGGTGTCACGTGGTTCAGTCCGTGACCAGACAGTGCATTGGTAGTATTGTATGGGTTGGAGCCCATGTGGGTATATGTATGAGGTACACAAGTGTGGGTGGAGTTATGCTTGGTGCGTGACACATTGAGAGTATTGTGTACTTGTGCTGAGTTGCTTCAGGGGCTAGTGCGTAGTCAGGAACCTCCAGTTGCGCTCAGATCGCATACTGTCCGTTGCTAGTTCTGTGGTGGTAGGGGTACCCTATGTCTAAACACACCCGAGCCCATCCGCAGTACGACCCCGATAGTGTCATGGATCCACAGGCCCCTACGGCGGATACCAAACCTAAGGTTAGTGACCAGGATGCGGGGGTGGATCAAGAACAGGGGACGGGGGCTTATGCAAAGTTTGCCAAGTTGGGAGCGGCGATGGGTTTAGCTGGGGGAGACCTCGCCAAGTTCGTCACAGACTCAGTACGTAATGAGGATGAGAAGACGGCGAGAGAAGCAGAATTGGAGCTCCGGATGGAGGAGAAAGTGAGGCAGAAGATGAGGGATGAAGAGGAGAAAGCTGCTAGGCAGAGGGAGCTAGAAATGAAGCAGAAGAAGATCGAAGAGGAGAAGGAAAGGTTAAAGCAGAAGGATGAAGAGGAGAAAGCTGCTAGGCAGAGGGAGCTAGAGATGCAGCAGAGGAAGATAGAAGAGGAGAAAGCTGATAGACAGAGGGAGCTAGAAATGAAGCAGAAGAAGATCGAAGAGGAGAAGGAAAGGTTAAAGCGGAAGGATGAAGACGAGAAAGCAGCGAGACAGATGGAACTGGAACTGCAGAGGAAGAAGATGGAGGAAGAAAGGGCAATAAGGGAAATAGAAGCTCAAACACGGCAAGCCGAGTTAGATCTCAAGAGACGAAGGGATGAAGCCGAGTTAGAGGCAAGAGAGCGAGAGCTAATCATACAAGAGAGACAGGCCTTAGATGAAGCAGCGCATAGGGAACGCTTGATTGAGGTGGAGGAAACGAAGCATGTCCACCTTGAGCCGTTAGGAGAGAACGACGACGTGGACGCTTTCATCGCCCAATTTGAGCGTGTAGCCCAGATGTGCAAGTGGAGCAAGACCTCATGGCCCACACGTCTGATGTCTCTGCTGAGAGGAAAGGCTAGAGAAGCGGTGATGCGGTTAAGTGCGGATGAGTTAGGTGACTATGATCAGATAAAGGGCGCCCTGTTAAGCCACTTCAGGCTAGATGCTGAGGCCTACCGGGAAAAGTTCAGAAGCATCAAGAAGGACGCTGCTGAGACTTTCGGCCAGATGCTGGGAAGGATGAAGCGGTGGTTTTCCCTCTGGTGTGCGGCAGCGGGCAAGGATGAGAGTGTGGCAGAGGACGTAAAGGATCTGCTGTTCCAAGAACAGTTTTATCAGCTATTGTCTCCAGAGTTCACGATCGAGGTCCGGAAGACATGCCCGAAAACTGTTGAACAACTTGCAACAGAAGCTACTGTTTTGGCAGAGGCCAAAAGACTGGGGAGGAAGGCGAGACAAGACCGAACAGTTAACCAGCCCAACCTGGGTAATACACGTGAAACAGCAGGGGGCCAGCCCGCAGGGAGGTCCCAACAAAGTGATGGTGCACTACAGCAGCTGAACAGGAGATCAGAAGGGCCTAGATCGACCATAGTTTGTTTCAACTGCAAGAAGCCAGGCCACATCGCTAGGAAATGCCCTGAGCCCCATTCTGTTGGAGCTGTTCATTGTTGTGACCAGCCCCAAGCTCGAGTAGTCCCTACGTTGTGTCGCCCATGCGCTGAGCAGCGGTACGAGCCTGCGTGCATTGTAGAAGTTAACGGGTCTCCGGCCAATGGATTACGGGACACGGGTGCCGGACACACCGTAGTGGCCAAGTGGTTAGTACCGGCAGATGCGTACACAGGAGAGACAGTCCCAGTAGTGTTGGCTGAATCCAGATGTAGGTCTGTGTTACCTGTGGCGGTAGTAGAGTTGAAGTCACCATTCATCGCAGGGAAGTTGGAAGTTTTGGTCATGAATAGCCCTGTGCAGGAAGTCCTGATCGGAAACTTCGCAAAGAGAGCAGGAGATCCCGGTTGGACACGTGTGCCTGTATACGCAGACCCGGCATTGGTAGGGGCAGTGCAGACACGCGCGCAGAGAGCCAGGGAGCAGCAAGAACCCGTACCACTGCCCGTCGAGGAATGCATTCTGAACACCTCTACCCAGCAGTTAATTCAGATGCAGGACCAGGATGAAACATTGAGGAAGGCTCGGAGTGCATGTGAAGCGGGGACGCGCTTCCACACCAAGTTTGGAAGAGTCGAGTACGCTCAGAAATCTGGTGTACTGGTCAGGCGGTTTGAGGGTCCCAAGGACGTAGCGAGTCAGATCTGCGTCCCAGCTGAACTACGGACCACGGTGATGAAGCTAGCCCACGACGTACCCATGTCTGGTCACTTAGGTACCACCCGAACCAAGGAGCGAGTTGGTCGCCATTTCTATTGGCCAGGCATGCATGCTGACATTCGTCGGTACTGCCAGTCATGCTTCCAGTGTCAGCGTACTGTGGACAAGGGAAGAGTGTCAAGAGTTCCCCTTGTAAGGATGCCACTGATGCGCAGGCCCATGCAGATACTGAGAGATCGGTGGTTGCAACCCGAGAGGCAAGAGCTCTGCACAGCTACAGAGTACGTCGTCAACCTAAGGAACAAAATAGCTAAGACGTGCAAGTTGGCAAAGAAGAACTTGGCAACAGCAGCGTACAGGTACAAGCGACATTTTGACTGGAGAGCAAAACCCAGGAAGATAGCTGTAGGGTCTAGAGTACTAGTGGGAGGATCACAAGGTGGGCACTGCAGCTGCAGGCATTCCAGGTTATGGTGCAGGCAGTGTCTGGAAAGGACAATGTGGCGGCAGACTACTTGAGTCGCTTGCCGGAGAGAAAGAGAACCTTAAGTTCCATTTACCCGAGTCATGAGAGGTTGACATTATTGAAGCTATGCATGTGTCATGGGAAGAGAATGACGTAGCAAGTGTTACTGAGGGTGTGGTGTTTGTAGCACGTGTCGCACAGCGGTCGTGCATAGTCAGAGCACCCTCAGTTATGAAATGTATATGTAGTGCGTAGTGTAACGGCTGCCTATAAGTGCCTGCGTTAAGGTCGTGTGAAGCAGCGTTAGACCAGGTTGATTGTGATTGTTGATGTATTTAAAAGTTGATGCTGTTGGGATGGAAGTTTTGGAGTGCATCAAAAGTAACAGTAGGACAGAATGAGTGATAGAGAATTGGATTGTCATAGGTAGGGTGTGGCTAAAACGCCGATCGAGTGAGAAGTTGTTGTTGGTTTTAACCTGTAGTTAAAACTTAGGCAGGGGGGTATGTCACCGATCGGCGGTACTAAACCAGTATGTCCATGTGTTTAAGAGTAGTGGTGGTTCAAGATAGAGAGCGTGTGCGCGTATGCGTGCGAGTGTGTGTGTGTGTGTGCGCGCGCGCGCGCGCGCTCGCGCGTATGTGAGGTTGGGGTTTAGTTAGTTGGGGTTAGGCTAAGTTCCTCGGAGCTAGGTAGTAAGGTTAGGCTAGGTAGGGGGCAGGTGAAGTAGGACATACAGTATTTTTGCCTTCCAGTCTTCATTTGTTGAGGGAGTGGTAGGAGGAAGTTGGTTTCGTTCCCGATTGTTACCCTTTTATTACTTTGGTTCTATGCCAGAGAAGGCGGTGCAGGATATCGGCTGTTGTTGTGTTGTCAAGTCTGTGAGTTGTTGTGGTAAATTGTCGTGTTGTTGCACGAGCAACAACTAGTCCGTTGGTCAGGCGTGTCAGCTCTGCGGAGGGATACACTTCTCTGACCAATCGTTGTTTTGTGTGGTGAGTAGAGTTCGCTTGATTCCGACCAGGGCGGAATGCGTTGGGGTAGCTTCACTTCGGTCCCTGGTGTTCGTCGGAGTGGACGTGCTCCTTGTAGATGCGGCGGGAGCGCCGCTAGTTCGTGCAGAGTGACTTCAAGTCATAGTTAGAGCCAGGTCCTCGTCGGGTTTGGGTGCCCTTGGCCTGTGCTGAGTCGGTGTCGTCCTTGTTAGCAGCCACTGTCAGCCAGTTGCAGAACTGGTGTGGTTGATCGTCTGTATGTCCAGGTTGGTGATCTGTTAGGTTCGTTGTGCTGTAGTTCGTTGTGTTGTCTTGTATTATGGCGAGTTGTACTGTAGTTGTCTCAGCTTGGGATTAGTTGTATGGTGTTCGTTGCGTATATTGGTTGTCTGGTATGATGTTGTCTTGGTTCCGTGATTGGAATTTTTTGTCAGCCGGTTTGAGTTGTCACCTTTTTCCTGTATATTTTTGTAAGTAATGTACATAGTGGTTCCTGAGTTCGATTGTCATGTGACAGTTTGGCTAGATAATGTGGGTTCGATATAATAACCGTTGATGGGCGGTGATGTAGATATTGTTTGTGGTTAGTCTATGTTAATGTCAGTGGGTTCAATAAGAAGGTAGTACGAGGTTGCATTTGGTTGAGGATCATCATATGAGTCGGGTGCAGATGTGTCTGCGTGAATCATAGAGGGGTTTGATGATTGTGCTCAATCTCAATTGTAAATAGTAGGAGTTCGTTGAAATTGATTAACGATTCCGGAGTTGACCTGCGCAGCATTGGAATCGATTAACTGTAGTAAGGCCAAGGCCAATTTGTGGTCGAGTGGTATATACTGGGTACGGTCGTAACCATTCAACTTATATTGGTGTCTTTTCACTTTCGTTACGAGTCAGGGTTCTCGACGCGGGTGTCGTGCGCGTGCGGACTGTATCTGTGACGTACGCATTTGGTACAGGACAGTGAGTCCATAGGGTAGAAGTTTTTTTAATACAAGTGACAGTCGTCACACATGCAGGGATGTATGTGTTTGTGACAGAACGGGGTTGGAGAAAGATATCTTAGGTTGTGGGGAGACAGTCCCATTATGAATTTTAGTAGTCGGAAAGAAGGAGAAGGTAAAGTTTAAGGCGAGTAGCTTAGCAGTCGATAGGATGAAAACGGATGATGTGCAGCATGCAATATTGTATGAAGTGTGGTTGTGTTGGCATAACAAAGATTAACCACTGGGTTATCTGACAAGAGATGACATGAGAGTGAGGTGCTGGATGGAAATTTTGGCGAACAAACCATGTTTTTGATATATGATTATAATTGACAGTGCAAAGAGGGGTAATAATGTGAAGGATTGTGACTGCGAGCCGATTCTCATGTGTGAACATGCTGGAACTGTGAACCGCTAAGAATTGATAAGGTGTTTTTTTTCCTGAGAGATGTGTGTTACTACTGGTTATTGTGTGGAGACATTTCCTTGTGAAATTGGCCATTTCCTAGATTATTTAGTATGTTCTAAGGGGGCCCATGGAGTCCGTGGTAGATCGCTTAGATTGGTTTATTTCTCCGAGAATTGGGTGTGATTCATAATTTCATATGTAATAGCGTGGATGGGCTCAGGGAGAATATTGTTTTACCGCTGTTGTAAGGGTTGGCAGGAAATGGGTCTGATAACCCCAAAGTGAGTAATGGGTTGGGGGATGTGTTCGAAATTCAAGGGGTCACTCTCATGCCCGAGTGGGAAGTAGGCAAGGGAGATGGAGAGTTAAAGCTTTACCAAGTAGCCTGTGTGCCTTGATGACTCGGGTAGTAGCAACATTACAGTAGGGGCCCACAGTTGTGTCAGCAGGTATCCTGTTCCGTCCTGAGGCTGGGGCCAGACCACCTCAGTCTACTGCCGCGTGCCGGCGGGTGAGCGGCGCTTTCCAGTGCCTGTTGTTTTCCCGGGAGAGGGAGACCACCCAGGCCGTCTGCCTTCTGTGGGGCAGCTCTCCTCCGGCTACCGGTACTCTTCCGGGAGTTCTCCGGCACTGGTTCCTCGTCCCTGTTTAGGCGTCCTGTGAGAGGGCGCTGCACCAGGCCTTTTTCCACCCTTGGTGTCCGGCGGGGCCTTCAGAGGAGGAGGCGTCCTACGAGCCCCGGACCCGTCGAGAGGGCGTCTGGTGTGTGTGCGTTGGGTGTCGTGCCCATCGCGGGGAGGAGTCAGACTGCGGGAAGCCACGGTCAGCGCCGGGGCGCAGAGTCTTCGGGGAGGGTGTCGGCCCGCGGAGGAGCCACGGTCAGCGCCGGGGTGCAGAGTCTTCCGGGGAGGTGTCAGCCTGTGAGGGGCCACGTACAGCGCCGAGGACTGGAGCTTTCCGGGCCGGGATGGGTTGTCCCATGTTTGTGGTAGAAGGGGTGTAGCGTTAGGCAGTAGGGTTAGGGGTGTTAGCTACTGCCTCCTTTTAGGACGTAGTGGCCGGCACAGTGTAGGGTACTTGTTGTTGCCTCCCTTAAGGACGCAGCGACCAGTTTGGTAGTGGTCCCGGATTAAAAGAGAAGGGTGAGTCCTGGGGAGAGGTGTGGGTGGTAGCAGTCGTTAAGAGATTAGAGTCCCTTTGGTAAATCCTTGTCCCTAGTAGTTAGTCACCACGTGTGCGGGCTATCACTGTGTCCCCAGGTCACAGTGATATACTGTAACTGGTGTTTTAGGTTAGGTTAGGGTCTTCCAGGTCTTTATCGTAGAGTAGGGTGAGTCAGCGGGAATTAGGATACTTGTGTGCAGTTGTAGATGTGCGTGAGTGGTGGCGCCATGGAGTGTGTGTGAAATAAAGAAGCGTGCGTGATTGTAAAACTGTGTTAGTGTGCTGTGTTGTCTGACCTAGTGTGTGATAGGCGTGGGTAAGGGTGGTAGGGCCGTCCGGCTTAGCGACCGTGACACTGTTCACTGTTTGTTTGGTCGATTTATTGATAGTTTCCCTCTTTTTTCAGAAGCTGGCTCTCCTTTTCCATTCCTCCATTTATTCCTATTCCACATGAGGCATATTAACTCTCATTGTGTAGTATTGGACAATAAATTATAATCGTTTTCTTTTCTAACGTATTTCGCAGTCTGATGCTCTGTACACCTCTTCCCTGCCCTGCTGCTCTCTCACTTCATCCACTTCCCCCACTCCACCTGGTGACATAATTCCCTTGCCACCCAATCCGGCTGCCCCATGGTCATCCATAGCCAGGTTTGTCCTGCAGCTCCCAGAGTACCGACAGTTCACAGGGAACAATCAGTACTGAGTAGTATCGTGGCACCTCACCACAGAAGCCACTACTACTGTCGCCGAGTTATTTCAGTGATGTACATTGGGGCCTGTTCTGATCCATCATGCTAGCTGCACAGGATACAACTCACCAAGCCCCGGCTACCCACAATAATGATTTAGATAGTACTGGACAGACTCCATCTTTTGGAGGGGGCCGCCATGTCATTCCAATGCCCATTCCCATGAACTTGTCAATACCTTGATATGAACTCATCACGGGCGACCAGGTCAAGGAGATGCTTGTGGTGAGTTCATAACACACTCACCTCTAGTGAAGAGTCGTCCCGCGCCGAACACATCTCATAAATAAATACTTTTGATGGGACTGGAACCGAGTATCTCCCAGCGTGTTGGCCTGAGGCACAAATCACTGCACCGTGGTGGGAAAGCTATGTCCCTGAGTGTTTCATAACATCCTGTGTGGCTGCTAGTTCACGATGTTTTGCCTCAGAGAAAGATCGACGCCGATAATTTTTTAGGGAAAAAAGGAAAAGCAAGAGAGAAAACAAACTTCCAGAATTTGGTATGTATTCCTGGCAGGAATGTGTGTGTGTGTGTGTGTGTGTGTGTGTGTGTGTGTGTGTGTGTGTGTGTGTGTGTGTGTGTGCGTGCGTCGTGTGTGTGTGTGTGTGTGTGTGTGTGTGTGTGTGTGTGTGAGAGAGAGAGAGAGAGAGAGAGAGAGAGAGAGAGGAGGGAAGTCCCTTCCACACTAGCCCATATAATGGGCGGCTCACAGGGACCTCCTCAGAAATTGCTCAGTGCAGAAACCATGTGCAGACCTTCGTGCATGGCGAGGCCAATAGTTTCCACGCAGGCGTGATAGTGAAGGAAAAGGGAGAGTCTCTAGAGGGTTCAAGTGAAGGGGCATATTTATTCCAAGGCTGACTACTTTCGACAAATTTCGGAGAGTTTTTCAACTTTCAAATGTTCGGGTTCAGAAACCGGCCAATCGTCTTTTGCTTCGCCGTTGCTTGTACCCCGCCACCCCTACCCCCTCCTGCCCCCCCCCCCCCCCCCTCGGCCGTTCTTCTCTTTTACCCCCTCACACAGAACAGACACAGACACAGACACACACACACACACGCACGCACGCAAACACAAACACACACACACTCGCACGCACGCACGCATGCACACACACACACACACACACACACACACACACACACACACACACACACACACACACACACACACACACACACACCTCTCATTTGTCTTATTAGTTAATATTTCAGCATCCATCATCTTATGCTTGAACAACGCTAGTCAATTTTGAAACCCTACTTATTATTTATTGATTTATCAATTTATCTGTTTTTTGGTTTTGTTTTTCTGTCTCCCCTTCCATTTTTCCCCGGCACCATTTTTCTCCCTTGCTGCTCCAGATTCCTGTATACAGTCACATGCGGCGTCAGCACTTGTAATGTACAGGAACCAATCAATATCAAGTCGTCATGAGACAACTCGGCAGGGGAGACACTGTTGTAGTGCAGTTACTACGGTAGTATTCAGTGGTGCATTTTCTGAACCAGCCTTTGCAGGAGACCACCGACTAATTCCCAACTGACGCCAAAACATGCTTTAATCGCGAACGCGAACGAGCTTCCCTGCCCTGTAGCCGCCACTGCATTTCGCCCAACAGTAGTCCGCTCCGCATGAACTTCGCGATACCAAAGACTTTGACACTAAACCCAGCAGATACTCTGGCAAGGCCACAGAATTTGGATGTTTTTTTTTGTTTTATATAAGAAAAGATTATCAATGAGGAAGAGGAGGAAGATTATGTCACAGATTCCCATTCAAGTCAAACTGTACATGATAGGGTTGCACTCTATGCATCTATGATCTATACATTTGCCAGCCAGGCTCGAGAGTTACAGACACCTGCAGCGTTGGTCAGGAAATATTAGCAACACTCGCTGAGAATCCATTACGTGGGTGAGACTCGTCTATGTGGTTCTGGTTTCCCATATCAGCCCGTTGCACAATCAGCCCTGAGTACGAGCCTGCCAAGGAAATAAATACAAATGAAATGCCTTTGATGGAAATCGAACCCACGACCTCTCTACCCGCAAGTGAGCGCCGCCAACCACTGCACAACTAAGACTGATATGTACACTTTCTTAGATTTGTAAAGTCATCAACATAGATGAACAGACTGTATATCACTGAACTGGTCAAATACCCATCTATAGATCAGAGTTACTCGTTTCTTGATGTCACCTTGTTTTCCTTACAAAACATTCGTCACAGTTTTTTTTTTAATTTTTTTTTTTTACATAACTGACGTAAAACTATAGTTTTTTTTCTTTCATGATTGACATAATGTCTTCATTACTGCGTTGTGCTACGTTTTTGCGCATTGTACGATACTGTGCGGCTCTATTCTTCTGTACTGTGTTCTGACATCGCAGCGCGAACCTTGTAAGTCATATACACTGTGAAATGCACAATAACCTGATGGAATGCGTTGTGTGGAACGACGCTACATTTTTATTAGATTACACTGAATTTTCTTACATTGTACGACATTGTCTTCTGTCGTGTTGCTTTCTGTTGTATTTCAGAGCATTATATTGAATTATGATGAGTTTCACTGTGCTGCATTATTGAATTGCGCTGAATTGTGTTTCATTGTGATGTATTGTTTTCATTGTCTTTCATCACGTTGCATTACTACGTTTAATTGAATTGTACAACATAAAATTACATTATATCGCTGTTGATGTTTTTTTTCCCCTTCCATTTAGAAATGGGGTGTGTGTGTGTGTGTGTGTGTGTGTGTGTTGTGTGTGTGTGTGTGTGTGTGTGTGTGTGTGAGTGTGTGTGTGTGTGTGTGTGCGTGTGTGCGTGTGTGTGTGTGTGTGTGTGTGTGTGTGTGTGTGTGTGTGTGTGTGTGTGTGTCTTTCACTTATTCTAATTGTTTGTCTGTCTGCCTTTCAGTCTGATTGGCTGTCTGTCTGTCTGCATGTCTATCAGTGTCTCTGTCTGTCTGTCCTTCTGTCTCTGTCTCTGCCTGCTTGCCTGCCTGTCTCTCTGTCTGTCTGTCTGTCTCTCTCTGTCTCTGCGCGCGCGCGCGAAGGTATGTGTGTGTGTGTGTGTGTGTGTGTGTGTGTGTGTGTGTGTGTGTGTCTGTGTGTGTGTCTGTGTGTGTGTCTGTGTTCATTTGTATACGTGCGCGTGTGCACGTGTGTGTGTGTGTGTGTGTGTGGTGTGTGTGTGTGTGTGTGTGTGTGTGTGTGTGTGTGTGTGTCTGTGTGTGTGTGTGTGTGTGTGTGTGTCTGTGTGTGTGTCTGTTTATGAGGACGTCGAGGAAGAATCACCAGCACTGCCATCGCAAGCCTCCTTCCCTCTGTTCTGGCCCCAACATCTACAGGGAAGTAAACCATCCTCTGGGTGTCGTGCTATGCATAATAATGCCATTTACATCAACGCTGTTATTCTTTTTTGCCAGGGAGTATTGTTAAGAGCTTATTTTGTGTATCAGACTCTTATTGAAATACAGTCATCCTTTGGGGTTGCTTGATTTGTGACGTGCTGTGTTGTATGCGACGAGTCTATTTTTTTAATCCGTGTCTGTTCGCTCGGGATTGGCTCGATCTTCCCTTTTCATTTTTGTTTATACTTCTGTTTATCTTTCTTTCTTTCTGTCCTGCTTTCTTTCCCTTCCTTTTTCTTTCTTTCTTTCACGTCTTTCTTTTTTTTTTCTTTCTTTCCTTTCTCCTTTCTTTCTTTCTTTCATTGATTCTTTCGTTCTTTCTTTCCTATCCTTTCTTTCTTTTTTTCTTCCTATCCTTTCTTTCTTTCTTTCTTCCTATCCTTTCTTTCTTTCCTTTCCTTTCTTTCTATCTCTTTCTACTCGTCATCGATTAGGCTCTAGATGACAAGAACTCAATACTTCGTCTCTTCTTTTGATTCCTTGTCTCTTTTTTTCACCGAGTTGTTTAGCAGCCTGTCTAAACCTTGTCTCCTCTTCAGTTATCCCACCCTTTTGCGAGGTCTGCCCCGCTGCAAAAAAATCTGATAGTTTCAGTTAGGTTATAGACTAAATCCAGATATAGCGTCAACGCCACATCGCCAGTTATGGCAGATGGGATGGGAGATTTTATCAAGCGTTATACTGACACCATCTGAACAAGAGAGAATGCCAGATTTGGTGTTGGAAGATGATTAGAATCGACCTCATAGCCATCATATTTGTGAAATGACCCAGCTACCTGAGATTCATCATCAGCAGTGGGATGGGGATGGGGGTGGGGGGTTCAAACCAGAAATCCTCTCAGAGGCAGCAAAGACAACTACCTCACAGACCAGATCAAGACCTGTATGGGGGATCAAGAACATTTCAATGAAACATAAGATCTGGTTCCTGCGTGTACTTGTATATTTCCTCTGACAAACCTTCACAGCGGATCTGGAAAGAAGAAATCAGGTCATAGAAACGAGATATTTCCACAATAAACTAAACACCAGATATACTGACCATATCACCAATCAACAACTGAGTCAAATTAGCAGGTTGTGCACAGGACCATAAGAACACTACTGACATTAGTCAGAAAAAGAAGACTACGTTGGTATGGCCATGTAACAGTGTTGACATAATGCTTCCGGGAACTGTAGAAGGTGGGCGACAGAGGGGTAGACCTAGGCTCTGGCATTCACGTGACGAAACTTCGGGAACCTGGAAAACGTTTCATTAATGTGGTGTCCAAATCCAAATGACTCTCCTCGGAGCTAAGAAGAAGAAGAAGGCGAAGGAGGAGGAGGAGGAGGAGGAGGAGGAGGAGGAGGAGAAGAAGAAGAAGAAGAAGAAGAAGAAGAAGAAGAAGAAGAAGAAGAAAAAGACGCAGAA
>CM065720.1:47266050-47268550 GCA_033310375.1 Conus canariensis
TTCAAGATGTGCCAGCCAGTGGGTACCCACTGTCTGTGGTGCTCAACAGGGGAAATCAGGAAAGGAGTTCCTTAGAAAAAAGTTTTCTTTTTCATTGACTGGGCGCAACATGTAACATGTGAAATATTAAAAAGAAAAAGAAAGTTTACTGTGGGGAAACGAGTGAAGATTTTCCCTTGTCACGCCGATGCGATCTAAAGTTCAGGGAATCCAGACTAGAAGAAGGAGAAGGATAAACAGAATCAAAAGACAGGGAAAGAGAAATGTCTTAAGAGAATAAAGTCTTAAAAGAGAACAAAAAAACACCCCATTGGGTGATGGAGCTTGTCCGTTATCTTTTCAAGGGAACAGAGGGTGCATCTCCTTGTCGCCATTGCGTAACCACCGCCAGAATTACATCATCAAAGCAGCCTATACGTTGGCAACAGTAACACGCTATGTGTCTTTTGGTTTGTGGCTAAAGAAAATCTGGATAGAGGAGCTCAGGAGAAGGGCGTGGAGTGGAGAGGATGTGTACATTTCTATGCAACAGTTGTGTCATCTATGATTGTATTGATGCCACGTATATGACAACATATGATGTAAAGTAGAAATACTGCAGCACCATACTAACAACCTACGCTCTGCCAAAGTCTACTTGACCATACTATGCAATGCTATACTACACTAAACTGAACTAGACCGTACTATACTGTACTGTATTGTACTGTACTGTACCATGCTATATCATACTGTACTGTACTGCACTAGACTGGACTGTACTGTGCCATGCTATACCATACTATACTATACTATACTATACTATACTATACTATACTATACTATACTATACTATACTATACCATACCATGCCATGCCATGCCATGCCATGCCATGCTATGCTATGCTATACTATACTATATCATACCATCCCATGCCATGCTATGCTATGCTATGCTATGCTATGCTAGACTAGACTAGACTAGACTAAAGCAGACTATACTACATTGACTGCATTCAGTAAGGTCCGTCGGCTGTATATGAGTACATAACAGTTTTGGTGGCAACTTGTTTTGGGGACGGAGACGGGGGTGTAGGCAGAGGGGGGTGGGGGGGGGGAGGGGAGGAGGCGAGAAAGAACAAGCGGTGGGCTGGGTGTTCCATCATTCTGGTACTCAGTCCACAACAGACCCGTCACAGTGACTGCCGCACGAGTGCAGCGCGTGTCGTGCACGTGCACGTGCACACAGACAACCACGTCCCAGGGAGACTGACATTCTGATGACACCCATGATGGAAAGGTTGGGGACAGGGTCAGGTTGGGGGGTGGGGGTGGGGTTGAGGGTGGGGATGTCGAGGTAGAGGCGGAAAGGAATCCGATGTTTTTTTTTTTTTTTTTGTTTGCTTTTTTAATCCCCTCTCACTTTGGACCCCAATCCCTACCACCCCATCCATCACTCTATCCTGCCATTTTTCACCATCCCAATTCCCTGAGAGACTTCATACACCCTTTTTCTCATGAAGGAGTAGGCCCATCTTTCTCAGCTTTTTCGGTGAGGCCAGTGAAAGGGCGTCTCCTTCGTGTCCTACAAGGAAACAAGGGAGATAATAGTCGAAGACTTTGTGTGCGCAACCAAGGGAGACAGTAGTCGAAGACTTCGCGTGCGCACCACGACCAACACACGAAAATTTCAAATAAAGAGAGGTGGGGTGGGGGTGGTAGGAAATGGTGGAGGGGAAAGGGGGGGGGGGTGTAAAGGAGAAGAGGAAGCAGCATGCAATGGATGGGGTGTATTTGTTCTGGGGACCGGATGTCTGAGAGTATTGTTGTCTTAAATGACGAGACATCTGGATCGACAAGAACAGGCGGGAGATGAGAAAGAAAGCAAAAATGAAATGAAGAAAATATAAATCGAGGAGGAAAAGGGCGAGACATATTAGAGAGAGAGAGAGAGAGAGAGAGAGAGAGAGAGGAGGAGAGAGAGAGAGAGAGAGAGAGAGAGAGAGAGATTCATCCTAGCCCTCTGATTCCGGCACAGATGGGGCATTATGGTGAACGTGTTTCACAAGTAAATATATGAAAGACAATGAAACAAACAAACAAAAATCAGTAAGTCTAGGCGTACTTTCCGTGCTTGATAGATTGAGTTCATCAACTGTTTTTCCTGGTTAAGGTAAAATATCTCACGATTAAATAGATGTGATTTTCCTGTGAACAATATGCAGAATTGTCTTTCTTAGCGGATAACGTTTTGGACATTCCGTGACATGAAATTATGTCCAGTGACATTCTTGTTACAATCTGTGCATGATCTTTCTTGTCTAAAATGCTACATTTTCTACTTGATTCAATTTGCGGTTCATGGATGTGCATTGAAATCTGATCATGGAATGCAGTTAAATGCAGGGCAAGATGTTTGTGTACATTTCTCTACCAAAGTCATGCTCAAGATTTTGTTGAAATAATTACTATATTCTTTTAAAGAGTCCTGGTCTTGACAAATTTCTGTTTTGAATATGT
>CM065720.1:47276050-47298550 GCA_033310375.1 Conus canariensis
CACACACCATATACCAAATGATCAAAGACCCAAGGATCTACAGCTGGTAATCAATAAACTAGATATAAAACAATACAAAACAATCAACGCTTAACTACACACCATTCTTCGACTCTTATATGCCATATTAAAAAAAGCAGAGTTGTACAGTAGTTTTCTGGGGATAGGACAATTAGAGAGAGAGAGAGAGAGAGAGAGAGAGAGAGAGAGAGAGAGAGAGAGGAGAACCTTTTTTTTTTCCAAAAGACACAACAATAACAAAACACCACCCCTCAGCATTAATTAAGCATGATATAAACATACTTACAAAAACTGAAAGGTATGGAACGTTTTGCCCCTAAGCAGCGCAACATACACAAGGCATAGGATTTAAATCATAGCCGTGAAATGGCTCTCTGTGATATATTCCTTCATATGTTGATCGTTTTCTTGCCCAACACACTTCCTCTTCCTCCTGCTTCTCCTCATCTTCCTCTATCTCTCCCCCTTTTACCCAGCGCCCCTCCTTCTTCACCTCGTCTTCGTCCTCCTCATTCTTCTCACATTTCTCGTTTGATGAGTAGTTTGCAGAAGTATAGTAGAGGAACAAGAATTAAGATCTGCACATTTGAGCCTCACCGCAACAGAGAGTGACACTGTTTATTGTTGTTCTTTTCCCTCTCCTTCTTCTGCTGTGCTCGTGATTTCCCCAGTGAACTAATTCTATACATCGGTGGTGAGGCAGTTCCTGTTATAAAGCATAATGGGAAGCTCTAACCATTGAGTCCTAACTTTCTGGAACAAAGGGAGCCTGGGTCTACCTCTGATGTCGCAAGCCAGACTCTGCCCACCTTCCCTCTAAACAAGCCCCCCCCCCCCCCCCCCGCCACCTTCTATCCACTCTCCAGACTGACAGCAAAGGGTCACGTTCTTCCCTTGGGACAGAGGAAATGAAACAAAAAATACTTTCTTTTTTGGAATTGGGCTCAGTGGTGAAATATATATATATATATATATATATATATATATATATATATATATGGGGAGTGACAGGATGTCAATAAGATAATTTGAAACTGACTCGTGGTGAAGGAATAGGAAAAGAAAGAGGAAATGGAGAAAGACACGGAGGAAGAATTAATTTCCTGTTGTGTATTACGAAGACAGCTGAAAAAAAAAGAAAACAATCTTTTGTCTGGAGAAATAGCTAGAAAAGGCTGAGACAGACAGACAGACAGAGAGAGAGAGAGAGAGAGAGAGAGAGAGAGAGAGAGAGAGACAGAGACAGAGACAGAGACAGAGACAGACAGACAGATTGACAGACAGACAGAGAGGGCATATCAGTTATATCACATGCATAATATAACTTTCCGCCGCAACACAAATACAAGAAACTACACCAAACGCTTTAACAAAAGCGTCTATGAAGACACAAGACAGTCAATACGCAATGTAGTTAGTTAGTCTGTAATGAAAGAAACTCCTACCTTTATTGTCTACTGAAACAGTAAAGTCACATCACACAGCAGCATCGCATCAGTCATCCTAAGATCAGTACGAAAGACGTTCTCCTTAGAAACCAGCAGCAGAATCGTTCCTTCTGTTCTTGTGTCTGTCACGGCATTCAGCTGTTAATAAAAAAAAAAATCTTGGCAGTGTCTGTCTCCTCGATATGCATGCTGGTATCTGTCGGTTTTCTCCGACCGAACCCTACTGAAGCTAAATGATTTTAGTGTGCATTTTATGATTTTGTGACATGAGTTGAAGTTTCAAATGTTGACCATGTAGATCAGAGTGATCCATCTTCAGACGCTGCGTGTTAGACGCTGCTGGGACTTGAACCCTTGAATACTGGATCTGAGAGTCCGGTGCTGACTATCGCGCCACTCACAGAGTGCAATGATGCTCTGTATAATGCACACCAGCACACTGTAGCCACTCACAGAGTGCTATGATACTCTGTATAATGGACACCAGCACACTGTAGCCACTCACAGAGTGCAATGATACTCTGTATAATGCACACCAACACACTATAGCCACTCACAGAGTGCAATGATGCTCTGTATAATGAACACCAGCACACTGTAGCCACTCACAGAGTGCAATGATACTCTGTATAATGCACACCAACACACTATAGCCACTCACAGAGTGCAATGATACTCTGTATAATGCACACCAGTACACTGTAGCCACCCACAGAGTGAAATGATACTCTGTATAATGAACACCAGCACACTGTAGCCACTCACAGAGTGCAATGATACTCTGTATAATGCACACCAACACACTATAGCCACTCACAGAGTGCAATGATGCTCTGTATAATGCACAGCAGAACAATGTAGCCACTCACAGAGTGCAATGATGCCCTGTATAATGCACACCAACACACTGTAGCCACTCACAGAGTATAATAATGCACTGTACTATGCACACCAACACACTGTAGCCACTCACAGAGTGCAATGATGCTCTGTATAATGCCCCCAACACACTGTAGCCACTCACAGAGTGCAATGAGGCACTGTATAATGCACTCCAGCACACTGTAGCTACTCACAGAGTGCAATGATGCTCTGTATAATGCACAGCAGCACACTGTAGCCACTCACAGAGTGCAATGGTGTTATGTATGATGCACACCAGCACACTGTAGCCACGCACAGAGTGCAATGGTGTTATGTATAATGCACAGCAGCACACTGTAGCCACGCACAGAGTGCAATGATGTTCTGTATAATGAACACCAGCACACTGTAGCCACTCACAGAGTGCAATGATGCTCTGTATAATGCACACCAACACACTGTAGCCACTCACAGAGTGCAATGATGCTCTGTATAATGCACACCAACACACTGTAGCCACTCACAGAGTGCAATGTTGCTCTGTATAATGCACACCAACACACTGTAGCCACTCACAGAGTGCAATGATGCTCTGTATAATGCACACCAACACACTGTAGCCACTCACAGAGTGCAATGTTGCTCTGTATAATGCACACCAACACACTGTAGCCACTCACAGAGTGCAATGATGCTCTGTATAATGCACACCAACACACTGTAGCCACTCACAGAGTGCAATGATGCTCTGTATAATGCACACCAACACACTGTAGCCACTCACGGAGTGCAATGATGCTCTGTATAATGCACACCAGCACACTGTAGCCACTCACGGAGCGCAATGATGCTCTGTATCATGCACACCAACACACTGTAGCCACTCACAGAGTGCAATGATGCTCTGTATAATGAACACCAGCACACTGTAGCCACTCACAGAGTGCAATGATGCTCTGTATAATGAACACCAGCACACTGTAGCCACTTACAGAGTGCAATGATGCTCTGTATAATGAACACCAGCACACTGTAGCCACTCACAGAGTGCAATGATGCTCTGTATAATGAACACCAGCACACTGTAGCCACTTACAGAGTGCAATGATGCTCTGTATAATGAACACCAGCACACTGTAGCCACTCACAGAGTGTAATGATGCTCTGTATAATGCACACCAGCACACTGTAGCCACTCACCGAGTGCAATGATGCTCTGTATCATGCACACCAACACACTGTAGCCACCTACAGAGTGCAATGATGCTCTGTGTAATGCACACAGCACACTGTAGCTACCCACAGAGTGCAATAATACACTGTACAATGCACATCAACACAATGTACTCACAAAGTCAATAATGCTCTGTATAATGCACACCAACACTCTACAGTGCAGCGCGAGGAATGAGAACAGTCCAAAGCAAAAGACAAGAACAAGATCTAACGGACTATCCTGTTCTGTGATCCCCTTCCCCCCTACCAAATTGTGATTAAAACAAATAGATAAATAACACGTAGTGAAAAACCGACAACAAACATCTAGGCAATTCATTTAAATCAAATATGCTGATTTTGATCAAAGAAGCTTGCTGTGGTCTGTGTTCCGGGAAAAATAGCACAATATCTGGTTCTACTGTTTGTGACACGTGGGCGGAAGGGTCTGGCGCCAAAACAGGTCAATATGGCGGCCTAGAAAGGTGTAGGTCCCAAAGCGCTTGGTAAAAGAGATTTATCTCTAACGTCTTGATAGAGAAGGAAGCATTCCAGTCTCCTACCCCACATTTGTCTGTTTCCCCCAGAGCACTAGCCTCTTTCTGTAGACTTTTCTGTAGGCACAGACGACCATTACATTTGGATAATTTCATAATCTTTCAAAAGCATGATAGATGAGGGCTACCTATATAATAAGATACAACTTGAGCAATAATTTTTTTTCAGGATAGACTTAGATGAATGGTGTGGCAGCACACGTGAACTAACGGGTGTGAGACTGGAAAGACCTGGTAGTATTTGTCAATGCATACGTACTTCCAGGATCGCACATGTCAAAAACGGTTTGGACCTATTAGGAAAAATGGAAGATGGATTTGGAGACTTTGTAATACAATGTCGAGATCTTAAAGCACGGTCAAAACTGTGGAAGCAGCATGGTTCTAGTCCTCAGGGAATTGCGCTGGAAGAGATATTGGATGAAGTACTTCTCAGCGCTCTTCAAAATCATCTCCAACACATAAAGGACAACAGAGTGCCACTAATAACATTCACATCAAGCATGAGTGCGGAAGTACTTCTATACGATGGAACTGACCATCTCCCAGTCTTATTCGGTTTACGGAAACCATCAAAAGTAAACGAAACGAAACAAAAAGACCCCTTTAAATATGACATCAATGAAGGAAGTACCATAAGAAAGTTAAGACGTACAAGTTGCAAAAGAAACTGTGTTGACACTAAAACAAATCGTTCAGGCCCCAGTGGTAGAGTAGAGACACAGAAGGAGCCTGGGAAGAGAACTGCAAGGCTGTCATAATTTGGCCGAGAGAAAGAAGAAAATCTTGCCCTGATCCAGCTATTGAAACAGACATGAATCTAAAGACTGAACAGTTCAAAAGAGCAGCTGAAGAAGCAAAAGAAACTAAGTGCCAACAATTTTGTGAGTCAAGTAATTATGACACAAAATTCACTCAGTTCTGGCAGTTTTATAATCGCATGTAAAGACAACAGTACAAATGCCACCTCAGATATCCTAGACGCCGCTGGGGCCACTAAGTTCAAGACAAATGAGGAGAAAGGGTTGGCTCTACCGAAACGTTATACAGATCTGAGTGATCAGAGAAATGTGGAAGAAAATTTAAAAAAACAACAACAAATTTTGATCACGTTAAATCAACAATTAGCTCAAGTTGGCATTGATCATGAAATCATAGCATTTGACCAATATAAAACAATAGCTGAATGCACTACAGGTAGTGCTCCAGGTCCTGACAAAGCATGTTATCCAGATATCAAACAGCCATCAGGAGACAGGACTCATACCTTCAGTCTCTGCCAGTTTTGGTAAAAGCTCTGACCCAGAAGACTGGACACACAGTTATCTGAAAGCTGTGCCAGAATCAGGAAAAGATCATTATCTGCATTTAACTCTAAATCTTCAGCATCCTCTTGTCTATGACTTCTGCGCCGACAGAACATCCAGACGCTATGCAGGATGGCCAGGAAGTTTGGAGGGACCAGGGAAAGGAATAGTGACTTACGGATTTATGAAGATGAAAACTACACAGTATTTTTATTTGAACGTACACGAAAGGCTACCATCAAACACAAACTGGTGAAAAGCTGATTTGTTGTGTTTATGATTTTTATGAGACACGTTCTCCAAAGTGAACTGCATACAAAATTCTTCAAATGGAAGGCAAGAATGGCCTGCTTATCTGTGTGTGTGTGATCATGCAACACGCTGTGACTTCAAAGAAAACAGGACACTATACTGCAAGACGTCAACATCAATATAGGTTGGTAGACATACTTAGAATGCAAAGAGTGTTCCTAGAAAATCTATCGATTAATTCCGGAAAAAGTCTCAACTGTCGACTTTTGTGAACGAAAAATCATTTGGACACCTGAAGCGAAATCCTCGATTGACCATTTCTATCACGGAAGTAGCTCCCGTCATTCCCAGGATGATGACCAGGAGCACTCACTTCATGAAGCGTCAAGAATGAGTTTGGAGGAGAACAGGCGGGGAAATCAAAGGATAGGGAAACAGAGGGGAAAAGGGAGGGGTGATCTTGTTAGCACCATTGGATGACCCACTCCTCTTCCTCACGATTACTCCTGTCATTTTGTCCCTTTGTAGTGACCAGCTAGATTGCCCTCTTTCGCTGTTTGGCATTCAGTCAACAGCAGGAATAAAGGAGAACTCATTTCCATGACAACGTCGCTTTTAATTCAATAAATAAAAAAATCGCCGTGTACAATGTGCGGAATATTAGGTGGGGTGACTTGGTGAAAAAGAGTATGAGTTTCTTTGCTTCTCAGCAGATGCAACATTTAGAAAACACAAATGGAAAAGGAAACTGAAAGAAAAAAAAGATGAACTGACGACGACGACGACGACGACGACGACGACGACGATGATGATGATGATGATGATGATGAAGTAAGATGTAGTTTATGATGCTGATCATCGTCATTATTATGCTTATGATGAAAACAGTTATGATGCATGACAATGACTAAAAGAAAAAAGAAACAGGAACTTGAAAGGAGACACTACAAGGAAAGAACGGGGAGGGAAGGGGGAGGGGGGTTGGAGGGGGGGGGGGTAGGAGTGGATGGGTAGGAGATTACAGCGGGCAGAGAAGTGAGCTGTAGGGAATATAAGAGGTGGTGGGTGGGGGAGGAGAAGGAGGCTGGGGTCGAATTTAAGGGTCAGGGAGTTAGTGGGAACGGAAGAAGAAAACAAACCAGGACGGACGGAAATAGAAAGACAGAGGAAATATAGGCTGATGAAAAGGTCTTGGAGAGGATGCACACGCCTATTTGTACTTTAGCAGAGATCACACAGCAACGAGGCAGCACTCTTTTGCAACAGATGACCGTTCATCGCGTCAACAGACAGAACAAGTAACCGTCACGGAAATTACTTCTATAATTACATTAATGTGCCTGATCATTTGATGCCATCTAATTCTTGTTGAGTCTTTATATATTTGAGATCAATACACAAGCGTAAAACGTGTTCATAAGTAAATTCGAGGAACGTACGCAGTTTTGTGTGGGTTGAGGCAAGATGAACTGGAATTTTATTGCGTCTAGGTCTTTGTAATATCAGAAATTAATTTCCTCTCCTGTCTCGACTCCAATGTACCTTTTTTTTCTTTTCTAATAATGTCAGTTTCAAAAACTCTCATCTGTCTGTCTGTCTGTCTATCTATCTATCTATCTATCTATCTATCTATCAATCTATCTATCTATCTATCTATCTATCTATCTATCTATCTATCTATCTAATGCTGGAGGAATTGTTAGCCTGCACTTGTTTCCCCCCTTTGGTGATATGTTCAACATATTGTTTGGTCAATCAGTGGGAATTTGCATTTCTTAGGACATCCAAGTAAAGGCTGCCCTACACAATTCTTAGCTTCTGAAAATGCTTGCGTTACTTAACAGTAGAGCTGTTGGCACTTTTTGATCTCCCTTACATCCTTAAATGGATCCCCAGGCATAGGCTTAAAGATTCACTCTTGTATTTTACACTTGATTTTAGTTGTTCAGCAACTTATTTCTTGGCCACACTTTCTTTTCGTTTTACTTTTCTACCCTTCCCTGGCTGCTTAGCGGTGCTGTTGGAGATTCCATTTTTGAACCCTTGGTGGTGAGAATACCACGGAATTTAAGACTGTGATATATCTGTTTTTAATTCCAAGAGACCACGGACATAATCAGCCGTGTCTCCCTGATGAATCAGATCCAGCGGACTGCCTACGAGCAGGCAATATGAATCGTTCGGTCCGCGGAATGGGTTACGATTGTTTCCCTAGGATACTAGCGAAAGATTTTACCTTTATACCGATATATTGCCCTGACTTTTCATTTTCTTCCCCACTCCCTGCCATATTTTTCCTTCGAATCTTTGCCAAGTCATTACTCAACAGTTTTTTGAGATTTTTGCATTTTGCATGACGGATGTTGTTTTTTTTTCGTAACATTCTGCACATTATTTCTACAATAATAATATTTTTGTGATGAATGTGTCTATTTCGGGTTTTTTAGGCGATATATTGCTTCAGATAACAAAAATGTTGTAACTACCATAATTCCGGGAAGAAAACTGTCGATCACCGGTGATCGAAATTCAAGGGAAAGAACTGAAGAGATTTGCTAATGTAATGACCGAGGGCTTGTTAGTCTGCACTTGTTTTCTCCCACTACTAAATTGTTCGACGTATAAGATATATATATATATATATATATATATATATATATATATATATATATATGGTAAATAACGCTCTTTTGATGTCCTGGGCTCCGGACCTTGACAAATAAACTCATTAAAAAACGCCGGGGACGACAAAGTACAAGAATAAAAAAACAGCAGTCTTTCCATGTCTTCAGATTTATATTCTTGATAAATATTAGTTGGTTAACAGCTTCCTCAAGTACAATGATATATACATGTGTGTGTATTTCGTTTAGAATTATTGCTCTTAATACAGTTTTTTGTTTCTACTGTGTCCATCGTCTTATTCATATTTCCATGTCTCGCGATGAAATCTCGCCAGCTTGTTTTCCGAAGAACATCTTTGCATTCAAGAGTGGTGGTGGTAGGCACGTCAGTAGACAATATAAGCCCGGCTTGTGTGTATAGTGTAAGACAGGGAAAGTCCACAGTCGGGGTTACTGATCTGTCCGCAGGGCGCCTCATGCTGGTTATGAAATATTCATTCAAGGGGTGGTTTGAGTGTAAAAGATTTCAACTGTCCTTGTATGTATGGCCAACATTTGATTTAGACATCAAGACAAAGAAGATTAGAAGAATTCCTATTAGAAATGAGAGAGAGAGAGAGAGAGAGAGAGAGAGAGAGAGAGAGAGAGGCTCTTTAACTGATAGCATGAAATGCTGTATACATACAAATTCAACTTTCTATCTGTCTATCCATCTATCTATCTATCTATCTATCTATCTATCTATCTGTCTATTTAACTGTCTATCTATCTATCTGTCTGTCCGTCTATCTATCTAAAAGCAATATAAACAGTTCATACAAACTCGCTCTCTGTCTGTCTGTCTGTCTGCTTGTCTGTCTGTCTGTCTGTCTGTCTGTCTCTCTCTCTCTCTCTCTCTCTCTCTCTCTCTCTCTCTCTCTCTCCTCTGGCTCGAAGAAATTCCTTCTCCCCTACCCACGCATATACAAAACCAGCCCAGCTTTTTCTGGATCGTAATTAGGTATGGAACTCACTTCCATCGAGTCTACGAAATGCGAATACGTAAAAACTCTTCATGAAACATTTACATAAACATTTCATGTCTCAATAATTGGATTATTCCATTAAAGACAGTAACAACCATTCGCAAAGTCTTCTTTCTACCCTACATTGAATATACCGTCTGAACATGTAACCTACTCCAATAAACCGCTCATCCCTACTCCCGCTCTGTCTACCATCCCTCTTGAGCTCCCCTACCTACCATTCTCTCTCCCTGCTCCCTACCTCCTTCTCCCTCTGTTTTTGTTTGTTTGTTTGTATTGGTTTTTTTTTTCTGCTTGACTACCCACCATGTCATTATTACGTTTCTGAATAGTGTGCTTGTCATTGGAGAATGACGTTAGAATGTTGCTATGTTGAATTGTCCGTATGAATGATATGCGTTGAAATAATGTATGCATGACAAGAAAAGATTGCAAGACTTGGCCTTGGCCTAAAATTCTCCACCCTCGCGTATTAAATCTCTCTCTCCCCTCTCTCTCTCTCTCTCTCTCTCTCTCTCTCTCTCTCTCTCTCTCTCTCGTCTTGAACTCTTTTATCCACATTTGTGTACGAACCCTTCTTGTTCTTGTTCTTCTTGTCCTTGCTCTTGTTGTTGTTGTTGTTGTTGTTGTGTTGTTGTTGTTGTTGTTCTTCTTCTTCTTCTTCTTCTTCTTCTTCTTCTTCTCATTCTCATTCTTCTTCTTCTTCTTCTTCTTCTTCTTCTTCTTCTTCTTCTTCTTCTTCTTCTTCTTCTTCTATCAGTACCTCCTCCTCCTCCTCGGCGTCCGTCTTCTTTTCTTCCTCCACCTCTTCTTCCTTTTTTCCCCCTTGTTCGTCTACACCTTCTTTTTCTGTTTTGTTCCGTTCTGTACTGTTCTGTTCTTTCTTTCTTTCTGAGTTCTGAGTCCTTTTTTTTTTTCTCTCGTTCCCCGTCTTCTTTCTCTTCCGCTATTTGTTCATCACCCCTCTTCTGATGCGCTGACCTGAAACAGTCTTTGCTGTCAGCTGGGGAATAAACAACAGGAAATTAATTCTTTCTCCATTTCCAGTTGCCCCTTTCCAATCCATCGTTCCACTGTTGCTGAACTGAACCACCAGGCAGTTTCCAAGGAGAAAAACAAAACAATCTTGACATACTTACGTCCAGTCACCTGAATGAATATTTCATGACCTTTGCGTGTGGTGGCTGATGGAAAAAAAAGAGACAGCTTCAACGAGTGTTTTGTTTTATTTGTCCATTTCATTTCCCTTGTGGAACAGGACAAAACAAACGCTTTTGACCTCCAACTCTGGAGGCACGGCGAAGAGCGGGGTTTGTGGAAAGAGTAGGGGGCAGTAAAAGGGGCGTAGAGGGCAAGTCTGCTTTGCAGCGTGAGAGGAGGAGGAAGAGGAGAGTGGAGGCAGGAAGCGAGAAAAAAGAGGCGGGGCACTCTCACTATGTGGTATTACGGAATCTTGTCATAGATTAGTTTGTTCGTTTATCATACGGTTGACTGATATCATCACAAAGCCAGTTGCGTGTTCCCCCACATCTGCTGATGTTTTCGTTTGTGAGTAGGATAACGCAGAACTCACCGAACTTATTTACCAAAATTTCATCATGTATGGAATTAACCCAGAGAAGATACCATTTCTTGTTAGGGTGGATCTGTAACGAAGATGGAGATCATATGACGGAAACACCTTGGCGCTTGAAAAAAAAAAGATATTATTTATTTTGGTCGACCATGTGGCCTTTCTTGGGTACAGTCGAATCTGGCGGAACCTGTCTCTCTCCAGGTCGGGTTTTCTATTTACTCTCCACATGCGGCAGACAGCGCTGGGTTTACATAGTTACCAGAAGCAGATGAGAATCTCTAAACTGACTGGTTCTTCAATGATGTACCCCAAATTTCTTCGCTGTGAATTAAGGAAGAAAGAAGAAGAAGAAGAAGAAGAAGAAGAAGAAGAAGAAGAAGAAGAAGAACGAGAACAGGAAGAAGAACGAGAACAAGAAGAAGAACAACAACAAGAACATGAACAAGAAACCCTGTTTTAACAGTATCTACGGAAAGAATATAAAGTTCTAAAATGATCACGTCATTTCTAAAACTGAAGACTGATCACTCGACTATGGAGTCAAACCACCTATACAACATTTTGCAGACGTATATACTTCTCCTGTGGATGATGGATCAACATTTTGAAGACGAATATTATCATAACTATGACGTCATTACACACGACCTCTTTATGCCCGATACATCTACGCATCTAAATGCTGATAACCTTTAGTTATGTACCATTATCAGTTTCCCGAAATTTTAAGAACCGGAAACATGTGTGAGGATTTGGTGAACATTCATGATGGACATATTCCTGCACACTCCATAGACAACAGGTGCTAAACAGAGTTTAAACGGGGGTGGAAACAGCCTAGAATAGCACCACACGCCATTGTAAGGCAAAGATCACTACCGCCAAAGACTCAACTGCTATGGTCCTGGACATTCCTATAACCCACAGGGGTGGCAATGTTCATCATGCCGCTGCCACTTCCAGCATTCCTTCTGGAAATGTTAAGACCATTCCAACAACTAGAAATGAAATCAATGTCTGTAAAAATACGTTTGTTTAAAGGAGAGAGAGAGAGAGAGAGAGAGAGAGAGAGAGAGAGAGAGAGAGAGAGAGAGAGAGAGAGAGAGAGAGATTCAGATGATTTATTCAGTAAGGCCAGAGGCCCCATATGAAGAAGGGGTGGTCACGATGTTTGGTATCACAGGCATCATTCTGAAAATTAAAGGAGGATTTATCTTCCATTACAATCATAATATTCCAGAAGAAATCACGATCACGAGAGAAGAATTTGTCTTAACTGACACGCTTTATGTAGATACAATGCTAATTTGCGTACTGTTCCTTCATCTTTCGATGCCATAAGTAAACAAAATCGAAAAACATGGGTTCATATAGAACCTATGTGGACACACACACACACACACACACACACACACACACACACACACACACACACACACACACACACACACAGAGAGAGAGAGAGAGAGAGAGAGAGAGAGAGAGAGAGAGAGAGAGAGAGAGAGGATAAACATACAGTTACCGAAATGTGCATACTACTCACAAGAAATGAAATCATGGTGTCATTGAGAAACAATGTTTAGGACAAAAAACAGGCAAGTAAACAAACAAACATTACCGTTGAGTCCACCTGGGACATGCAAGAAGACAGAAAACTAAGAGCTTCAAAACACACAAACAAAAAACTGTTTTGTTGGGAATGACGTGCCGTTGCGTAGCACTGGGACTCGAGGTAAAAGTTCAGCTTTTGGAGCATTAAGTTTCAAGAGACTCTCCGTGGCTATTGTCAGTCTTCTGACGCTTTCCTTTTTCTTTGTTTGTTTGTTTGTTTCTTTCTTTTCCGCCTCCCCCGCCTTTGCCTTTGCTTCTTTATTTCTTGTTTTGTGCTCCGTCTTCCCCTTCCTCTGTCTATATTTTGTCTTGGTTGCTGTCGCCTAAATTCTGACGATAGGTGCGTATCAGAGATTCTCACGGGAAACGAAGACCTTAAATCGGAACTTATATGGACTCCAGCAAAAGCCAACTCAAAACAATCAAGGCAACAACAGCTAAGAAGCTAAATCTGAATATAGAGACTTCAGGATAGCTGCAGGTCCAGATACATTTAGTTCAAAACGATCAGTGCGACTCTAGCTGAGAAGCTAAATCTGAACCTAGATAATTGCAGGTCCAGATAAAGTCAACTCAACACAACAGGAAAACGCAACATAAGAAGCTAAACTTGAACATGGAGACTTCAAGACGGTTACAGGTCACACACACACACACACACACACACACACACACACACACACACACACACACACACACACACACACTAAATATATATATATATATATTTTTTTTTTTTTCTCATGATTTTCTTTTGCTTCTTAGGTGGCCCCTTTGGTTGGTTTTTTAAAAACTCTCAAACATACTACGGTATTGCATTCCAGCCTTTTTCTGGTATAGCATTCTTCTTAAAACCAAAAAGACAGAGGAGTCAAGTTACCACTTTCCGCGGTCACTGAGGAGAAACAATCAGGTTTCGAAATATCGGTATCTGACCAGGAGTTATATGTTAGTGAGTTTCCTCCCCATTGGCGATTGTCTCCCCCTTGGAGACTATAAGCTTGCTGAAGGCTCATTTTGAGAAGCATTTAGTATTCCCTATTCACCCTCTCAAGCACATACTTTTAGTTAGGCAGAATTAACTGCCACTGCAGATATGAATGCTTATCTCCCCCTCCCCCCCCCTTTTCCTTCACTCTAAGACATAAGAGCAAGTTTTGTTTTATAATTGAATATTTCTTGCAGTCATTGCAACACCAAGCTGCTCTGTAAGTTGCAGGAATGGTGCTCGGTTACTTAGTCTTGGAATTTATTAGTCTATATATATATATATATATATATGTGTGTGTGTGTGTGTGTGTGTGTGTGTGTGTGTGTGTATGCATACATACAAACATACACATATATAGATAGATATAGATATATGACCGATCGTCCCTCTTTTGAATAATGTATCTTATTCAGCGCTGTTACTTGGTGTATTGCTGACAACCCCTTCACTCTCCTCCCACTGCCTGTCGATCACTCTTGTTCTCTTTTCTCATTTTTTTTTCATTCTCTTTCCTCCCCCCTCTTTCCCCTCCTCCTTCCCTCCCAGTCGACCCCTTCCCTCTCTTGCCTGTAGCTTAGTGAACTGTAGAGAAATGTTTTTCGAGAGTGTTGGTGGAAAGAGCGATTTGCAATATCATTATTAAAGTCTCTTGAGGACGATCGGCAAAGGTCACAATGCTGGGAAATATTGACAGGCGTGTTGTTTGTTTCTCGTTTGTGAACATGCGCACGTGCGTGCGTGCATGCGTGCGTGCGTGCGTGTATGTATGTGTGAGAGCGTGAGTGCGTGCGTGCGTGCATGTATTTGTGTGTGTGTGTGTGTGTGTGTGTGTGTGTGTGTGTGTGTGTGTGTGTGTGTGTGTGTGTGTGTGTTAAACTGGCAAAAAATGCTACCATCTCATGTGAACAATATCTCAAACGATTTGTGCACAGCAATTTGTATCCTTACAGTGAGTAAACATATTCGCAGAACTGAAGTAATGGTACTGACTCCATCATTGTCGATAGCTTCCTCAGACTTTCCTCCAGACAACTGGTTCAGGACATTCCGGTTCCTTCATTGCAGCATAACGCCATTCCATGGAACAGACCACAGCACGAAACTATTCATGTAAAACTGTATGCCCCAAGGATAGTACTGACATCTCAACGAGTTAGCAGAAACTTTATACACACATGGATCTGTCAAGTACCATGCATGTAAAACTGTATGTCCCAAGGCATTACATTAGTGACACAGAAATGAGTTAACAGAAACTGTATACACACATGGGAATGGGCAGCTCTCCACCCCACTCCACCCCCCTTTTTATGGTAATAGTTTCTGCGAGTATGTGACTGAGATAAAGGTTAGGAGTCCTGTGATCCGAACCTTAACTCTCGAGCGAGTTTCCATTTTCATTCAGTTTATTGCTTCTGTTGAAGGACTATGAAATAATGCTAATGCATGACATGGCAGCATGACCAAATAAACCTCCCAAAGGAACTGGGGTGGTGGGAATAGGAAGGAGAGTGGTAGAGTCTGAATCCTTCTCCTTCCCGCAATTTCATCTGCTCAAACAAGTTTCTAGCGTTACTGGCCGAAGATGCTCACTTCTGCATGGTTCTTTGTCCACCGCTAGAAGAGAGGGAAGGGTATTCCTTAAAACTCATGACGAACCTCAGGTACTGAGCTGATCAACAAATAACTCACAAGAATTGATGATGAGATTCATCTTTATAACACTAAAAAAACACAGATAAATACCCCCCCCCCCCACACACACACACACACACTCACCACGCGCGCGCACACACACACACACACACACACACACACACACACAGAAACAAACAACACACAACACACACACACACACACACACACACACACCACCACACACGCACGCGTGCACGCGCGCGCGCGCGCACACACACACACACACATACACACACCACACACACACACACACACACACACACACACACACACACACACACAACACAACACACACACACACACACACACACACACACACACACACACACACACACACACACACACACACACACACACACACACATTTTGCCTCGGTATCCTTAACAAGCTATCATTCAGATGGTGTCAATGCAGAACTTGATTCAACTTCTCCGGTCTACCATATTATGTAATCAGAATGTTGATGCTGAACGGCCATTTTAATCACAAGCTAAGTGAGTGTCGGAATTTGATCGTAAAGGGAGGAATCATCCAAAAGCAAGCAAGGTTAGGAAGGCGTTGTTATGACGTTGGTAGTGTGAAGAGTGAGATGAGGAGACACACGATGGAATGAAGATTCACTTCTTGTCATTTAGAGACCAGTCAACTACAAAAGCCATGTCAGCATAGCAAGAGGTAAAGGAGCGTGTGTGTGCGTGCGTGCGTGCGTGCACGTGTGTGTAAGCGCACACGCACTTTCTGTGCGAAAAGTTATGCTCATAAAGAATGAACCGTACAATATTGTTATAGGTCACGTTTTGAATTGTCTGTCACTGGGACATACTGTTTTGTCATTGTAACTTTTTCTTTTAAACAACATTTCTCTCTTGATAACCGCTCAGACTCTTTTTTTTTCGCATTTTCATTAATGTTCTAGTCATTTCTTTTTCACATATACAGGATTTGAGTGCATTATTTCAACACTACACATCAGGGCGCTGACAGTCATTCTCACTCTGGTGAAAGAAAAAGAATGGAAAGTTCAGGAAGGGGCAAAATTTCACACTGCAGACGATTGCGCCCATGCCTCGGCACTAGGGTAGCTACTTCGCTATTCAGAAAGGTCCTCTCTCTCTCTCTCTCTCTCTCTCTCTCTCTCTCTCTCTCTCTCTCTCTCTCTCTCTCTCTCCCCCCATCCCCCCTCTCAATGAGTGTATGTGTGTATGTATGTGCGCGCGTGCGCGCGCGCGCGCGCGCGCGTGTGTGTGTGTGTGTTGTGTCTGTGTCTGTGTGTCTGTGTGTCTGTATGTCTGTGTGTGTCTGTGCGTGCGCGCGCACGTGCACGTGTGTGTCAAGTCAAGTCAAAATTATCTTTATTGAGGGTTAAAGAATAAGCTTTACAGCTTTTTTTTCATCCTGCCCTCACAAAAAAAAGCATAAATATCAATCACAATAGTGAAAAACCAGAAACACGAAACAATGCATACGTATAAATCAGAAATATACAATGTAATGAAAACAATGAAACAATTAACAACTATTAATCAATATTGTGACGGACAATGGACAACATGTCAAACATGACAATGAAGACATTTGAGAGAGAGAGAGAGAGAGAGAGAGAGAGAGAGAAGAGAGAGAGAGAGAGTGGGGGGTGGGGGTGGGGTGGGGGCTAACAGATAAGCAGAGAGACAGATAGCATTGACAAAGAATCCAATAGACAGACAGACAGACAGTCAGAGAGAAAGAGAGACAGAGAGAGAGACAGAGAGAGACAGAAAGAGAGAGAGAGAGAGAGAGAGAGAGAGAGAGAGAGAGAGAGAGAGGTGGGTGGGTGGGTGGGGCTGACAGATAGGCAGAGAGACAGATAGCATTGACAAAGAATCCAATAGAGAGAGAGAGAGAGAGAGAGAGAGAGAGAGAGAGAGAGAGAGAGAGAGAGAGAGAGAGAGAGAGGATCTGCAACAATATAGATAATCATAAATTACTTTGTAATTGGTCCATCACATACTTTTTCAGTGCTTTTTTAAACAGTAGTTTAGAAGGACATGTTTTTAAAGAAGAAGATAAATTGTTCCATGCCGTTCCTCCAGAATATATGAAGCTAGATTTGTAAAGATTGTTACGGGGTCTAGGAAACGAAAGTTTGTGAACATGTCTGTTTTCTTGACTATCGGATTTACACAGGTCACTCAGCTAGGAATAGCACTTACTTGGAGCTTTCGACAGACCTCCGTCTGTCTTCTTCAGCGGTGGTGTGGCTACTGGGTGAACTGGCGTCTATTTTCATTATTTGCAAAGTTTCGAATAATTTTCTTTGGAGCTATTCCCTTAACTACTTTATACATGCATAAGCATTTATTGAAGAAGAGTCTGTCTTTGAATGGAAGAATATCTAACTTTTTATAGTCATCACCTGTCAAGGAATTAGATTTTAATTGCACCAACTTTATAGCTGTCTTATGTAAACGATTGATTTGTTTCAAATTTGTTTCACTAGAATTATCCCATAACGTAGACGCATAATCAATGAGAGATAAAATATGTGCATGAAAAAATAATTTCCTTGACTGGAGATTCAGAAAATGTTTTATTTTTGATAATTGATAAATCCTTTTAGAAAGACGTTTTCCAAGGTCGGTAATGTGGTCGTACCACGTTAAATCATTATCAATGATAGCCCCTAGTACTTTATGAGATGTTACCTCCTCAATCCTTTGGTCATTGACATATAGCGCTGTGAACGGGGACCTTATTTTCTGCTTTTTTTGCCGTGTAGTCACATACATACATTTCGTTTTATTTGCATTCAGGGACATGTGGTTCATTTCTGTCGATTTAATCAATCTGTCGATGTTGTTCTGAAGGTTATTTACTAGAATCATAGGATTATCACTGCTAAACTGTCATGAAGTGTCATCAGCAAACATTTCACAGTCACAGTCTATGTATAAAGGCAAATCATTCATGTAAATAGAGAATAGGAGAGGTCCTAATACTGATCCCTGTGGAACACCAAATTCCAAATTGAGTAATTCTGACCGTCTGCTACAAATTTCAACAAGTTAATGAAGTCTAAGGCCTGGTTCGATAGCTTATGGTGTGCAAGTTTGTTTTTTTATGAGAAGGGAATGGTTTATAACATCAAAGGCTTTAGCAAAGTTGACGAACAGAATTCTAGTAAATTTGTTATTATTCATATTTGATAGGCAATAATCAGTAAGCTGTATAAGAGACGTATGGCAGGAGTGATTCTCTCTAAAGCCTGACTGATTTTCATGAATCAATTCATAATGCTTAAAGTGAGAATATAATTGTCTTTGAATATGTCTTTCAAGTGGTTTTGACAAAACGGGTAATATTGAAATAGGTCTATAGTTGGACGGATTGGTAGAATCACCATTTTTGTACAAAGGTATGACTTTGGCTTGTTTAAATATAAGAGGAAATTGGTTTTTATCAATGCACAAGTTGTAAATATAGGTGAGTGTATCAGCAGTAGCAGATGAGGCAATTTTCAGTATCCTTCCATCAATTCCATCTAAACCTCTTGTTCCAGATTGTTTTAGACACATTAGCCCATAACACACTTCATTTACTGAAATTGACGGTATAGTGAAAGTTGAGGAGATGTTTTTAGAACAGCAGTATTGTTTTAGTTCATGTAAATCATTTTGATTTGTATCATCATTTACTATTATGTCCTTAGCAACATTTGCAAAATGAAAGTTCAAATCTTCCGGTGAATTATCCTTTATTGGATTCTTCACTTTGGAGTTCGATTTACCATTAGTTAAAAGATTAATTGCCTTCCAGATCGATTTTGAATTCTGAGAAGAGAATAACAAATCTTGAAAATATTTTTTCTTCGCTTTTCGTTTCGTTGAATTCACTTTGTTTCTTTGTTTTCTAAATTTTTCTTTGTCCTTTGACTTGAGTAAATGATCTCTTTTATGTATGTCATTGTCTATTTCCTTCGTCAACCACGGAGGTTTCATAGTATGTTTTACTCGTTTTCTAACAAAGGGAGCATGTTTCTCATATATTGAACTGAAAATGTAAACCCAGTAATTGACTGCTTCATCAGAGTTTCTTATCTGATAAACATAATCTAAGCCCGAGGAAAGTAAATCATCAAGAAAGGCATTTTTGTCAAAATGTGTGAAAGATCTGTAAAAGATTTCCTTATGTCCCAGCTTAGGAATTTTTACACCTTTCTTCATCCATGTAAAACAAACAGATGAATGATCACTGCATCCGATTTGAACAGAACATACTTCCACAATATTTGCTCTTGAGGTGACGTAAACATGATCAATTAAAGTTTCCGAGTGTTCAGTAATGCGTGTTGGTCGATCGATGATTTGTTCTAATCCATACATTGAATATCTGTGACTCCATTTTGTTCCTGGTGTTGTTAAATCAATATTAAAGTCACCCCAAAAAATCAATTCTTTGGATGCTAAGATAGCAGAATCCATCATCAAATTAAACTTATCATACTAGTCAGTTGTTTCGGCTGGGTTTCTGTATAGAAATCCTATAATAATCGGTTTACAATGTTTTAGACTTATTTCTATCCAAAAAGATTCAATGCCATAATTCTCTAAATGTGACAGTCTTTTAAATCTTACTGAATTTGCACAATATAAAAGTAATCCTGTTGATTTTGGTGCAGCTGGATCAAGTCGGATTGTGTCATAATTCGACATGTACATATCGGAATCTGGTATCATATCCGTTAATCTTGATTCAGCTATACAAAAAGCATGAAAGGTATTCCCATTGTTGTGTAAAATTGTAGCAAAATCATCAGTCTTATTTCTGGCACTGTTAATATTTAGATATCCAACACGAATCCCCTCGTGTGAGGGCCATGTACTTATTGTAGAAGGCATCACATTACCACTTTAACATTCATTACACAAACCACAAGCCTATGCACAAAAGTACTTCTTATTACAAAGTGATGGGTAGTTAAATATACACAATATAGCCACAAACGGTAAACTGTTGAATGAAAAACCAAGACAGATTATGTCTATTAACTTTTATCAATATGAGACAAATTAACAACGTACATCAAGGAAAATAACATGAAACGTTTTATCAAAAACACATTGTTGACAAGGTTTGTAGGCTACAAAATCAATCTTTACGGCCAAAAGAACGAAAAGCAATGATTGATGAAAATGGTAGACGAAAATGCGAATAAACAAGGAGACAAGAATTACATATGCATACAATCAGAATCAAGTATTAATTATTTTTGTGTGTGTGTGTGTGTGTGTGTGTGTGTGTGTGTGTGTGTGTGTGTGTGTGTGTGTGTGTGTGTGTGTGTGCGTGCGCGCGCGCGTGTGTGTGTGTGTGTGTGTGTGTGTGTGTGTGTGTGTGTGTGTGTGTGTGTGTGTGTGTGTGTGTGAGAGAGAGAGAGAGAAGAGAGAGAGAGAGAGAGAGAGAGAGCGCCCAGTCTCTTCAAGGCTCAGTATTCTCTTCTAGAGACAGGTACTAGACCTTAGTAGACCTGGAAACTAATGGCATCATATCATCCTATCCTGTCACCCCATGAAACGGCTGTTGTGCCGCATCCGATATCCTGCTTCGTTTCGTTTGTTTCACAGACGTACACTTCCAGACGGATTCTACAATAAGTCAACATTATCAGCGCATATACATAAAGCATTGGTAATAGAAATGGTATGAGAGGATAAGATAAGATAATGTTGCTTATAGCCCAGCCGATCGCAAAGGGCCACATCAGGGCTGTCATCACGTTAAAATCAACTCACAAGTCTTTCATTCACACAATTCTTTAAAATACAGCGAAAAACCCATCCGAAAGTTTGTTAAAAATCTTTCCACTGTAAAATCTCAGATCCGATGAAAAATGTTAATCTCTTTCAAGAACGCAAAGATCTCGTCAGGCGGAACGTCTCTGAACAAGGTTTTCATGGAGGAATCTGCTGTAAAATGTTTGTGTCTCACATCATGCAAGTCCCAACACTCTAAAAGAATATGTTTCATTGTGAGTGGCACATGACATGGAATGCACCACGGAGCTTCTTCACTCTTTAAAAGGTATGAATGGGTAAAATATGAATGGCCGGTGTGCACCCGGCACAGAACTGTTTATATATATAAACACACACACACGCGCGTATATGAGAGGATAAAAGAACACTTAACGTCTCTGCAGCTGATACTTCCCAAATTTTCAATAAAAATACTTATTGTAAACAGGGACCTTAGTTATGTCCCATGGAAATTGGAAGAAGAAATGTTGCGATATTAAAAAGGAGTGATGACCAGTGATTCTTTATTTCAAAATAGCTGCCGTTCGACTCGTGAATCAGACACGTGTCCTTCTTAGAATGAACATTGAAACAAAATATAAAACGTAAATATCCTCTTCCCCCCATGGCTACTTAGTGTCATTCATATGTTTGAATGCTAAAAGATTATGATTTAGTCTGTGACATAAACTGATCGTAGTTTATCGTGAGTCATAATCAACGATGTTATGCGACAGAAAGCATGGATTTTCCTTTGTTGCGCTAACATAACTCTTTCTCCAAGAATTTATGTTCTTCTTTAACTGACATTACAGGATCATATTCACAGAGCAGTATACATTCTTTGCAACTTTTCATATCTAATAATTAGGAAAGAGGACAAATATACACGGCAGTAAACCAACAGCGCACAGAAATGAATTTTATAACAGATAATCAAGTGATCATACAACTGCATTCCTCTCCCTCCCTCCCTCTCTCCTCCATCCCTTCCTCTCCCCCTTTCTGTGTCTCTCTGTCTATGTCTCACGCACGCACGCACGCACGCACACACACACACACACACACACACACAGAGTCTTTGTCTCTGTCTCTGTCTCTCCCCCCCCCCCCCCCTCTCTCTCTCTCTTTTAACCTTAATGCTTAATTAGTTGCTGGTCACTCTCAGACCCTCGGCAGGGCAAGGGCCGGAAGCAGAAAAAGCATGTATTTCCTTATCTGTTACCCTTGGAAATAAACATTATCATCATCAACCTACATACGTCATCTTCAATCTTTATGTCGCTATTTATGCTCCTCTTCCTCCCCTTCCACTTCCTCCTCCTCCTCTTCCTCGTCCTCCTCATCATTATCCTCTTCACCACTACCACAACCATCATCATCATCATCATCATGATCATCACCACCACCACCACCACCACCACCGCCACCACTATCATCATCATCATCACCATCATCATCATCAATATCTTGATCATAGTGTCTTTCTTTTCCTATTTCATTCACCAATTTTACGTGTGTTTTTTTTTCTTATTCCTGT
>CM065720.1:47301050-47303550 GCA_033310375.1 Conus canariensis
CAGCACTTGTGTCTTAAGAAGTTATCATTTTATATTTTCTACTTTTCACAAGAAAATGTAGCTTGTTTTGCTCTTTCAGGATTTTCTTTTGCTTTTTAGGTGGCACCTTTGGTTGGTTTTTTGAAAAACTCAACAAACATACTACGGTATTGCACACCAGCCTTTTTCTGGGATAGCATTCTTCTTAGAACCGAAAAGGCAGACGAGTCAAATTACCACTTTCCGCGGTCACTGAGGAGAAACAACCAGGTTTCGAAATATCGGTATCTGACCAGGAGTTATATGTTAGAGAGTTTCTTCACCATTGGAGATTGTCTTCCCCCTTGGAGACTATAAGCTTGCTGAAGGCTCATTTTGAAAAGCATTTATTTTATTTTTCCCCATTCACCCACTCAAGCACATAGTGTTAATTAGGCAGAATTATCTACCACTGCAGATGTGAATGCATATCTCCCCCTATTTCTTCAATCTAAGACATAAGAGCAAGCTTTGTTTATAATTGAATATATATGTATATATATTTCCAAAAGTTCTAACTATTGTAGAGGTAATGAAACCCCATTCCTATCCAGTATGGTAAACCGCTTTACTTAATTTAAAACATGATATCATAAAACATTATTACCAACTTAAAATACATGGGAAGCGAGGGGCACAAAAGGAAATGTAACATGCGGAAAGAATGTGATAGTGGATAGGTGAAGCAGATAGGAGTGAGGACGCGGTAGAAGAAGAAGAGACAATGAGAGAGTGAGTGGGAGTAAGACTGAGGAAAAGGGGGGACAGACAGAGAGTGAGGAAAGAGGGAGGGGCGGAGAGAGCAAAGAGAGGGGGGGGGGGGGGGCAGAGAGAAAAGGAGCGAGAGAGAGGAAAAGCCAAAATAAGAATGAGGGAGAAAAAGACTTACATTATTTACTTTTCTTCAGCTGCTTACATTCTTGACCAAAGGAAGAAGTGTACACAGGCAAAGCAAATTTGGGCGATAAATAATAGTGGTCCTGAACTCCAATTCACTCTAAAAAAAAAACCCTACCTACCTATATATATGTATATATGAATATATATGTGTGTGTGTGTGTATTGCCACTTTGATATTGATTGTTCCATGTATACTTCCAGAGCTGGAAATGTCACAGAAATAACCGGGGGTGCAGCTGTATTTATGGAGCCACAATGAGCCATGTGAGGGTAAGTTCCAGTGGTTGGCATAGGGAGGAATGTGTGGCCTGGGTACAGGCGATGTGTCAACAAGCAACATTCAGGCCGGATTTTGGACAATATGCTATGACACTAAGTAATAAAGTTCCCAGCTCCGTAAAACAATGGATACTACCTCTGTCTCTGGTGACAGCTGTCTTAATCACTCGATGTTCATTGCAGCCTATGACGTGTCAATGCAGGAGTGGGGTCAGGAAATACAATGGCCTTCAGAGCAGTAAAAAAAAAAGGCATTTCTCGTGGCAGAGAACACAGGCAAATGCTACGTCGTGAAACTAAGTCTGAATGCATTGTGGCGAAGACATGAAGATGTCTTAACTTCTGCACACATGATAACAGGTCACCATTTCAACCATTTCAAATCTATTTTTAACCATTTCTTTTACCAAAAGTGGGTCCTGCCACTGACACGGAACTACTCCTATGATCTTAATGTAAACATTCAAGAGAATGTCTGTGTCTACTCATTTTAGCTACATTTTATTTTGATGAAGTGGTTATGTAGTAATGATGCTCAGCATGGTGGCATAAGCAGATTAACTTCCTGAATGTAGTGGCATGAGGACAGGAGCAGGCGGCAGAGGTGAGTGTAAACTCCAGGCAAGACCCCCTTCATCTCTTCATCTCATATATTCCTGCAAGTCTCCAAGTCTTCAGGCGCAGCTGGCCAAACAGTGTTAACTTCCACATTTAGACAGAAGGGCCACTGTAGAGAGAAAAGGAAAAGTATACCTTAAAACTCACTTGGTGAAAAGCTAAGGGCAGAGACCTGGCCTGCCAACACACCGATGAGGGAAAAGTATATATGGATCACTGGAGGGCCTCCGCCGTAGAGCAGCCTTCGTCAGTGCCTCTGAGGTTTCTGTCTGAGTGAACGAAAAAGAAGACTCGGTGCTTTGTAACTCAGTTGATAATTCACGGGCGTGCATTCAGATTGTTATGAGTTCGATATTAATCATCCCCCATGTAACACAAATGTTAACACGCGTTTCCTTTATACGAATTCCTTCTGGTTATTGAAGACCTTGATCTCTTCTCGTCTGCCATATCATGTGATGAGGATATTGACATTGAGTCATGAATTCAATCTAAAATGTAATTGAAACTGTTAGACTTTGTTTGTCGGCATTGCACTACATGCAAAGCAATGACATATTCAAAGGGCAGACAAGGATCGGCCAGGTTGTTATGTAGCTGTGTGAATGGGAAGATGACGAGTCTGAGGAGGAAATGAAGAATTCAGTTCTTGGAGTTAATAGCCCAGTTAATTACGTAAGCCATC
>CM065720.1:47308550-47331050 GCA_033310375.1 Conus canariensis
CATCCTAAACAGAGAAGCAATTTATCAAGCAAAAAAGAGAGAGAAACAAAGACCAGTCGCCATGGTGCAATGGCTAACTTCGTGGACTTGCGGGGTGGAGGAGGGTCATGGGTTCAATTCGCACCAGAGACGTTTATATGTGGAATTCTGCAACCCTGGCTGACTCCTTTCCAGCGTAAAGTATGCTACTGGCTCACATGCGAAGGCGAGAACCATACTCATGAGTTTCAACCAATTAATGGATGTGTTGCTTAGGGTGTTGATTAAGTTTCCTGACCAAAACTTCAGGTAACTGCCTCTCCCGGACTCGGTCGTCACATATATAGATCATGATTAAAACAACAACAACAACAAACAACAACAACACAACAAAACCTTGGAGATCAACCCAGCCGTGCTGTCCCAGAATATACTGGCATCGTTGACATCTTTCCCATCCTCACTTATCATCACTTTGTTGTCATGAATTACCTAAGTTTCGATGTTCTCTCAATATCTATACCAATGGTTAAATCGTGTCACGTTCCCTGGAACTGTCAGTGGATGGACGTGGGAACACCTTTCAAAGGAAGACGGCAACTCATGCTAGACACACGACTAAAGCAATCATTGATGTTGCTATTGGGCTTAGTGTGTGGTATCCTGCATGTGTTGGGTCAGAATAGGTTTTTTTTTTTCTTTAACACCACCGAAGTAACTCGGCAGAAGAGCAGCGGCTGCTCCGGTGGCTTGCCGCATGACTTTCTGGTATGGGCTGGTCTCAGTGGCCTGCAGTGCTGGGGCTGTGGCAACACAGCCTTAGCCGTGGCTGAGCAGGACAGAGCCGGGTTAGGGTGCTAGAGAGCTAGAGAACGAGAATAGTGGGGATCTGGAGTATGGACCGCAGGTAAGAAGTGTACGGGAGAGAGGCTGCGCAATCGGAATGCGAAACCTGTAGAGCGAAGAAACACGATCATATTGTCTAATGCAACACAATGAAAGTTAACTGGCCTTAGGAGGAAGGGGAGGAAAGGAAGAAAAAGAAAATAGAGAAGCAAATGACTAAAAAAAAAGGAAAAAAATCAATTGACCAAACAAACAGCGAAACGACCACAGCACAAAACAATTCAACGTTGTACTCAGTGAGAATACACCTTTCAAACGAAGACGATATTATATGCTTCGTGCTAACCCCAAATCACTGGAGATAATGAATTCTATCAGAAGATAGACCTGAGCGTCGGGCTTCTGAAGAAATCCGTCAGCAATACCATGTTAATGAAACAGCGAGTTCACGTTCTGATGTTTTGAACAGAGCTGTCCTGAAAACTCTTTGTTTTCACTGCTTGTAACACCTTCACTCAAACTGCTAGCGCTACCATGCACAACATGATTGTTTCCACAGATTGACAACCACCAACTCTCTGATGTCTAAGAGAGAGAGAGAGAGAGAGAGAGAGAGAGAGAGAGAGAGAGAGAGAGGGGGGGCGACAACGACATCGATAGAGAGAGAGAGAGAGAGAGAGAGAGAGAGAGAGAGAGAGAGAGAGAGAGAGAGAGAGAGGGGTGTTCTGTCCGTAAATGTAAGAACATACAATTATCATTTTCTAACGCCAGTAAAACACACAACAAACAAAGATCAACAGACACATAATGTTAATTACAATGCAATACAGAAACCATTTGGAAGGACTGCCACTTTGGGTTTTTTAAAAAGAAGCCTGACAGTGAAGTAAAGTCAACCACTGCCGATGCATATCATGACTGCTAGGATTCTGGCAACAACAAATAAAAAAAAATATGGATGCTGAATACAACTTCCTTTTTCCTGAAACAAAAGAAATAGTTATGTTCTTCTTCCGTAATTTATTTCCCCAGAAGAATTCAAACATGTGAACTCTGCAGAGGATTCGGCAAGTAATGCATAGAAAATTTATCGGGGTAACTTGGTGTAAATGATTTTTATTTCAGACAGACATGTGATTTAGAGGAACAGGACGAGGAGAAGAATGTATTTCCTGTTGTTTTTTTAGCGTTTGTTGATCACATGACTATTCCACACCCTGGAGAGAGAATGTTAACGATAGAAGAGAAGGACAAGAAGAGAGACCCAACATATTTTAAGCAAAGAGACGATCAAGTAAGCAAAGAGAGGAATGAAAAAAAGACCAGTCGCCATGATGCAGTGGTTAACTTCAAGATCTTTTGGACTGGGAGGTCGGTGGTTCGATTCCCATCAGAGACATTAATGTGTGCGAATTTTGAATGAGCGATGGGCTCAAAATCTAAGAATAGAACCATACAGTCGAGTTTCGGCCCTTTAACAGATGCGTCTCTAAGGGTGTTGCTCAAATTTTCTGACCAATGCTGCAGGTGTCTGTTCTCCTCGGACCTGGTAGCGCTGGACTATATCATGAAAGGGAGTGTAAAGATAATTCCTGACATACAGTCCAAAGCTGACTGGCACTCTATAGCATCATTGGCATCTTTCCCATCCTCACTGGGCATCCTATGTTAACCTCAGCTTCAGTGAACATTTATACCTTGCTCTTGTGGTGACTTGAGCATTGATTTGCTCTCAGCATCCGTACCCATAGAGTGTTTGTGTCAAAGTTATCAGTATCGGCTTGTTCATAGAATGGACGTGACGATGAATGGACGTGACGGCACCCTCCACAGGAAGAGAGTGATTCATACTTCCCACACCTCAAAGCAATTGTTGTTGTGGGCAAGGCCTTAGATTGTTGTGTCTTGCGTGTGCTGGGTCAGAACAGCCACCATTGATCGCATCCAAGCAACGCGGCAGTAGGGCGGTGCCTCCTCCGGTGGGCTGCAGCATGGCTACCTGATACACGCTGCTCTTGCTGTACTGCAGAGCAGGGCTGTGACAAGACCTGCCGGATGATGTCTGACCTTAAAGGCGCCAGACTGGGTGGCGATGAAACAATGACAATAGGGGTAGCGGGGGTGGGAAGATGCGGAATGGGTGGGGGTGCAGGGGGAGAGATGCATGAAAAAGGGGGATACATAGAGGGTCTGACAGGTAAAACTGTGGAGCGAAGGAACATGATGATAATTATCCAGTACAATATAATGGAAGTTTATAAGCCTTGAGAGGAGGGGAATGAAAGTGAGGAATAGGATAAGAAGGATATATTTCAAAGAAAAAGAATAACCAAAGCACAAATGAAACGAATACAATAACAGCAGCAACAACAACAACAGCAACAACAACAAAACATAACAACAAGAACAAGAACAACAAAAACAATCAACGTAGCATTAGGTGAGACAACACCGTCCAAATAACACCATTGTCTGCAACACATCCAAACCAGAATCTCTGGAAATAACCAACACTCTCTGAAAATAGATCCGAGCGTCTGGCCAATGTTGTCAGCATTAGTTTGTCAATGAAACAACAAGTTTAGATTCTGGAGACTTGAACCTAAACCCCCAGACATCCTGCATTTTCGCATAATATTGTGACGCCTTCATTGAAAGTGTTGGCATCACTTTGCACAACACGAAGCCCTGGACAGATTTACTACCCCCTTTATGGCTGGAATCCTCACTGATGCACAAGAGAGAGAGAGAGAGAGAGAGAGAGAGAGAGAGAGAGAGAGAGAGAGAGAGAGGACATCGACATTGATATTGAGAATCAGAGGAAGAGGAGGAAAAGTTGGGTAGGATGGGGGCCAAGGAGACAAAGAGAGAGGAAGGCGTTTAAAGGAAGGGGGGGGGGGGGGGTACATGCTGCAGGCGATTTGACAGACACTTCCTTTAAGGATCCTGAAGGGTCTTCAAGTCAACGGGTGAGCAGGACGAAGAATGGAATCATTTGAAACTGTCATTCATTCATTGTGGTTTCGCATTTATTTTCTTTTGTAAGTTTCTATACATATCATTTCAACATTTTCCAAAGGAAAATATAAGGCAAAATATGATTATACTCAGGACAGAAGAAACGCAAAATTAGAAAAAAAAAGCGACAGAAACAAATCGAAGACATATACACACGAAGAAGAATATGAATAACTGCCAGCCATTCTTGCAAGGAAGTTACATGTCATTACATATTGATGATATGTAAGCGTAAGAAGAAGCATTTTTTAGTGAATGCGCAGACGTTATGATTAAAAACTCTTAACTGGCTCGGAGTTTGTTTGTTTGTTTGTTTTTTATTAACATTTTCTTAATGAATTACGTATTTTCGTGTTTACATTCCTTCACTTTCAATCAATTCTTTCCACTTATGCCTGTCAGTGTTAAACTTTACCGTGTTAAAGTTAACATAGGTGATGTGCTTTTCTATTTCATACCAGTCTTTTAATCATTTGATGAACACTTCATTTTTAAATCTATATTTGTAAATGTAAAATTTAGCCAAGAGCTGGTCAAAGTCTAACACTCTGTCAGATCTAAAATATGTGCCGTGTCCAAACAGTAGTATTGTTTTCTTTTAAATAGAAAGAAGTTATGTGTATACGTGTATCCTTCATTATTTTGTTCAGATTCCTTCTTTCTGAATCATAGGTTATTCTTTTCTGTCTGATCCTTCATTACATGAATTGACTATAAACACTCCACTTTGTTTCCAGAATTTAGAAAATTCACAGGTGAATCTGTCGCTTCCTGGACTTTTATTATTTTTAATAATTTAAGTGCTGCAGCTGCTTCTTCTAATGTTATTTTCCGTTCCAGAATAACTGAAACTTCGCTGTCAAGTTTGGGAAGCTCATCGATTTTACATTCTTCCACTTGACCTCTTTTATATAACTGTCTGTAGAAGTTATTGACTTCACCTATAATGTCATCAGCATTTGTTAAGGTATGCCCATGCCGATCTATCCATTTAATCGTTCGCTTACTGGCACAACTTTGTTTCTTATAGACCACAAAATTCATTGATCTGTAATCTTTTCACTTCGAGAAATCCTCCTAGCTCTAAACCTTATCAAAACGCCTCCCATGCCCGTCTGTCTAATGGCTTGTTATTCTTCATTCCTCAATTTAAGTTCTTTTCTGAAGATTTCTCAATTTGTCTGTCTAATATATGGATCTCTGGCATTTATTCTACTTCTTCTGTTTTTCCCCCCGAATGGGATATGTTATAGTTTTTTGATTGAACCTTCAGGAACAAAACGTCAAGAAATAGTTGATGTAATATTGTAAATCTTAGTTGCCTCGTCATACTCTAGATATCGTCATAAGCCACTGCGAAATCTTTTATTGTGGTTTGATGAATTACTCATTTGAATGACATGTTTTAAAATTAGTCATGATCACTTGAATTAAAAAAAATACTGCCTCTTTCGTCAGTAGGATTCCTAAACGTCAATACTACCATTGAGTGATCTGTTCTGTAGCCTGAGGTTATTTTGCAGTCTGCTGTGTTCGACATCATGTGTACGCCTATCAGAAAAAAATCTAATCGGCTCTGTTGACTGGCTTGGGATCTCCTCTAAAAGTAAACGGTCTTCTGTCTGTCTGGAATTCTCGCCATAGGTCTACAAGATCCAACTTGGCCATCATATCATTAACTGTTTCACGTGCCTCACGTTGCACACGTGAGCACTACATTTGCCGGCTATTAACTTCAAATTTTTGAATGTGGAATCCGGATGAAAGAATTTGGCTATTTATAAGCAGCGCTCAAGTAGGTACTTTGTGTGCTGAGCAGGGTTTTTTGTTTTTGTTTTTGAGAATAGTGTTGATATTTATGACATTTCTGTTTAACGGTGTACGAGAGTACTTTGTTTATAATGTTATCGAATGTGTTTTTGATATTACCAGTCAAAGCTATACGTATGCGCGGATTAGCACTACATCCAACCCATACGATTGATCTTATGTCTCGATTTGTCCTGTTAGCTGTTACGGGCTTGGGTAGAAAAAGAAAAGAGATGTTTTGTCACTGTTTAAGAGAAAAGGACACAATATCTTCTTACTCCGGGACACATATATAAACCCCGACATGGATTAATATTATAGATGAGGATGGGGATACCAGCGCTGGTTTGCTTCGTACAGTACCAATTCCAGAAGTGCTGCAGTCCTATTGAACACCGGAAAGTGACGAAAGAGAAACAGACAGGACAGTTGGAAGAGAAAAAAAAAGAAACCTCCATGAATCTGATTACAGCCCGGCCTTTGGGGATTTGTGTCCGCCGGTTAAGAAAGTAAGCAAGAAAGAATTAAAGGCAGCAGGTTTATTAAGAAAGCACACAATTTTTTTTCAGACTCAGAGAAAAAGAAAGAGGCGAAGAACGGGGATACTGTAGAAGGGAAGGAAAAGGGAGACTGGGAGGAGTAGAAAGTGGAAGAGCTGGTAGAGAAGTAGTCGAGAAAGAGAAGAGAGAAGAAGAAGAAGAAGAAGAAGGAAGAAAAAGAGAAGAGAGAAGAAGAAGGAGAAGAGATGAAGGATGAGAAGAGAAGCAGGAGGAAGAGGAGGAGAAGGAGGAGGAAAAGGTGGAGAAAGAGGAGTAGAAGGAAGAGGGAAGAAGAAGAAGAAGGAGGAGGAAGAGGAGAGGAGGAGGAGGAGGAAGGGGAGGAGGGAGGAGGAAGAGGAGAAGGAGGAGGTAATGAAAGAGACCCAGACGGGACAGGTAGGAAAGGAAAGAAGAAACATCCCTGAATGTGATTACAGTCCAACCCTTACAGAGCTGATCCGCAGACTAAGTAAATAAGCAAGAAAGAATTAAAAACAGCATGTTTATTAAGAAAGCGCACATTATTTTTGGTATCTTTAAACCGACAGAAAGAGAGGAAAAGGGTTGAGATAATAGAAAAGGAGGAGAGTGAAGTCGAGGAAGAATAGAGGAAGAAGGAAGAAGAGGATAAGAAGAGATCCAGAAAGAGAGTGAGCCAGTCAAGAAGAAGAAGAAGAAGAAGAAGACGAAGAAGAAAAAAGAAGGAGAAGAAGAAGAAGAAGAAAGAGGAGGGGGGGGGAGAAGGTGAGGAACAAAAACAAGGGGGAGGAGGTGAAGGAAGAAAGTCAGAGAGGAAAAAGATTTTAATGATGATTTTCTGTAAGTGAACAATTGGTTATCTTTGGTAACAGCAATAGTTTTAAATCAGACGGTGTATTCGACTTAATTCTTCTTCTTGCAAAATTTTATATTTACACATGTAAAATGAATGACTGGGTGCCTCAATACAACACATTCAAAAGAATTCTGAAAAAGCGGTATGAAACCGAAAAATACATAGCTTACACAATGCTTCAATCAAGAAATGTTCATGTTAATTGGCACTTTTATAAACAGCTTATTAGTATAGAGGTAAACTGAAACATGGATAAAAAGTATGTGTGTATGTATGCATACACATATGAATGTGCATATGTAAGTGTGCATGTGTCTGTATATATGCATATGTATAGGTATGTGAAGGTAATTATGTATACGGATATATGGAAATATGTATGGGTGTGTGTGTGCATATATGTGTATGTGTGTGAATGTATAAATATGTGTGTGTGTGTGTGTGTGTGTGTATATATATATATATATATATATATATATATATATATATATATATATATGCATGTATATGTGGGAATACGTGTGTGTATATATATATATATATGTATGTGTGTATATGTATGAGTGTATATATATATATATGTGTATATATATGTGTATGTATATGTAGGTATATGTGTGTATGTGTATATATGTGTATATATATATATATATATATATATATATATATATATATGTGTGTGTGTGTGTGTGTGTGTGTGTGTGTGTGTATCATGTATATGTGTGTATGTGTATATATGTGTGTGTGTGTGTATACATATATATATATATATATATATATATATAAAATAAATGTAATAGATTAAGTGACAAATAGTGAATATAGGAACATGACAAAAAAAGGAGAGGGTAAACAATGGGTCAACCAAGCAGCTGATCATGATCGAGCTCACGGTGCCATATGAGAACAGAATGGAGGCAGCTCAAATCTACAAGACTGAAAAGTATGCTGATCTGGCAAACAGCCTGAGGAGAGAAGGCTATCAGGTCAAAGTCCTCACTGCAGAAATTGGAGCTAGGGGGTTTGTAGGAACGTCTGCATACAGCCTCATGAAACAGCTCTCAGTTGCAGGGAAGGAAAAAACCAGAGCCCTGAAAGCAATGGCAGAAGCGGCAGAGAGGTGTTCAAGCTGGATCTGGTCAAGGAGGAACAAAAGTGAACTTCATAAGGCTTAATTTCCCTACAAATATCAGGTGTCCCTGTGGCTCAGTGGTTAAAGCGCGAGTCATTAAGTGGAAAATGAGCATGTCCAGAGGGTCATGGGTTCGAATCCCAGCCATGGCTCGTCCCAAGATGGGAAAAAAAGGGGCAGCAGAGGGACATCCGGAGTCATGAACCGGGTGTGGCCCAACCCCCCTAGAGTGTCAGGAGATAAGGGCCGAAACACTTGCTTGAAGGGGGCTTCTCTTCTGAGGACTCTCTGCTGCCACGCTCTCCACGAGTTTCTTTCTACTGATGCATGGGTAAACCATTGACTTCCGGGAATAGGCCGGAGGACGTCCGGGAAAGACCGGAGGACACGGGGAAAGACCAGAACCAAGGGCTCTGTGGGCTGGCTCCCCACTTTGCCTTAAACATGTGGCTACTAAAAATAAAAGGAAAAGATGCTCCCAGGATTCACCGAAAGGGGGAGAGAATGATGAATCCATCGGTGCTCAACCAATCATGACTGCAAATCCCAAACGGACTATGAACATGGACCAAATGGAATATCCATGTGTCTGTGGAAAGCGTTTCGCTACCACCCGTGGCATGAAGATCCACAGAACAAAGATGGGATGTGTGAAGACTCATCTGAATGAGCAGCAGCGCACTGCATCAGCAGATAAGACGTCGGAAGACCAAGGCCAGGATTTAAACCACAGTGCCAAGGACATCCACGCTGTTGGTTCGGATGAGGAATTTGCACAGGCCCTCGATGCCAGGCGCCTGAAACTCAACCTGCCACGAGCAAACGAAACTGAAGATTGGGAGAAACTGGATGCAAAAATCGTCCAAAGACTCGATGCACTGATAGGGAAAAGCACCCTGGAACACAAACTAGCCACATATGGGGACATTGTGTATGCCACATGTAGAGACGCCTATGGAGCAAAACTACCCAAAGAGAAAACACCTCCAAAGAAATCCAGACGCCAAGAAAAGATGGACAAGATCAGGGTCCAAAAGAAAAACCTCAAGATGCAAATGAAGACCGCACTGCCAGCTGAAAAACAAGGCTTGGAAAAACTGTGGAAAGACCTGAAAGAAAAACACAGTGCCCTCAGCAAAGCGGAATCTGCGAGGAAGAGGAAGAGCAAAAAGAAGAAGACACAAGAGCGCTTCTTCAGAGACCCCTTCCAGTTTGCCAGAACACTGTTTGAGCAGCCAAAATCTGGGACCCTAAGTGTGGACAAAGGAGTTCTTGAGCAGCATCTGAGGAAAACATACTCTGACCCACAGAGCAAAGCACCACTCGACATTCAAGGTCTGGTGTGGCCAACCAACCCTGAGGAACAGTTCAATGGCAAGCCTCCAACGTTGGCGGAAATCAAGAAGGTGGTCGACAAAGCCAGAGCCAAATCATCACCAGGGCCAAACGGAATACCTTACCAGCTTTACAAGAAATGTCCCAAGGTGCTGGAGTGGCTCCACAGGCTGCTGCGATCGGCTTGGAGAAACCAGAAGATCAGCGGCCAGTGGATGACGGCAGATGGTGTGTACATCCCCAAAGAGCAAAACTCAAGTGACATTAGCCAGTTCAGGCCAATATCACTACTGAACGTCGAAGGGAAAATCTTCTTCTCTGTCATGGCAGCAAGGCTGACCAAGTACCTGATGGAAAACAAGTACTTGGATGTGTCAGTCCAGAAAGGTGGCATCCCAGGCGTGGCGGGCTGTGTAGAACACGCCACAATGATCTGGGACGCAATCCAAAAAGCAAAAACAGAAAAGAGAGACCTGGACGTAGTGTGGCTTGATCTGGCAAACGCATATGGATCTGTGCCCATGAGATGATACAGTTGGCTCTTGAGATGTACCATGTGCCAAAGAACATCCGCGACATGCTCAAGAAGTACTTCAATGGCTTCTCAATGCGGTTCTCTACCAAGGAGTACACAACAGACTGGATCAGCTTGGAAGTGGGTATTGCAATGGGCTGTGCAATTTCCCCAATACTGTTCGTGCTGGCAATGGAACTCATCTTGAAAGCAGCAACAAACAACGCGAGACGAACAGACCTTGGCGATGGATACAAGATGCCTCCTCTCAAGGCCTTCATGGATGACACTACAGTGATTTCATCCAGAGAAGACGAGACACGTCATGTGCTGGAGAGGCTGGACGACATAGTTGCCTCATCCAGAATGAAGTTCAAGCCAAAGAAATCACGGAGTCTCTCACTGAGGAAAGGAAAAGTGGCCGGATCTGTGGTCTTCAGTGTTGCCAACCAGGCCATTCCAACAGTTACAGAAGAACCAGTCAAGAGCCTTGGAAGATGGTATGATGATACGCTGAAAGACACACAAAGAGCAAAAGAAACCAAGCAGATGGCGGAGGAAGGCTTGGAGACCATTGACCAGTGTGGGCTCCCTGGCAAATACAAGGTCTGGTGTCTGCAGTTCATGCTGATACCAAAGCTCCTATGGCCTCTGATGATATACGACATCTGCACCAGCATAGTGGAGGCAATGGAAGCCAAAATCAACAAGTTCACAAGGAAATGGCTTGGTGTCCCACCCTGTCTGACTGACATAGCGCTGTACTGTCGCCAAGCAAAGCTGAAACTACCCCTGAAATCCATCCTGGAGGAATACAAAGCAGGGAAGATCAGACTTCAAAGCATGCTGGAGGACTCAGAAGACAAGGTGGTAGAAGCAATCAAGCCCCAGCTGAAGACAGGCAAAAATGGAAAGTTCAAGAGGCGATGGATTCTGCAAAAGAAAGTCTCAAGATCAGAGAAATAACAGGACACACACAGACCAACAGACAGGGATGGGGGTGACCAAAACTGAATGGTGGTCAAAGGCCAAAGGAAAAGCCAAAAGAGACATGATGATTCAGGAGATGAGAGAAGAAGACCAAAAAAGACTCCAAAAAGCAGTCCAGCAGAGCCAGCAAGGGCAATGGACAACGTGGGAGAATGCACTCCAAAGAAGTCTCACTTGGAATGACATTTGGCACATGGCCCCTCTCAGGATCAGCTTCATTCTCAGATCTGCATATGACCTTCTGCCCTCAAATGCAAACCTGGTGAAGTGGGGGAAAACAGACGATCCTGCATGCCCCCTCTGCCATGAAAAACAAACAGTGGAGCATGTCCTAAGCTCATGTAAAGTAGCCCTGGCTCAAGGAAGGTACACATGGAGGCACAACCAAGTGCTCAAAGAAATTGTACAAGTAGTCTGGGCTAGTACCAACACCACAAAAGGGAAAATCAGGACTCCAAAAGCACCCGCAACATTCTTCACGGCAGGAGGCAGCAAATCATGGCCAAGAACAACAGTGCCACTCGAAACATGCAGGCAGAGTCTGCTGGACGGGGCAGATGACTGGGAGTGCACTGCAGACCTCCCAGAATGGAAGAGTCACCCAGAGATCATTAGCAAGAGTGGCATGAGACCAGACATAGTAGTCCACTCTAAGTCAACCAAGCAGCTGATCATGATCGAGCTCACGGTGCCATATGAGAACAGAATGGAGGCAGCTCAAATCTACAAGACTGAAAAGTATGCTGATCTGGCAAACAGCCTGAGGAGAGAAGGCTATCAGGTCAAAGTCCTCACTGCAGAAATTGGAGCTAGGGGGTTTGTAGGAACGTCTGCATACAGCCTCATGAAACAGCTCTCAGTTGCAGGGAAGGAAAAAACCAGAGCCCTGAAAGCAATGGCAGAAGCGGCAGAGAGGTGTTCAAGCTGGATCTGGTCAAGGAGGAACAAAAGTGAACTTCATAAGGCTTAATTTCCCTACAAATATCAGGTGTCCCTGTGGCTCAGTGGTTAAAGCGCGAGTCATTAAGTGGAAAATGAGCATGTCCAGAGGGTCATGGGTTCGAATCCCAGCCATGGCTCGTCCCAAGATGGGAAAAAAAGGGGCAGCAGAGGGACATCCGGAGTCATGAACCGGGTGTGGCCCAACCCCCCTAGAGTGTCAGGAGATAAGGGCCGAAACACTTGCTTGAAGGGGGCTTCTCTTCTGAGGACTCTCTGCTGCCACGCTCTCCACGAGTTTCTTTCTACTGGGAAAGAAAGAAATGGAACTAAGTGTAGTTGTTGTTGTTGTATCTGTGGTTGTTTTTGGTTTTGTTTTTTCAGTTTTGTTTTCACATTTTTTATTGAAATGAATTCCTTTCTATTTGATTTGGACGTATGTATTAGTAATATGGTGAAAATAATCTTTTTTCTATTTGAATGTATGTAAGATATCAAAAGGGAATTTTAAAAAAAGTTAAAAAAAAAAAAAGAAAAAGATTTTAATGATGACAGTAGTGGTGGTGGTGTTGGTGGGTGGTACCTCTCATAAAGATTATTCAGAACGGAAAACGGAAGAAAAAAAGAAGTCGGAGAAAAACCAAACCAAAACAAAACAAAGTTGAAAAAGGGAGGTGAGGGTGGGTGGGAGGGTGGGTGGGGGTTGGCTTACAATGTAACCAGGAAGACATTCCATTTAAGGAAACAAGGATGTGTTTTTCTTTAAAAATTAAAGAAAAGAAGGGAAGAAGGAACAACGAAAGCACGTGGAAAGAGGACGAAGAAGAACGAGAGGAAACGCGAGACTTTAGACAGAAAATGAACACATGACAACTGCTGGCATGAAATGAAACCCAGTGTGCAGAAAAAGCCAAAGAAAAGGGAAGAAAGAAAAAAAAAACGGATAAAAAGGAAGGGAAATCATCAAAAGGAAAACAGAAAAAAAAAAACAAAAAAAAATAGAGAAAAGAAGAGATAAAAACAAAAATGAATATTTTGTTGGGTAGATGGGATTAATCCTTGCCTGTCTATGCAGGGAGTGTCCGCAGGAGAATCAGCCTAAAACAAACCCCCCCCCCCAAAAAAAAAAAAAAAAAAAAAAAAAAAAAACATAAAAAGAGGAAAAGGAACTAAGAGAGAGAGAGAGAGAGAGAGAGAGGGGGGGGGAGATAAACAGACAGACAGGCAGAGACAGACAGACAGATTGATTTTCTTTTTACATAAAAACAAAAGAATCATCATCATCATCATCATCATCATCATCATCACCATCATCATCATTATCATCAAATCTATCAGCATGTTCCTTTTTGTTCCACACACGAGCAAATAACCCACAGATCCAACATTGCAGATGTTACTGCTGATGCAGTGTGTGTCACAACCCAATCGGACAGAAAAACCCAGTGCGAACGTCTGTATACTGGACTCAAGTGGAAAGATATCTTTTTAAAACCTCTTAAAATTACTACAGATACTCAACTGAGATGGTTCCAGTTCAGACTTCTACACCGTATTCTTCCCACACAAAAGTTTCTTCACATGTGTAAACTCACAGACTCCCCACAATGTAATTTCTGTAACTCAGAAACGCAGACAATTCAGCACTTGTTTTGGAATTGCATTGTTATTCAAAATTTCTGGAATGACTTCGAATCTGTTTTATGGAATAAATGTCCCCATTCTCTAAGACTAATATTAAACGAGCAACTAATCTTGTTTGGTTGTGCAGAAAATGTAATAACAGACAAGCCTTTAGCTTTCATACTACTATTTGCCAAATTTTTTTATCTATAAAAGCAAGTTACAGAATCTGAACCCTACAATGCCTAGTTTCATCAATAGTTTAAATATAAGGGTAAGAACAGAAAAATATTTATCAGCAACTGTAGGGAAAACCCAAGAATTCGAGCTAACACGGAAAAAATATATGCCTTTATTTATGTAATTTAAGCCTTATGTGTGTAGACATCATGTTGCCAGAACGGACAGTGTGGTGGGATAATCTCTCCATTGCAAAATGAAATTGTCATCCATAGGCTCACGTATAAAAAAAAAATGTTATGTTATGCCATTTGGTAATAGCTTCTATTATTACCTCTGTTTCATTAATAGAGATGTGTCCTCATCTGTCCATCACCTACTAAGTGTCTAATAACTATATGCAACTGTTTCTGAAACTATGTTTTTGTTTACCCGTACATGCGTCTTGTTTATTGTCTTTTGCTTTTGGAAAATTATTATTTAAAAAAAAAAAAAAAAAAAAAAAAAGAAGAAAACCCAGTTCACTGTCATCCATCGTGCACACTTTTACCTTTGAGTTAAATAACGGGCTTTCACTGACTCACAAAATAGTCCAGTTTGGGCTGTCCGTTGACTTAGATCTATCAGAAAAAAAAAAAAAAAAACACTTCACGACATAGCTGTATAAATCTCTTAATGCACAGACTTAGTTCTTCCTTCAGTATTTCAACACATGAAAACATATTGACATACCTTTTACTAAAGCTGATCACTTGTCGCCATCTTGCCTATGATGGATCGTGTGCGCGCATGCACAAGAGAGAGAGAGAGAGAGAGAGAGAGAGAGAGAGAGAGAGAGAGAGAGAGAGAGAGAGAGAGAGAGACGATATGAAGTCTTGGAAATGGTTTTAGAGGACTCCTCGTCCACATCAGATTTTCTCTGAACGCCCTCAGCGTTCTGCTGGTTCAAAGTCAGAGGACTGTCCGCACAACTACTAGCTTCTCTAAGCAGTGGTTTAAATTGTGGTTATACTGCCCTTGAAGAAGCAACTGTTACAAAGGTGTCATATATTTCATTCAGAATGTGTGTGTGTGTGTGTGTGTGTGTGTGTGTGTGTGTGTGTGTGTGTGTGTGTGAGCGCGCGCGCGCGCACACGTGGTTGTGTGTGTGTGTGTGTGTGTGTGTGTGGTGTGTCGTGTGTGTGTGTGTGTGTGTGTTGTGTGTGTGTGTGTATCTGAGCGCGCGCGCAGTGTGTGTGTGTGTGTGTGTGTGTGTGTGTGTGTGTGTGTGTGTGTGTGTGTGTTCTGAGCGCGCGCGCAGTGTGTGTGTGTGTGTGTGTGTGTGTGTGTGTGTGTGTTGTGTGTGTGTGTTGTGTGTGTGTGTGTGTGTGTGTGTGTGTGTGTGTGTGTGTGTGTGTGTGATCTGTTTCAGTGTGGTTGCGGGTGGTGTGGTGAGGTGTGTGTGTGGGGTAATTTTTTCCCAATTGCTTTGTCAATTAAAGGATAGAGGTGGGGTCGGTTGTTGTTGGAGGAAGTGATTTTTTCCCTTAAGTGTCTTTGTTTTTGTTGTCGTTGATGTTGGTGTTTCGTTGTTGTTTTTGTGGACCGTAGTGCTTTGCTTTGATGTTAGGGGCTAGTGAAGAGAGAGAGAGAGAGAGAGAGGAGAGGAGAGAGAGCCAGAGAGAGAAGAGAGAGAGACGAGAGAGAGGAAAGAAGACAGACAGAACATAAAGACAAGACAGAGACCGAGACAGACAGACAGACAGGAACAGGCAGACAGCAGGCAGGACAGGCAGACAGACAGATAGACAGAGAGAAAGGTTAAAATGTTGGAATGACACGAGTTGAGAGAGAAAAAAAAGGCGTGAATTAAAGAGCAAGATTCACATCCCTTAGACGTCAATAACCGGCTCTGCGAGACCACAGAAGGTCATCAGACTGGCATCAAGCTGTTGACATTCCCCAGGTTCAATAGAAAGGACATGCCATGGAGGGCTCTTCTCCAATGTTTCGCTGCTCCATCTTTTTTTGAAAGATTCCTTTCTTTCTGTACCATTTCCCTCTTTTGTTTATCCTTATGAATATTATCGTCGTCGTCGTCGTCGTCGTCGTCGTTGTAGTTATCATAGTCTTCAGCATATTCTCATCGTCTTTATTTCCTAATCTGTGTGATAGATGGCAGTAACAGCAGAAACATGAGCAAGAGGAAATATCAGCAGCAAAATGTCAGTCATTACCGTTGTCTTCTTCTTCTTCTTCTTCTTCTTTCTTCTTCTTCTTCTTTCTTCTTCTCTTCTTCTTCTTCTTCTTCTTCTTCTTCTTCTTCTTTCTTCTTCACACACACACACACACACACACACACCACACACACACACACACACACACACACACACACACACAACACACACACACACACACACACAGAGAGAGAGAGAGAGAGAGAGAGAGAGAGAGAGAGAGAGGGCGGGGGGGGGGGGAGGGAGGGATGGAGAGAGTAATTTGACGATTCTGCTTTACAAGATATGGCTGTTGTTCATCCTTCGTGGTCAATGATGACCCAGGATGCCAGGTCAATGTCCTTACTTGCGGGCAAATTGGATTCATGAGAGGGTCAGTCGCCCAGATCGTCAGCCCTTTTGCCCAGCAATCTTTTTTTTTGTGGCACCAGTTCTCGGATCAATGGAGCACCTAAGGTGGTGATTTTTTTTTTTTTTTACTTTTTATTTTTTTCTTCCCTAAGGCCAAAATCCACCTCTTCATTTTTTGGTGCTTCGTGTAACACTGTCCTCTTCATCTGCCAAAAAAAACAAAAAGCGGAAAAAAAACAAAAACAATTTCCACTACTAGGTTTTTTCTCTCTCTTTTTGTCTTCTTTTCTTTCCCAGCCAATCTCTTACACACCATGCATAGTCTGTATTTTCTTACAAATGGACATATTTTTGCTGATTTTAGTGTTTTGGCAATTGATACAAAGTGTCTGGGTTTGTTAATGTACTAATGTGTGGTGTACTGGCACACTCACTCTGATAATGTGTTGCATTATACGGAAACGGAACCAACATAGATGAAACAAAGGACTTAATTATTTTTAGTTTTTCATTTTGTTTTACACATACACCCGCACACACACTCTCGCTCCCCCCCCCCCCACCCTCCCCCTCCCCCCTCTCTCTCAAATATGCTAACAATGGTAGAAAACCTGTTAAATACACGACACGATACCAAAGCAAAAACTATGAGTAAGCAACCAATTCTGTATATACACATGCCTGAAAGGATTCGTTTGGTCTCTATTGCCCGTCTTCCTCTTCTTCCCCCCTACCCAAGCGCGTGAGCGCTCTTCACAACACACCACCACCACCACCATCCACCCACCCCAACACCCATCCACCCCCACCCCCTCCCCCACCCCGCACATCCACGCACACCCCCACAAGAAAAGACATAGAGAGAGAGGAAGAGAGAGAGAGAAAGAGACAACGAGAGAGATAGAGAAAAGGAAGAAAAAAGAAAAAAAAAAAAGAGAGAGAGAGAGAGACAGACAGACAGACAGACAGACAGACCGTTAGGCAGACAAACAGGCAGACAGGCGGACAGAGACGGCGTCTTTTAAATGAATTAGGGATTTAGTTTGTTACATGTCGTCTCACCAGTTGTCTCTTCCCCGATGAGGCCAATCCTATAGAGAAAAGAAATTATGCATGAACCCCCTCATATTCCACATTCCCCACATGCAACAGTCTTACATATACAAAAACGAAATAATGCAAGAAAGTACAGAGGAGTGGAGAACGAAAAGGCATATTTACGTTGGGGTCACTTTCTTTTTGAAAGAAACGTCACCAAGACTGTGTTGTATGTGTGCGTGCGTGTATATGTGTGTGTGCACCTGTAGGTGTGTGTGTTACAGTGCATGTGCGCGCATGCAAAATGCCCGGCAATCTAGTAACAAGACGTGGTCACGATGGCTGAGGATAGGTCAGGATGTAGTGAATGTTGAGCAATGTCCTCCGTGTCTCATGACACCATGTCCAGCGTTCCACAACGCTTTGCTGGGAGTCGCCTTTCTGCACGCTGGACCAGCTACCAGTTTCATCCTAGCAGTCCCCCCCCCACCCCGCTACCCCCCCCACCCTCCCCCCACCCCCCACCCCCAGTCCAAACTTTGCGGTCATAGTTACACAAACCCTTACTCACCAAGGGTTTTTAAACCCGTCAGCTTCTTTCGCCAGCTTCACGTGGCCAGTATAAGCCATTGCCCGGAGTGTGTGCGCTCACTTTAAGATCTGTGAAACTCTGACTGTATGTTCTGACCGTGTCGTGTGAATGCGTTGCAACCTCGTGTGAGAACAATGATTCAGACCATACTGAACGGTAAGATGGAGGGAATGCTTGTTGATTTTAAGGGGTAACTGTCAAAAGTACACCACTTGGTTTTATTCGAGAAAAGAAAATGAATGTCCGTATGAGTATATATACTAAGGTGCAGTCAAGTAAAAAAAAAGTTCGCGTGCATGCTGGAGTATGCCTGTACAGATATGTTAATTGCACTTGTGTAGTATGTAGGCAGTCTTGGCTTGGTGGGTGAACGTGCGGGTGTGTAACGTGTTTAATTTTGTATGTGTGAGGTTTTTACAAATAGGTTTTTAGGTGAGCACACACACACACACACACACACACACACACACACACACACACACACACACACACACACACACGAGAGAGAGGCAGAGACAGAGACGGAGATATAGATAGATAGATAGATAAGTAGATAGATAGATAGATAGATAGATAGATAGATTAGATAGACAGGTAGGTATATACACAGATATACAGATATACACACACCAACGATTGTATCCTCGCTGGACAGTCTGTTAATGTTACATCTTGGAATGTCGTATTTCCACAGTGTACGTGACAATGTGCTAAAACGGCCCACAAACGGAGTTGCCATATTTTTTCACAGTTACGACATGACGTAAGCAGTACACCCCCACCCCCTCCTTCCTATTCCAATTTGACCCCTACCCTCAACCATTACCCCCGTTTCGTTGTTCAAGACAAAACCTCGGGAGCATCCCAATGATTTGTTGCAATTGCGCAGCAAATAATAAAAGAGCTCCAACAATCTGTTGCTATTTGCTGTAAATAGTCGCGATATTACTTAAACTTTGGTGAGACTATCCTGTGATTAATTCAACAGACAGTCAGCGTGTTCATGGCTTTCTTTCTGAATTCTTTAACTTTTCTTTAAAGAAAATCTTTCGTAGTTCTTTTTTCCTAAACAGTTTTGATACTCTCATTTCTCTTCTGTAAGAGAGAGAGACAGAGACAGAGACAGAGGGAGTTGTTGACTTTTTTTCTCTCTTAAAGGAAGGAAAAAGGAACATTTGGATAACATGACATTCTTGTCACGATTTGAAACATGCTGCAAAAGGATGCTTCTTTCCCCTCCCGCTTCTCCCTGTACCGTATTTGTCACAATTGCCACCATACCAGATCTCCCCAAACCTGTTAGAGAATTGGCTACATTTTTAAAACATTTGGACATTTCGAGGGCACAATTTGCTACAAAGTCTAAGATTGCACGTTGTGTGATGATACACTACCCGCCTCAAGCATGTTATGCTACTGCGGAAAGGCGCGAGTTTAAGGTGCATTAGCATTCTTTCTAGGAGACAGACAGCAAGAGCTATTCCACGTGTCTACTGTGATCTGAGAGAGAATTTGTTAGGATGCATTGTGTAATTGCTAGTTGATCCCATCGCACATTTCCGATCCACAGCAAATGCCATGCAAACCACAGTTTCACGATGATCACGAAAGGATTTGAAGAGGAACCTGCTGCTGCAAGTGTCTGTTTGGGCAGAAACTAATTGAGCTTGGAACTGTTTCTCACAACTTCTTGTTGCTTTTCTGTTTCCTTTATGACCCCCAGAACACTTGTTGTCAAATAAGGTAAATCCCATTTTACCCCCACATCTCTTTCACACACACACACACACACACACACACACACACACACACACACACACACACACACACATACACAAATGCATAGAGGGCACCATCAGCCCTCCAAAAATGTTTAGTTTCCTGCTGTCTCTGAAGCAGTTTAAAGCCCACTGAGCCAAAGTGATCTAACATGATTTCTACCTGGGTTTGGAATGGAATTGCTTGAAAATCCTGTTCACCCCGCTCTGTTCACGAAAAGATTAATACGAAATTAGAATTTTCCGCTGGAATTGTGCTCTTGCTTCTAGGAACATTCGCATCACTGAAAGTGCCACACAATTTAGTGAAAATGCTTAAAGCATTAAACACACGCAACAACATCTCATAGGAAAAAAACAAACAACGTACACAAATACATACCTTTACCTTCTGGAAAACACACACACACACACACACACACACACACACACACACACACACACACACACACACACACACACACACACATGCGCGCGCGCGCTCGCGCACGTCAAACACACCACCTTGCGCACCTCATATGCGTTTGCAGTCAATAAAAACAGTCGATTTTGAGAAATGCAGTGTCTATTATCTCAGTTTGCGTGTGCTCAGTCATTTTTGTCTGCTGTTGGAAAAGCCCAGTGTGAGTGTGTCCCATTTTCTATAAGCTTCGCAGCAATTGTCTTTTGGTCATTCTAATCTTTGTTTGGTTGATGATATTTCTTTGTTTGATGATGTTTCCGTCCTTTTAGTCTGAATGTTTTGCTACTTCCTCGTTTGATGTTAAATTCTGGATGATGCGGTATGGTCTGGTGACTTTGTGCCTGCTTGCTGAGGTGATGTGATTGTCGCCTTGCCTGCCAGTGTGTCTGCTCTTTCATTTCCTTCGACCCCTGCAAGAATGTCATATGGTTTGGGTTTTTTTCAGTGGAAGGCTGCAGGCAAATCACGGCCTCCCACAGAACATTCTACTTTTTGAAGCAGGTTCATGGAGTCAATCATGTTCATAGTTTGTTGACTGGAAGCTTGTCTATGGGTGAAAAACCGTAGGAGTGCCTGTGTCTCTGCATTTACTGTTAGACTTGAAGTTGTTAAACTGTATGCATAATTGTTTTCCTGAATGATGCGGCCATTTTGCTTCATCCTGCACCCCCAATTCGTGTTACTTTTAGTGTCTGAACCGTCAGTGTTCATACGATATCTTCTTGTTGTCGAGATCTTTTCATCTGCGTCTGAATTTCTGTATCAGTTTTGCCATTTGGTCATCATGGACATCGACTTCCAAGCTCTGGTGCGACGACAGTTTGGTGTGTATGTCTGAGGTGGTCGCATTTTTTGGGTGTTTTTCTTTAGTTTGGATAACTGACAAAAAAGCCAGATGCTGTCTTCTGCCTGTCCCTTCCATGCTTTTCCACGTCCTAGACGAGTGCCTTTTGTTTCCTTGATCGCCTCATATGTGGTTTGGGGGAATGTTTAACGTTTTGAAATATGCCTTCACCTGTTCTGTCTTATGTCTGACCTGCACTGAAGAAATCCAAAGCAGGTTGCACATAGTTTTAATTAGTATGTCTTTTGTAGCTCCCAAGATCAATCACGGTACCTCATGTTGAATTATAAATTAAGAAGATTGCTGTGGGACTGTGGTAAACGTTACTTTATCATCAGTCACACTGAATTGAAGTGCCTAATTCACCCAATAGAGATGGTGTTGTTTGATGCCTTAAGCCACCATTGTTTTTGAATGGCAGACTGGCCCTTTTTGCTTTTTAGAACGATATCCTCATCATGTGTTTTTGAGGTCAGCGTACTACCACAGCCAGTACCAAGTAGCAATGGTGTCAGTAGGTTCGGTCTGTGCGCCATTGACGGAAACTTGTCAGGGCATTTTCCTAATGCCTTGATGAGAGTGCAGACCTATGTGTCAGTACAGGTTATATGGGCAAAGTTTGGACATCCTTTCGGGGGACGTCTCCTTGTTTGTTCTGTGTGCTCTGCGTTGTCATTTCTACTAGGTGATTTGGTGTTGTAAGAAGCATTCGTTTGGAGTTATGGGCCTGTAATTAGTTCATAGTGGGAGCAAGGGTTACCCTGCTTATTTAGTGTTTACTGTTCCCTACCTCATCTAAGATTTCCCTTCATACCATCAAATTGAGTTACCTATATTTGTTACTGTTCGTCCATGTGTTTGACTATATTCAAAATCGAAAAGGCTGTGTCAGTCTTGAATAAATGCTACTTTGTATTTATTCATTTCTCCAGTTGTTGTTGCTGTGTAGGTGTGTCAGGTACAGGGTACATGTGCAAAGTTGGATCATCCTATTTTGGGGGGATGTCTCCTTGTCTCTGTTGTGTACTCTGCATTGTCATTTCTGCTAGGCGATTTGGTGTTCTAAGCAGCATTCGGTTGGAGTTAGGGGCCTATAATTATCTCATCCTGGGAGCAAGTGTTATCCCATCTGTTTGTTATTTACTGTTCCCTACCTCATTTAACATTTCCGTTTAGTCTTTGGGAGTTCTGATCAGCGTCTAGATATTGTAGGAGTGATGGACGGCACAGTGTCCTGATACCACTGAACAGTGCTGTACAGTTGCTGCTTTACTGCTTTCGTTCTTTCTCGAGCGTTCTTTGATATTTTGTAGATCAGACCATTTCCTGCTGGTGTCCGGTTTCTGTCGAGGTCTGCAAGGCATTAAGTGCAAACATTGTGCAGAACAGGGGAAGGAGAACTTTGAGGTAATCCCACAGGTAATTTCCGGAGTTAGGCATCAAGTTCCAAATCGTAGGATGATGCTTTGCACAGAGTCG
>CM065720.1:47336050-47338550 GCA_033310375.1 Conus canariensis
AGGGGTGTCCTCTCGCCTGTCGATAGTCCTGAATCGGAACTTCAGATGATGGGAACAGCGGCAATTCCGCGAAGGGGTCTAACTGCTTCCCTCTCAGTTCATGGCAGGTAGCCGTACGCTCCGTCCATATGCCCACTGTAGAAACGTCAATGCACCCTAAACTTAGGCCATTCCGCCGTTGTAGAAAGCGCATAGGCAGGAGAATTGGCTCTTCTGGAAAGTTCCTCTATGAGATTTCATACGTATCGTTTCCTTCGGGCTTTCTTTAATCGATGGCATTGCGTCCTTGTGTAGTTCCTGATTGCCAGCATGTTTCCTGGTACTTACAGCAACATTGCTATTGGAGATCACTTACTGGACTTTCAGAAGGCACGTTTACATGCCCCTCAAAGAGCTGTATTAGATAAAGAAAGAAAAAAGTTAAAACAATCAAGTAAGCTGTTAGGACTTGTGTTCGGAAGCTTGCGAGTAATATTCGAAGTTGATATTGTTCCATGACTTTTTTGTTTCTCTCGAACAGCATTTGGCAACGCACGATGTGTTTAAACATACCCTGTTTAATAGACAATTCAAGTTGCAGCCATTTGTCTCAACACACTCCTGCCCTTTTCCATTGTCGCTGTACAGCATGAGCGCAGATCGATCTTTGCACTGTGTCTGGCCTCGTCACTGCAGTGGCAACAGACGATTACCGCTCAAACCAAGGTTAATTTATTTTTCTATTGTCCTCTTTACGTTTTATAAGGCACGCAAAGAATAGGACCCGCCGTCCGAGAACTCAGAAAAGTAAAACTAAAGTGATTTTCAACAAGACTGTTTTCTTGGTCATTTTCAACGTGATTTCTCCTCCTTCCACTCACAAGAATAACTCTCTGAATGAATTCACGATGCAAACAACTCTACTTTAAAGTCGAAACCAGGGATGTTCTAAAACTTTGCATTTAAAACAAATGACGTGAAGTTGAAGTTGAAAGGCTACAGGGTAAAAACCCAGGGCATACTGGACATAGGGTGGAACTGTCAGAAATCCACTGTGTCTAGGGCATGACATTATGTAGATAAAGCAACCCCCACTCTCACTGCCACTTAACCTTAGCTTAACTGAAACAGGTCCCAGCTTACTGCTGGTGGACGTGGAGTAGTTTCGAGCCGTTACAATCCAATTCTACGAGTGGTTCCAACGCATGATGGTCAGCTTTACCGTCTGGTGCTCTGACCTTTTGATTTCAGGTCCCTCTACGGCCTGCATTTCAGTAGAAGGCATATTCAGCTACATTTGAGATGTATACACACTCTCTCTTCTCTCTCTCTCTCTCTCTCTCTCTCTCTCTCTCTCTCTCTGTGTCACACACACACACACACATATATGACACACAACACACACCACACCACACACACACACCACCACACACACACACATATATATATATATATATGTGTGTGTGTGTGTGTGTGTGTGTGTGTGTGTGTGTGTGTGTGTGTGTGTGTGTGCATATGTGTGTGTGTGCATATGTGTGTGTGTGTGTGTGTGTGTGTGTGTGTGTGTGTGTGTCGTTCGACGTGCGTGTGTGCAGCGGCGCGCGCGCGCGCGCGCGCGTGTGTGTGTGTGTGTGCTAACGCAAAAAAAAAAAAAGTAAAGAAAGAATTTGGTGAGAGAGAGAGAGAGAGAGAGAGAGAGAGAGAGAGAGAGAGAGAGAGAGAGGAGGAGAGAGGAATGTGTTTGTTCAGCACATGCTAAAGCTTTTAACTGGAGCAGGTAATGTAAATAACAAAGTAATAAAAAATAGTATAAATTGCATTCATTATGGGGTCATTACTATGTCAGGTTTCTCACGGTGTATCAACTGCAGACTCCCTGCTGGGAAGTCGTGTGTTCGAATCCCGTCAGAGTCATTCTTTTGTGGGATTTTTCTGGCCTGACCGGCTATTACCCAGAGTTAGGTCTGCTATGGGCTCACTCGGGGAGACTGGTACCACACAGCCGATTTTAATCCATTTAAAGGATGTCTCCAGGAGTGTTGCTCAAATTGTTCCTACCAAGACTGCAGATGTCTGTACCTTTCGGACCTGGTAGCCGCCAGGATATGTCATGAAAGTAAGCGGACAGTATCGCCCTCTCACGCAATCTCAGTCCAGAATGGAAACCTGTTGTATCATCTTCAGCATGGTCAGCCTCATGGATCAGCATAAATTATGCCTCAGATTTTTTTTTTACCATTCATGCCCTAGCTTCAAGGTGACCTCAGTTTCGGTCCCTTCTCCACGTCTATGCCGATGGTGAGATTCTTCCGGGGTCACCGCTGTTGGCGAGTAGTTCATGGGGACTGTCGCTGGACGGACGTGATGGGCTCACTCACACAACGCCTCCACGACTTAGCAGCAATCATTGTCGTCAAATGGGGGCTTAGTTGTTGGCGTCGTCCTACATATGTTTGATCCGAACAGGCATCACTGAACATTATAAGGGTGACTCGACTACAGTGCCGGGCTTGCTCGCGTG
>CM065720.1:47346050-47348550 GCA_033310375.1 Conus canariensis
TAAATATATTGTATTTTTTCTTGTTTGTGTCTTTTTGTGTTTGAAGATTGTAGTTCATAAGTTCGTTATAAAGCAATCTACATAGAGATTGGGATTCTCTCTCTCTCTCTCTCTCTCTCTCTCTCTCTCTCTCTCTCTCTCTCTCTCTCTCTCTCTCTCTTCTTCCTCCTCCTCCTTCTCGTCCTCTTCTTCTGCCTCTTCTTCTTCTTCTTTTTCTTCTTCTTCTTTCTTCTTCTTCTTCTTCTTCTTCTTCTTCTTCTTCTTCTTCTTCTTCTCCTTCCTTTTGTCCACATTCTCTTTCTCCATCTCTATTTCTTTCGATCAGCTGCGCACCCGTGTCACACAAATCTTTAACATCAGTAACCCGCCCCTTTTCCATAATACAAAGCTTCGCGTGAGGAGCAGTACCAGCAAGAACTGACAGCTATCTAAGAAACATCTTATCTCTCTTTTACCCTTTCAACTAGCCAGGGCAGAGTGGAATGCCTCATGCCATGACGATATTGGATGCAATAGGATGACTCTGTGTGTGTGTGTGTGTGTGTGTGTGTGTGTGTGTGTGTGTGTGTGTGTGTGTGTGTGTGTGTGTGTGTGTGTGTGTGTGTGTGTGTGTGTGAGAAGAAAAGATATATGTTAGGGTGAGTAACCAAGAGGGGTCAACTATATTTATTGTACGTTATCTTGATTCATTTTCTGTTTTGTTATCAATATTGGCGGGTGCAGGGGGGGGGGGGGGGGAGGAGGGTGGAGGGGGAAGGGGTGGAGGGGGAGGTGGTGGAGGGGGTGGAGGGGGGGGGGAGGAGGGGGCATTACTGAGTCAGCCACCACGATTCTCTTTGCCTTGCACATTATGTTGTAATACATCGCATCAGACTGCAGTTGTCAAGAATAAACAATGCATATTTACTTCTCATCCGAAAGCAATATTGTAATAATTAATGAAAGTGGACGAAGACTCATAACTATAAAAACCAAATTCGATTTAAACCGACCAAAATTAAATGGAGAACAATTACACAAATGGCAGTGTTGAAAGCATGCAAACACACTATTCCTGCGCATCGTGCAGGTCAATGAATCCCGAAAAGTCTTTCTAAACACGTAATTAAAATATGTAGCTCCTTTCTATGAACATGTACAAATTTTTCTCTCCCCATTCACAAACACCTTTATTCCATTTGTGATACTAAAAATGCGAATGAAAGTGTCATTGTCTTGGTAATTTGTTTGTAAGTTAATGTGTGGCTGATTATTACACTAGGAAGATTGTTGCCACTGTTTGAAATCCAGTCAGACCAACGTCAACAGAAGCAATGGAAAACCAACACTACCAATTATAACAGAGATAACTGTAAAATGGAATACTGAGACTACAAAAAAAAACTTTACTGAATGGATTTAAGTATGGCGATAATAGCAGCACAATACTGGTAAGCTGGTTCTAAAGAAATGGATCTAAAGAAATCATGAAAGGCTAAGGAAATAAAAGATAAACAGAGAACATCAGAAAGGGAGACACAATGAATGTCAGAACTGATAATTCACATAGGCTCGAGAAAAAAAAATCTGCTATTAAAAAAGCCTCACCAAGACACCAAAACACTAAGTCTCGCTTATACTGTTACCTGATTTGACATGCACGGCCTGGAATTGCATCTTGGAAAGCTGTCAAGAAGAGGAACTTTTCAGCACAATGCAGATGAATGATCATAACTTTTGATGCCAGCTGGCAAACATGTATTGGGGTTTTCTCTTGTTCAAATCAATCTTTCTGTGCATCTTTCTCTTCACTCCCTCTCCTCATTTCTTTGTGTCTGTCTGTCTGTCTTCTCAGTCTGTCTGTCTGTCTGTCTGTCCACCCCACCCCCTCTCGCTCTGTTTCTCTGTCCCAGTATCCTGATTTCATGTTTTTCTTTTCTCGTCCTCCTCCTGCTCTTGCCTTTCTGAACACCTCGTCATTGAACACACAACATCAACAATTTCTTCCATTCTCCCCGGTGAATACGTCCATCCATTGCATCCTACCTCTCCCCTCCACCCTCTCCTACTTTACGCATCATCATCATCCTCTCTCCTCTCCCTCTGTTTGATAGTTCAATATTGAACACATTCTGAAACTATCATTCCTCTTGTTGCCCTGTGAACACACAATGGGGACGTTCTTTGGTTGACATTCCTGTGGCGCTGAGAAGAATGGGTCTGCTTGTCCGAGACAGAAAGCTGGTCTCATGGGTGACTTGGGTTGTGAGGGAAGTACGAGAAGGGGGGAGAATACAAATGCAATTAAAAGACTGATCTCCTTCCCGTCCACCTCAGAATCCCCCCCTCCCCATTCATGGGAGTTGTCAGAAAATCCATCCTTAGGATGTTGTTCTGTTCTGTGTGCACATCATGACGCGTAGTGCCGCAGCGAAACAATGAATGGGAAAGCAATCTGCCGTCTGTCCCTGTAGTGTAATGCCTATAGTATGGTACAGGATAATATTGTGTACTATAGTAT
>CM065720.1:47353550-47373550 GCA_033310375.1 Conus canariensis
TAATGCCAAGCAAACAGTACCACCCAGAATGCTCAACATTCTCCAGTGGAATGCAGAAGGGGTGCATAAAAAGAAACTTGGCTTGGCAGAAAGGATGCATCAAGAAAATATTGATATCGCATGTGTCCAAGAGACACATTTGACCGTAAACCATCGCTTTCAAGTGAGGGGTTACGAGACCATCAGGTTGGACCGTGAGGAAAGAAACAAAGGAGGGGTGCTTATCTTGATGAGGAATTCCATCGCCGCACAAGAACTCAAGATCAACACCAATCAACAGGCAGAGATCCAAGGGATTGATGTAGTCCTTAAGGAACGCAACATCAGGATCTACAATGTCTATTGCCCTCAAGATCGTGATCTTTCCCTCACATACATGAACATCCCAGACAACAACTGCGTGGTGGTGGGTGATTTTAACAGTCACTCAGAGAGATGGGGCTATGAGGAGACGGACAAGAGAGGCGAAGAAGTTGAGGATTGGGAGATTGACACACATCTTCATCTCATCAACCAAGAAGATGATGAACCCACCTTTTACTCTAGACGCTGGATGACCACATCAACACCAGATCTAGCGTTCGCCACCAACGACCTGTTCGTCAGGACCACAAGAACAGTCCTCAACCAGCTTGGAGGAAGTGACCACAAGCCCGTCAAACTCTATCAACCTCAACTTACAGTGTCCACAAGCACAGTGTTTTCCCCGCTGGAATTACAGAAAGGCGGACTGGACTCTCTTCGAGACCCTCACAGATACACACACAAAGCCAATCAACATCAGGCAGAAGGACTCAAACAAGATGGTTCGAGACTTCACAAAGGCCGTCTTGAAAGCTGCTACAGAATCCATCCCAAGAGGAGCACGTAAAGACTACAAGCCCTACTGGACGGAGGAACTCCAGAATCTGGAAGATGCTGTTACGGAAGCCAGGGACAGAGCAGAAAAGCAGCCATCACTGGAGAATAACATAGCGCTGAAGGAAGTAACTGCCAGATACAAGCTGTCCTGCGCACAAGCTGCAAGAAAAAGCTGGCAAGAGGAAACTGAAAGCCTAAATCTCGACAGGGATGGCAGCAAGCTGTGGAAACTGGCTAGAACCCTCTGTAATGAAACAACAAGTCACACCACTATAACAATACAAGAGAATGGAAATTACCTCTCTGGAAAGAAAGCAGCAGACCACTTCATAGACGTCTATGAAAACATCAGCAATCTGGAAGTCCCTCCTGAACATAGAGCTGCAGTGCACAGGGCCCAAGGTGAACTTCATGAGGAAGAGCCCCAAGAGGAAGTCATGACCACAGCTTTCACAGAGAAAGAGCTGGAGGAAGCGTTGCAGAGCCTCAACCTGAAGAAGTCACCTGGACCAGACGGAATCACAAATGAAATGATTCTGCATCTTGGGATGAAGAGCAAGGCAGTCCTTCTAAAAGTCTTTAACTCCAGCTGGAAGACAGGATCAGTACCACAGTGTTGGAGGGAAGCAGACATGATCCCCATTCACAAAAAGGGAAAGGACAAGTCGAAGGCTGACAGCTACAGACCCATCAGCCTTACAAGCTGCTTAGGGAAGCTGATGGAGAGACTTGTCAACACAAGGCTTGTCTGGCACCTTGAGGAGCATCAGCTGCTGAGCCCTGAACAGGCAGGCTTCCGCCAACACAGATCAACAGAAGACCAGATCACATTCATCACGCAAAGCATTGAGGACGCTTTCCAAGAAAAGAAGAACACGCTTGCTGTCTGGATTGACATGGAGAAGGCGTTCGACAAAGTCTGGAAGGACGGACTTAGGCTCAAACTACGGCGATGTGGTGTGTCTGGGAGGATGTACACCTGGATCAGCCAGTACCTACACAATCGCCAAGCCCGAGTCAAGATTCAGGGCCAGAAAAGCAAGAAGAAGGTGCTGAGACAGGGAGTACCACAAGGAGGAGTCCTTTCGCCAACGCTGTTCCTCATCTTCATAGATGACATCGTCAGAGAACTGCCAAAAGGGGTCAGAGGAGCGATCTACGCAGATGACCTGGTGCTTTGGTGCTCTGAAGAGTACACCACCACAGCACAGGTACGCCTCCAGACTGCGCTCAACAAGATCAGCGACTGGACCAAGGAATGGCTTGTCTCTGTCAACTCAAGCAAAACAACCTACACAGTCTTCAGCCTATCCAGCAAGAAGCAAGAGGCGAAGCTGACACTGAACAACCAAAGGCTTGCAGAGGAACCCACACCTACCTACCTGGGAGTGACCTTTGACCGCAGGCTCACTTGGAAACAGCAGATCACCAGATGCTGTAGCAAGGCCAAGTTGAGACTGGCGATCATGAGGAAACTTGCGGGGACGGACTGGGGGGCTGACGAACGTGTCCTGAAGAGACTCTATACAGGGAGAGTCCGACCTGTAGTTGAGTACGGGACGTCAGCATGGGCATCAGCTGCAAAGTCTAACCTCAACCACCTCAATAAGATACAGAACCAAGCTCAGCGTGTCATAATTGGCGCCATGAGATCCACCCCAATCCTGAAGATGGAAGAGACCACTGGGCTACAGTCATTGGAGGACAGAAGGGACACAAAGATCCTCATCCAAGCAGCAAAATTCAAACGCCTTGAAAACCATCCAATGAACAACAGAATGAGCAGACCCACCAAGAGCCGGTTGAAAAGAGGCAGCTTCATCCGCCAGTCAAGACGCCTTGAAAGACAAACCCCAGTCTTGATGGAACATGAAGCAAAGCCTATCCCGGCAAATGTCACCCACCCATCTTGGAAGAGGCAGGTGTTCCCAACAGTAGTCACCAGCATTCCCGGAGTGGAGAAGAGAGGAATACAGTCAGACATCCAACGGAAGGCCCTGGCCATGGAGTACATCTGCAACCAGTATCCCCAGGAAGACTTGACCCATGTCTTCACAGATGGCTCCGTCACAGAGGCAACGAGGGATGGTGGAGCTGGAATCTTCCTCCGATACAAAGACGGAGATGAAGAAATTGCAATTCCAACAGGAAAATACTCCACCAACTTCCGAGCTGAGCGAGAAGCCCTCTGTGAGGCAGCCACAACAGTCTTGCAGAACTCCAAAAGAACAACAGGGCAGGTGGTGGTCTTCTCTGACGCTCTCTCCGTGCTCCAAGCCCTCAAGAACTTCCGCTGCAAAGAACAGAACCATATCACTTCAGCCCTTGTTGCCCTGAGTGCCAGAGTGGAGAAAGTGGTGATACAATGGGTACCAGCACACTGTGGCATCAGAGGCAACGAAAAAGCGGACATTCTGGCAAAAGATGGTGCGCAGAAGGAGCAGGCCAACAACCTGGTGTCATACGATGAAATTAAGACAATCATCAAGGCACAACAAGGAATAAAATGGCGCCTCCTGCATCCCAAATACAACCCAGAAGACACATACCATTTTTTGCTGGACGACGGGAACAGGTCAAGATCTTCCGCCTGAGGACTGGACACAATCGCCTGCTCCACCACATGCACACAAAATTTGGCATTGGACAGAGTGGAGAGTGCCCTTGTGGTGAGGGACCAATGACAACTGACCACATCCTTCAAGTCTGTACGACGTATGCAGCATCCAGGAGAAAGTACTGGCCAACACCGACAGCAGTGGAAGCCAAGCTGTACGGCACCCTGGAGGAGCAGCGACGGACGGCAGCCTTCATCGAGGACACCGGGCTGCTCATCTAACGGGATGGCGAACGAGGAAGAAGAAGAAGAAGAAGAAGAAAGAAGAAGAAGAAGAAGAAGAAGAAGAAGAAGAAGAAGAAGAACTTCTTGCCATCACTTTCGCTCACATCCCCACCTTTGTTTTCTACTCTCCCTTTTCCCAAACCATCTCTCTCTCTCTCTCTCTCTCTCTCCTCTCTCTCTCTCTCTCTCCTTTCTCCTCTCCCTTTCTCTCTCTCTCTCTCCTTTTCCCTTCTTCTTCTCTCTTCTTCTTCTTCTTCTTCTTCTTCTTCTTTGTTTGTCTCGTCGTCGTCATCGTCGTCGTCATCGTCGTCTTTTTTGGACTATTCTGCTCTTGATTTTCTTCGTCCTTTATCTTTCTCTTTGAGCACCTCCTTACTGATAAACGCAGCCATAAGCAGTAAGTGTTAAGCACCTCTTCACCGCCGTGAACACACCCATCTATGGCATGCTATCTCCCGATGCCCCACCCCGTCTCTCTTCAATCGCCGCCATCCTTTCTCCCTTCCCTCTGTTTGGTATTTCAGTATCGCACACACTCTTACACTCTCGTTTCCCTCATTTCCGTGCAAACACACAGAGGAGACGTCCTTTGGCTGGTATCCACGAAGCACTGAGGAGAATGACTTTGCTCATACGTGACAGAAAGGTGAAGTCTCAAGTGAACGTGGGGTGTGAGGAAGTTGGGGGTCGATGGGTGGCGGTGGTGGTGGTGGCCGGAGGGGGGGGGGGGGCATAGGGGTGCACAGGGGGCTCAAAGACGTATCTCCTTCTCCCTCCGGCTCCCAACTCTCCACTCAGGATATTATTAATATATTAATTTCTATAGGATTTTGTTCTACGTGTACGTCATGTTGTGCCCTGCAGCAGCAAAGCAGTCACTGTGGAAACAAAAATCTGCTGTGGATTCAGGATCAAATGTCACCCACCTTCAATCCCTGCCCCCCTGTTTCTTCCCTTCCAACCCACCCCATATCGAACCTCCTGTACTAACGACTGACCTCACTGAAAACAGGCCACTCATATATCTTATCTGTTAACTCTTGTAAATGTAATAGAATATATATATATATTATATATATATATATATATATATATATATATACATATATTATACATATAAATGAATATATGTATATGTATATATATATATATATATATTTTATATTATACATATAAATGAATATATGTATATGTATATATATATATTATACATATAAATGAATATATGTATATGTATATATATATATATATATATGTGTGTGTGTGTGTGTGTGTGTGTGTGTGTGTGTGTGTAGATAGACAGATACAGATAGAAATGTATAAATATATATATATATATATATATATTTATATCTTCAATCTGAGACATAAGAGCAAGCTTTGTTTATAATTGAATACGTTTGTAGTCATTGCAACACTAAGCTGCTCTGTAAGTTGCTGGAATGGTGCTCGGTATTTATCCTTGGAATTTATTAGTTTATTGTAATTTAGTCCCTTGCGGATTCATTCCAAGAACTGGCCCTCAGCACTTGTGTCTTAAGAGGTTATCTTTTTATATTTTCTACTTTTCACAAGAAAATGTAGCTTGTTTTGCTCTTTCATAATTTTCTTTTGCTTCTTAGGTGGCACCTTTGGTTGTTTTTTTGAAAACTCAACAAACACACCACGGTATTGCACACCAGCTTTTTTCTGGGAAAGCGTTCTTCTTAAAACCGAAAAGGCAGAGGAGTCACTATACCACTTTCCGCGGTCACTGAGGAGAAAAAAATCAGGTTTCGAAATACAGATATCTGACCAGGAGTTATATGTTGGTGAGTTTCCTCCTCATTGGATATTGTCTCCCCCTTGGAGACTATAAACTTGCTGAAGGCTCATTTTGAGGAGCGTTTATTATTCCCCATTCACCCACTCAAGCACATACTGTTAGTTAGGCAGAATTATCTACCACAGCAGATATGAATGCTTATCTCCCCTTATTTCTTCAATCTGAGACATAAGAGCAAGCTTTGTTTATAATTGAATATTTATATATATATAAAATAGAGAGAGAGAGAGGGGCAATGAAATTACACAGTATAGATTGAGAGGATGGGAACAGGGGAGAGAAGTACAAATATAACGACAATGGTAATAACAATAATCGTTATGTCCTGTGTGAATACATCTTCCAAAAAATAAATGGTATTACCTGAAACCTATGCTGATCCTAAATCTTTGGAAATAAGAATACCACACCACAACAACGACCATCAACATAATATTCTGTGAAAATACATCTGTGAAAAAAGTATTATCTGCACACATGTCTGGAAATTATAATACAACACAATAGAATACAGTAATAACAAAAACAACAGTCTATGTACTATCCCTTGTGAATACACCCTCCAAAAACAGCGGTGCCATCCGCATTTCATGCTGATCCTAATCCTCTGGAAATAAACACTCTCAGAAAACATATTTGAGCATCTGGTTTCTGACAAAATTCGTCAGCACTAGCATGTCAACGAAGCAAGAAGTTTATGCTCTATACGTTTGAAACTGAAGTCACTGGAGACTCAGCAATTTCAAGTATTGCAACATCTTCATCTTCATTGAAAAAGCTGGCATCAGTATGCACAGTGCGAAGCCTAAGACAGATTTATTACTCCTAGCTTAGGTGGAGTTCCTTTCTGATGCCGAGAGAGAGAGAGAGAGAGAGGACAGCACCATTGACAATGACAATCAGAAGGAGAAAGAGAAGGCCAGGCAAAAGGGGTTGGAGGGGGAAAGCATAAGAAACTAAGCAGAAAGGGGGAGGTGAAGATCGGGGAGGGGAGAGGGGATGTTACACACTGCAGGAGACTTGACAGACATTCTTCGCTCGAGGGTCCTGAAGGACCTTCAAGTCAACAGGTGAGCAGCGCAAAGAACGCGATCATCTGAAACTGTCCGTTATTGTCAACAAGGAGCCAAGACAGGCGCTATGAAATATTCAAGGAGGGGACTGGGTATAACTGAGTTAAGAATTTGGTTGATGGCCTTTTTTGTTTGAAAACGTAATGCATGTTGCTTCGACAAGCAAAAAGAGAAGAGTAGATAAAGCAGAATAGGAGAGAGAGAGAGAGAGAGAGAGAGAGAGAGAGAGAGAGAGAGAGAGAGAGAGAGCGCTACACACAAACACATGGACAGACAGACAGATACACACAAATGCACACACACACACACACACACACGCACGCACGCACGCACGCACGCACGCACGCACGCACGCACACACACACACACACACACACACACACACACACGCACAAACAAACAAAAACACAAACACACATACACAATCGTAGAGGGGAGAGAGAGAGAGAGAGAGAGAGAGAGAGAGAGAGAGAGAGAGAGAGAGAGAGGCACTGGAGTGAGTTGGGGGTCATCTGAGTAATCGAAGCATTAAGACAAACCAGGACGGTGCAAACTGGCGCTCCCCTTTAGTTGGTATTCAAATATTCATCAGCAAGAGTAAGCGCATCCAGTTAGAGTCCCCTCCTTTGAGCTCTGTCTCTGATCGCATGCAGATCTTCCGACCCTCTCTTACCCACCCCATCCCTCCCCGTGCGCGCGCACACACACACACACACGCGCGCGCGCACGCACACACGTGCGCCCCCCCCCCCCCCACACACACACACATTCGTGATTCAGTAAAAAAAAAAAAAAAAAAAAAAAAAAAAAAAAAAAAAAAACGACAAAAAGAGGGACAGAGAAACAGCTGCACAATGGAGACAGAGGCAGAAAATATAGAGAATTCGAAAAGAAGGAAATCAAGATAGAATATTTAAAAATTGCATCTACAGAAGAGTGAACATAGATCGAACAAGGCTGACCTAGAAAACGGAATCATGGAAGTAACCTAGAAACGCAAAAAAAAAAAAAAAAAAAAAAAAAAAAAAAAAAAAAAAAAAAAGACGAATAGCAACAAACTCGACGTTAAACCGAATTCAGACAATGTAGTACTGACACTGATGCTGAAAGTGACACTTGTACTGACATTTACGTTATTGCAGTATTAAAATCGTTTGACTACATCAAATTCGTCGTTCATAAGAACTTGAGTGAGTAGAATAGAATTGAAATTTCTTGATCCTGAAAAATATTTGAAGCGAAGCTATCAAAATTTTTAATTATAAATCTGTGCAAAATACCTGAGGAGCATTTTGGAACAACTTAAGTTAGATCAGTATTGTAAACTCACGGTATATTTAGCATGCCATAAATCAGCCATGTACTTCCTGTTATGTCTGGAAACATTGAGGTGTTGCAGACACACTGTCTAAAACAATTCAATGACGAAGACCAAACAAATTATGTGATGCTGACAATGTCATACAAAAACGTTTATTCATTCATGTATTCTTTGTAATGCTTTGTTGTGAAATGATTTACATAAAGTCTTGAAGTGAAGCGTGTCCTATTTTTGTTTGAGTATACAGACGAGGCGTTTGACCACATCATTTTATGGGCTAAACATTATATATACAGATGTAGAATAAACAAAATAAAACCTACTATCAAACACTTCCTGAAAGATATTAATAACATATACATATATAAGATAGAAAAATACAATCATTGTTTAGAAATGAAGTACATGGAATTTAACAGACAATGGTGTCCCTGTGAAAAACTTGTTGATGTTTCTAATGTAATGATATAAAGGAGGGGAAAACAAAAGATGGCAGTAATTGGTCGACAGCAACAGCTACATTTAAGAAATTTCAGACAACTTTTTCATGATTGTGTGAAATCGTATCTAATGACCGTTACCTGCATGATCAGGCATAGTGGATGTACATGTTCCTCGATTGCCTTGTAGACGAAAATAGTAGTGTATTTGTGACTCGTTCCTTACTGAGTTTTTCCCAATTGAACTGGTAGAATGCTTTTTGTCTAGTATGTCTTTATGCGTGTATGTCATTACTTCTCTAACCCCCCCCCTTCCCCCTTCTTGATTTTGCATATTCATTCACAATAATGCGTTTTGTTAACATTTTTTGCTGTTATTATTAGAAAACCAGTTAAAAAATCATTTTAAAAAAGGATGCCGCACACACAGCATGGAAAATTTATTGGGGTGACCCAGTGTAACTGATTTTTTTTTAAAGTTTAGACAGACGTGTGATTTAGAACAGGAACAGGACAAGAATTTATTTCCTATTGGTTCCAGCGTTGTTGATCAGATGACCGACCCTTGAAGATTAACGATGAAATAGAGGAAAAAGGAGAGAGAGAGGGCCAACATCTTAAACAGAGAAACACCTAATCAAGCGAACAAAAGAGTGGAACGAAGGTCGGCCGACATGGTGCAGTGGTTATGTCTGTGCACTTGCAGACTGAAAGGAGCTTGACTCGAAGCAACGAGTTCAGATTCTGGAGGTTTGAACAGATTTACTACCCCTTTGTGGATGGAACTCCTCACTGATTGCAGAGAGGAGAGAGGAGAGAGAGAGAGAGAGAGAGAGAGAGAGAGAGAGAGAGAGAGAGAGAGGCACTTTGAGACTTTGATATTTATTGTCATTACGAAAGAGATCTTTTGACAAGGAGGGGAGGGGGTAACGGGACATTTACCCCATTCTTTTATTGACAACAAATAGTACCCACTTATTCCACGTATGTATCAAATCGATGGTTAACAAAAACACATAACATCGTAAATCGGCGGATGTCCTCGCACACACGATTAATACAGTAACGTTAGAAAGAAAAACAAAACAACAACAACAACAACACCACACACACACACACACACACACACACACACACACACACACACACACACACACACACACACACACACACGCACGCACACACACAGAGAGAGAGAGAGAGAGAGAGAGAGAGAGAGAGAGAGAGAGAGAGAGAGATTGTAAGACTGACTCAACCATTAACTTAATCAAACGATGATGTTGCAATTTTACTGCTCTCCTCCACATGCGATGAATGGTATTTTTCGTTTATGTATCTCTTATAATGCACTATCCTAATTTTGATTATCCTTCATTTGTCTATTTTTAAGTACTGCCGCGAAGAGAGAGAGAGAGAGAGAGAGAGAGAGAGAGAGAGAGAGAAGAAGACGACAGACAGACAGACAGACAGAGAGAAGAAGAGAGAGAGAGAGAGAGAGAGAGAGAGAGAGAGAGAGAGAACAACAGCATTGATAACGACAATCAGAGTGAGACGTGGAAAAGCGAGGTGCTGGGGGGCATACAAGGCTGGGCAGAGAAAGGGATAATGAAGTGGGGGGGGGGGGGGGTGAGGGGGGTGTTACACGCTGCAGGAGACTTGACAGACACACCTCCCTTGAGGATTCTGAAGGGTCTTCAAGCCAACGGGTGAGAGGTCCGAAGAATGGAATCATTTGAAACTGTCAGTTACTGTCAATATAGAGCCACAAGAGGCATTATCCAATATTCAAGTGGGGGCTGGATATAAATGAGTTACAAATTTGGTTTATGACCTTTTTTGTTTGAAACCACAACGCGCGTCTCTCCGCCAAACAAAGCGAAAAAAAAAATCAAATAATGTAGCAAACAGGAGAAATTGAAGAGAGAGAGAGAGAGAGAGAGAGAGAGAGAGAGAGAGAGAGAGAGAGAGAGAGAGAGACAGACAGACAGACAGACAGACAGACAAGCAGGCAGACAGACAGACAGAGATGAAGACACACACACACACACACACACACACACACACACACACACAACACACACATACACAGCACACACAGCACACGCACACACACACACACACACCACACACACACACACACAAACACACACACGCACGCACGCACACACACACACATGCACGCACATACACACATACGCATACACACACGCGCGCGCGCACACACACAAACACACCCACACACACACGCGCACACACATACACACCCACACCCACACACACACACCACACACACATAGGCAAGCACAATCGATCACACGAACGCAGTGCATGCAAACAGACACACAGGCACAGACACATAAACACAGTCACTGGCACAACACACACACACACACACACACACACACACACGGAGAACAACTGAGAGAGAGAGAGAGAGAGAGAGAGAGAGAGAGAGAGAGAGAGAGAGATTCTAACTATAGGTGTAAGAACATACATTCATCATTTTTAAATGCAACTAAAACAGGCGGCAAACAAAGACGAACAAGTACATTATTTTACTGTAGATTCATACTGTTCAAAAGCAACACAGAAAGTGAATGTGGAGAATCACTTAGTATGTACCTAGTGTGGTCAGTCTTATAAGTCAGCCAGTTTGTGTTCCATTCTGACAAAACCGACTATGATTCATAGAGAAATCATCCGGGAAGACTCCACTGGTTTTTTTCCCATTCATTTTAACATTTTCTACCCAATTCAACAGTTCCGTTTTTAAAATTAGAATTTAAAAAAAAACAAAAACAAAAAAAACAAACAAAAGAGAGCTTGATTAATGAACAAAGTCAACCCGGTTTATGCATATCATTACTGTTAGGATACTGATTGGAGCAAGTTGTAGGGATGCCCTGTTTTACTTTTTTGTTCTTCAAATAAAAGACATGATTGTATCCCCCCCCCCCTCCCCTGAATTACTTCTGAGAAAGGTGCTAATGTTTGCAATCAGCAGATGCCGCAAGTAACACACGGAAAATTTATAGGTGGTGTAAAAAATATGATTTTTATTTTTAAAGACAGATGTGTAATTTAGTGGAACAGAAAGAGGCTGTGTTTTCTGTTATTTATAGCGTTGTTGATCACATGACCATCTCAGACTGTGGGGACGGACGATTTACGAGAAAATGGAAAGAAAAGAAGAGAGAAGCAACACCTTAAACAGAGAAACAATCAATCAAGCAAACAGAAGAACGAAAGGAAGACCAGTCGCCATGATGCAGTGGTTGACTTCGCTGTCTTGTGGGCGGGGAGGTCGTGGGTTCAATTCCCACCAGAAACATTTATGTATGCGATTTTTCAGCCCCGGCAGGTTCATTTACAGCGTTCAGTTTGCTTGCGCTGAAAATTGAGGAATGGAGCCAGACATATGGGTTTCAGCTGCTCAATGAATGTGTCTCTGGAGGTGTTGCTGAAATCTGCTGACTAAAAATGCAGGTGTCTGTATCTCTCCCCAACCCGGTCGTCGTAAGGATATAATATCTGCAGTCTCAGCCCAAACTGCAACACTATATGTAGCATTGTTTGCATCTTTCCCATCCTCAACGGCCATGGTGTATTTATTTCAGTTTCTGTGACTTTTAAGCCCATGTCATGGTGACCGCAGTTTTGATTTTATCACAGCATCCATACCCCTGGGAAGTTCATGCCAATTCATAGACATTGTCAGTGGAATAGTGTGGTAGCACCGTCCAGAGACGGATGGTGACCCATGCTGGCCACACGATTAAGCAATCACTGTTGTAGACAATAGGCACGGTTTGTGGTGTCCTGCATGTGCTGGGTCAGAACAGCACAACTGAACACCACAGAAGTAACTCGGCAGCAGTGCATTGCCTCCGCTGGTGGATGATCACAGTACAACTTAATACAGACTGCTGTCTGTGTACTTCAGTGTAGGGCAATGACAAGGCAAACTTGGGTATGGCTGACCATAAAGGTGATGGATTGGGTGGCGGGGGAACTATGTCAGTAGAGATAGCAGAATAGGAGTGGGTGGGAGTTTGGAAGCTGGGGAGAGATGTGCGGGAAGATAGGGTGCACAGAGGGCCTCACAGCAAAGAATGTGGAGCGAAGAAACACAATTATATTACTAAATATACAATATAATAAAAGTTGATATGCTTTGAGAGAAAGGGGGATAAAACTGAGGAATGTAAAAGAGAGAGCTCATTTCATAAAAAAAAGGAAATCAGTTGACCAAACAATGAGTGAAACAAAACAAAATCAACAATTAACGAAGTTTCTCGTGAGAATATACCTTCCAGGTAACAATACTATCTGCAACACATGCCGAACTTGAAATTCTGGAAATAAGGAATACACTCAGAAAATGTAATCGAGCGTCTGGTTTCGAACGAAATTCGTCAGCATTAACATGTCAACGAACAACAAGTTCACGTTATGAATGTTTGAACCTTAGTCTCCATAGTGTCTCTGCTTTGCACGTACTGTGATGCCGTCATTGAATGTGCTAACATCACTATGCTTAACACAAAGCCCTGGACAGATTTACTACTCCTTTTTGGGTGGGTTTCCTCTCCGATGCCTCAGAGAGAGAGAGAGAGAGAGAGAGAGAAGAGAGAGAGAGAGAGAGAGAGAGAGAGAGAGAGGAGAGAGATTTTTCATTCTTTTCCTGGCTTTGATTAACAGAAGATAGACGAGCATCTGGCTCCTAAGACAATTCGTTCACACCAGGATCGTCAACGAAGCGTTGGGTTCAGGTTCAGGAGGTTTGAACCTAAATCCTCTGGAGACACTCCATTTCATGTATTGTGACACCTTTATTGAATTTGTTAGTGTCGACATGCATACCACAAACTCCTGGGCAGATTTACTAATCGTGTTGTGAGTGGAGTTCTCTTTGATACACATGAGAGAGAGAGAGAGAGAGAGAGAGAGAGAGAGAGAGAGAGAGAGAGAGAGGATAATGATGTTGCCAATGATAGAGAGAGAGGAGAAAAAGCGAGGGAGGGAGGTGTCACAGGAGAAACGTAGGGGAGCGGGATGATGGGGAGGGGGGGGGGGGGGTGCGTGCTCCGGGGAAACTTGACAGACACTCCTCTCTCGAGGGTCCAGACCGACCTTCATGTCAACGGGTGAGCAGCCCAAAGAAGGGAATCATTGAAACTGTCCGTTATTGTCAATAAGGAGCCTCTAGAGGCCTTATGAAATTTCGAAAGAGGGAACCTGGTGTAAACGAGTTAAGATTTTGGTTTATGGCCTTTTCTGTTTGAAACCACAACGCACGTCGCTTTGTTAAAAAGAAGATAAAATAGAAAATAAGGGAGAGAGAGAGAGAGAGAGAGAGAGAGAGAGAGAGAGAGAGAGAGACAGACAGACAGACAGACAGACAGACAGCAGAGCAGACAGACAGACAGACACACAGACAGTGTGAGAAGTCAAGACAAAGATGTGTATTCATGAAGTCCATAGCATCATAGAGAGGAACACAAGCTGCACTTTGAAGTTTCAGTAGTTAAGACCGGCGATTAAAAGCAAACGCGTTTCTGCTTGTGGACAGAAAGTCGTTTTACTGTTGTTGATCATCTGTTGTGACTGATTACAGCATTACTCTTTCGAAGGGAAACGGATATCTGGACTATGTAGGTGGCATACATTGCTGTCAAGTATGACTTAATATCTTTACAATTTCTGAGTATTCATGACAGATTGGACAATTACCCATGTGACTATTTAAAATTCCAAGATTTGGGGAATTTACCTAATCATCTAAAACGCTAAAGCTGAACTTTGTTTTACTTTTTTTTTAAATTTCTGTCAACAATCACTTTGTTACAGCACTTTTGTGTTCAATCATGCATGTAGTTCTGTTAAAAGAATTATATATATACATATTTGTATGTATATATATATTATATATATATATTTTTTTTTTTTAACAGAACTACATGCTTGATTGAACACAAAAATAATTTGTGTGTGTGTGTGTGTGTGTGTGTGTGTGTGTGTGTGTTGTGTGTGTGTGTGTGTGTGTGTGTGTGTGTAAGTTGCTGGAATGGTGCTCGGTTTACTTATCCTTGGAATTTATTAGTTTAGTGTAATTTAGTCCCTTGTGGATTCATTCCAAGAACTGATCCTCAGCACTTGTGTCTTAAGAGGTTATCTTTTTATATTTTCTACTTTCCACAAGAAAATGTAGCTTGTTGTGCTCTTTCATGATTTTCTTTTGCTTCTTAGGTGGCACCTTTGGTTGGTTTTTTGAAAACTCAAAAAAATACTACGGTATTGCACACCAGCCTTTTTCTGGGATAACATTCTTCTTAAAACCGAAAAGGCAGAGGAGTCAAGTTACCACTTTCCGCGGTCATTGAGGAGAAGGAATCAGGTTTCCAAATACCGGTATTCTGACCAGGAGTTATATGATAGTGAGCTTCCTTTCCACTGGAGATCGTCTCACCCTTGGAGACTATAGGCTTGCTGAAGGCTCATTCTGAGAAGCATTTATTATTCCCCATTCGCTCTCTCAAGCACATACTGTTAGTTAGGCAGAATTATCTACCACTGCAGATATGAATGCTTATCTCCCCCTATATCTTCAATCTAAGACATGAGAGCAAGCTTTGTTTATAATTGAATATATATATATATATTATGAACAATATAAAAAAGTCCTTAAAAAATCTATATATTATGAACAATATAAAAAAGTCCTTAAAAAATCTGAAGGTGCTCAACCCCTTGGGGAGCAACATCTGTTAAAAATATTTTTAAAAATGAAGTATTAAAATCTACAAGCTTGTTTCTAACGTTGCTATCTTCAGGATGTCTTTTGGGGCACGCCAACGATCTTTTATGGCGTGCGGGACTTGATTTCAACTCTGTGTGTGCAGGCGGATCTCATTTGCTGCACGTGCGGCCTGTGGTTCTTATTGGGGCCTGTTCAGATGGAATGTGCTAGCAAAGATTTCCACTTGTGCCTGCAATTGTTTACAATTTCTACTTTTGTGTTCAGAGTTGCTAAGTGTGGTTTGCATAATATTAACCATTTTTCTGTGGAGCATAGATTGCATCTTTTTGAGATATTGTTGTATGGTGTTTCTCTTTTTATGATTTTCCATGATATGTTGTAGTCTATTTTTTTATCTTTGAGTCTCCAAATGTATTTACTCAGCTCTGTTTGATTTTTGTATTTTTCATTTTTGAATGACTGTTTGTGGTTTGCGTATCTGGTTTTGAAAGTGTTTTCAGTAATCCCTATATATGTTTCTTTTTCGTTTTCTGATGTTACCGTAGCTTGGTATACAATGTTGCTGTGAAGACATTTATTGCTTAGGGGGCACTGTTCTTTTTTTAGTGCAGTTGCAAGATGTCCTTTCGGCACCCTTCTCTTCTATGTTGCTTTTCATTTTGTTAGATGAGTCAATCATGTTTTTGAGGTTGGGCATACATGAATATGATAGTTTAATGGTGTTTTTGTTGAATATTTTGGACAGTTTGTGTTCTTTTGGGAATGATGTTGCCACGATTTTAAAGAATTCTTTTCCTACATTTGTTTTTACTTGTCCATCGTATGGTGGGTTGTACCATATGATCTTTCTTTTCCTATTTTTCTTATTTCTGTTCGTGCTGTTGTCTGGACTGTATTGTAGTTTGTAATTGTAACCACTTTTTTGTAATGCTTCTTGATATTCTGTTGCTGCATCATTGAATGCGTTTTCATTGCATGACAGGTTGGATAGTCTCTTGTTTATACCATTGGGTATTGTTTTTAGTATAGATGGTGGGTGGTTGCTTTTGATGTTTACGTAGACTGGTATGTCATTGGGTTTTTTGTATGGTTTGTACACATGGTCATTGAGGTCTAATGTTATGTCTAGGTAATTCACTACTTTTTTGTTTGCTTCTATTGTGATTTTTAAGTTGTGGTTTTTAAAGATTTTACATAATTCTTTTTTCTTGTTTTCAATGGTTCTTGGATTATTGTTTAATGCAGCGAGGCCGTCATCTCTGTATAAACCGGCCTGTTTTCCAAGTTGTTTTTGGATGTTGGATAGCATGAATAGTCCGACTAGTTCACATGTTTCGGCACCATCATACGATCCCATGGTTACATCAAATGTGGAGTTTTTGCTGTTTTTTTTTAATCCAAGTTTCATTTCTGCTGTGGAGTAAGGTTTTTTTGGTGTGGAAAATAATCTCCATTTCTGACTCTGTTATATTTGTGTATTTGTTGGCAAATTTCAAAGCTTTGTTGAGTAGTTCTTCATCTATGGATGGATAGAAGTCTACTATGTCAAATGTAATGAACATAGTATTTCTCTGTTTGTTGAGTTTCTTAAACCATTGTATGACTTCATAGCTGTTTTTCCAAAGGTTGTATTCGGTGTTTGATTTTATATCTTCTATAGCCTTTTCCAAAATTCTCTTGCTTATTTTGCCCAGTTCGGATTTAGATGGGTTTATTAGTCTACATGTTGGGTTGTTTTGGAAGTTAGGCATGTGGTCTTTAAGCGTTATGAAGGCTTCTTTTGTTGCTGTTGCCTCTACCCTATCACGTAACTCCATGCGGTGTGCAAGCTCTTTTTCTTTTTTGCGGATGTTGCTATGTGTAGTTTTATCAGCTTTCTTGTAGTTTTTCTGGATGTTTTTGTTTAAGAGTTGAGAGTATTCGTTTGGTTCCATTTTGTAAAAATTGCTCGTTTTGTCAGCCTTTACGAATATCTTTTTATCATTTTGGATTTGTTTTATATCATTTGCTAGTGATGTTTGAAAGTTGTTATTTGATTTTTTGAATTTAATATTGGCTATCAGTCCCTTCATTTTGTCTTCAAAAGGTTTCATTTCATCTATTGTCAGAGGTGATCGCCATGGTTTGAATCCATATGTATTTTTGTCTTCATTCTTTGCATTTGGGTTTAGGAAGAAGAACGCCTTCCATCTCATGTTGCGCACAAATTTCTCGGTTTGTTCTATCAGTTTTTTAGTGTAAGTTTGTGGGTTTGAAAATGGTATGTTTTTAGTGGATTGCCTAAAGTTGATTTTCTCCATTTTAGATTTTGTCAGACCACAGTGCTCAACGTGAGGAGCGATTATTATGAACAATATAAAAAAAAGTCCTTAAAAAATCTGAAGGTGCTCAACCCCTTGGGGAGCAACATCTGTTAAAAATATTTTTAAAAATGAAGTATTAAAATCTACAAGCTTGTTTCTAGCGTTGCTATCTTCAGGATGTCTTTTGGGGCACGCCAACGATCTTTTATGGCTTGCGGGACTTGATTTCAACTCTGTGTGTGCAGGCGGATCTCATTTGCTGCACGTGCGGCCTGTGGTTCTTATTGGGGCCTGTTCAGATGGAATGTGCTAGCAAAGATTTCCACTTGTGCCTGCAATTGTTTACAATTTCTACTTTTGTGTTCAGAGTTGCTAAGTGTGGTTTGCATAATATTAACCATTTTTCTGTGGAGCATAGATTGCATCTTTTTGAGATATTGTTGTATGGTGTTTCTCTTTTTATGATTTTCCATGATATGTTGTAGTCTATTTTTTTATCTTTGAGTCTCCAAATGTATTTACTCAGCTCTGTTTGATTTTTGTATTTTTCATTTTTGAATGACTGTTTGTGGTTTGCGTATCTGGTTTTGAAAGTGTTTTCAGTAATCCCTATATATGTTTCTTTTTCGTTTTCTGATGTTACCGTAGCTTGGTATACAATGTTGCTGTGAAGACATTTATTGCTTAGGGGGCACTGTTCTTTTTTAGTGCAGTTGCAAGATGTCCTTTCGGCACCCTTCTCTTCTATGTTGCTTTTCATTTTGTTAGATGAGTCAATCATGTTTTTGAGGTTGGGCATACATGAGTATGATAGTTTAATGGTGTTTTTGTTGAATATTTTGGACAGTTTGTGTTCTTTTGGGAATGATGTTGCCACGATTTTAAAGAATTCTTTTCCTACATTTGTTTTTACTTGTCCATCGTATGGTGGGTTGTACCATATGATCTTTCTTTTCCTATTTTTCTTATTTCTGTTCGTGCTGTTGTCTGGACTGTATTGTAGTTTGTAATTGTAACCACTTTTTTGTAATGCTTCTTGATATTCTGTTGCTGCATCATTGAATGCGTTTTCATTGCATGACAGGTTGGATAGTCTCTTGTTTATACCATATATATATATATATATATATATATATATATATATATAATATTATTCATGATACTGTTTTGGACATAGATTGTGAGTTCCATCTCCACTAAGTGAAAACATGAAATCTTTCTGGATATGCTTGAATGAAATTCGATGTTCAGGATTTACGAAAGTTTCACCAAAACCAAATCTTGTATAAGAGATCTTGATTTCTAATTCTATGTTCGGATTGTTGAGTTCCATCTCCACTAAGTGAAAGCATGAAATCTTTCTGGATATGCTTGAATAAAATTCGATGTTCAGGATTTACGAAAGTTTCACCAAAACCAAATCTTGTATAAGAGATCTTGATTTCTAATTCTATGTTCGGATTGTTAATGTCCAACTCGATGTGGTTTCCCCCTTTCAGTTATCCTTAACGAATACATAGAACCATTGAAATCAGATATAGTGTATTTTTGCTCTTCTCTCAAAGTACTAAATCGTTTGGTGTTTTCACGAATATACTAAGACATTCTTCAGTGCGTACATACTCGTATAAGTCCTCTCTCTATACGTAGCAGCAGATTTACCCCTCGAGCTCAGCGTTACATTGCAACATAAGTAAAAAATGAATATCAGTCAATTAGCAAAACAAATGTCAGAGGTTCATTACTTTACGATGCTAATTTCTTTGAAACGCACAATAGGATAGGCTTTCCGCTACTTGCAAGATCTTTATGTGCAAAACTTGTGTGTGTGTGTGTGTGTGTGTGTGTGTGTGTGTGTGTGTGTGTGTGTGTGTGTGTGTGTGTGGTGTGTGTTTCGGGCACATATGGAAAATTTCTACGAACATGGTGATTGAGGATTTTAGCCACATTTTGATCGGCAGCAATGCATAATCTCTTTCCGTACGCTGTTCTATCACTTTTGTCCATGTTTTTCTGTTATTAAAGTAGAAAGACCATCTATTTTGAGCTCCTAACCACTTCTTCCTTAATGATTGACTGCTAATGTAATTGGTAAACAAACATTAAGACTGACAGCTGTGCACTTTCTTTGCTTCATCCAAGCTAAGCAGTTAATACAATCACCACCTCGTATCCTCATCTCCAATGTTGTTAATATTCACGAACAGCTATGTTAGCAGGCTCGAGAGTGTTTTTAAATTAGCAAAGCAACATACAAGTTTGGAACTCAAGACAATTAGTTTTGTCCAAACACTTTCGGCGTGAAATTTGGAAAGAAAATTACCGCTTCACAATAACTAACAAACGCACTTTGATATGCCTTATTCTGAAGTATTTTTTGAATCGGCACATACGCTAACGCTATGTACTGCAAATACAACATGAAGAAATGGGTCGATAATTATTAGAGAGAGAGAGAGAGAGAGAGAGAGAGAGAGAGAGAGGGGAGGGGGGGGGGAGGGGTCGTGATGGCCAAGATGATCGCTACATAAAATTCGTTGCTAGTGTTGGTGTGTTTGTGTGTGTGACGGGAATA
>CM065720.1:47376050-47386050 GCA_033310375.1 Conus canariensis
AAACGTAAGTGCACAGGAGATAGTGGTCCCTCTGATTGTTCTTACACAGTCTATCTGTTTCTCTGTCTCTCTCTGTCTCTGTCTCGCTCTGCCTTCCTCTGTCACTCGCTGTCTCTCTATCTCTCTGAGTCTCCGTCTGTCTGTCTGTTTGTCTGTCGGTTTGTCTGTCTGTCTGTCTGTTAGTCTGGCTCTCACTCTCACACACACAACTCTCTCTATGCCGATCAGTCAGTCTGTCTGTCTGTCTGCCCGTCTCTGTCTGTCCGTCTGTCTGTCTGTCTGTCTCTCTCTCTGCTTTTCAACATACCTCCTTTTCCTCCTCCTCAAATTCTGCTCTTTCTCTTTCTGTAAAGACTTCACAGCTGAACAAGGAATGTAACGAATGAACGTGAACTGAATCACCGCCATGCATCAATTCATCTGGATACGTGACGTGACATCACTTTAAAAAAACGCCACAGTTCTAAACGATCTCTTGATGTCATACTACTGTCATCCCCTCACACCATAACCCCCCCCCACCTCCCCTTCACCTTTACACACACCAATAACAACTGTGATAACGGATTAGTACAGGTAAATAACTGGAATGTTTCCATTCTACCAAATCTCTGAGATGAATCTTCGTTGCGAAGAGCATTGTAAGGTAAATCTCGCTGGATTATCTTTCCTGACCAACCTCTTCGCCGTAAGTGTCACAATGAGTGTGACTAGAGACCATGAAGGAGTTAGATTCTGATCCCAGGATACATAACATGACAAACTACTTTATCAAAATCAGCTCATTTCATTCATCTATTTATGATGTTTTGTGATGATGATCTTTATTTTCCTTTTTTATCTTTGATTTTTGGTTTTATACTCCATCAATCTCTTTGTTCCACTCAAAGTGTCTGCACGCAAAGCGATGGAATAGTGCCTTTGGAGCATATTGTTGTCTGTTGTTTTGTGTTTCTGTCACTCTCTGTAGTTAATTGTATTGTGCTGTCCTGAATTATGCGGAGCATCGTCGTATTTTGATCATAGTGCAGTGGCAAACTTCGGACTGTCAGACTGAGGACTGACTGGGTACAATGTCAGCATGCAGCGTCTGGCACGTAGAGTCTAAAACCAGACCTTCGTTCGACACTTCAACCGTTCATAACCGAAACCTCTCTTGCGCATAGAGCACGAAAAAGATCAAATACTCAAATGCTCGCATTAAATATTCCATAAGCAACAGAAATTCTTGGATGGAATATGAAGATATCCAACAAGTGCTAGGATTCATGTATTCACAACACATTTTCCTCAAGGGTTTTGACATAATGTTTGGCTGATGGCTTGTGTGTGTTCGTGCTTCAAGCTGTTAATATGTAAGCAAGTGATGAATTAATCTACGCAGGTTTCGGAGTCTCACTCTCTGTCTGTCTGTCTGTCTGTCTGTCTGTCTGTCTGTCTGCTGTCTCTGTCTCTCTCTCTCTCTCTCTCTCTCTCTCTCTCTTTCTCATCTTTTTTTCTTAATTCTCAAGACACACGACAGTATCTAGACTATAGGAAATTATTTGCTACGTTTTATTCCAATTTCTATCCCTTCTTGTGTTCATAAAGCAAACGTCAGTTTCAAAACAGCTTTACCATACTGACATGTTGTTATTTCCCATACATCTTTTATTAGCTTAAGTCTGTGACGTCCAACGCCGAACGGAGACAGTTGGAATGAGCTCTGCTTTGTTTCATTTCCCCTTGGAAGGAAATAGGTGAGACACGAAAAGTGTGGGGCAGGGTGAGCAGAAGGAGGAGGAAGAGGTGGAAGGCGAGGAGGACGAGAAAACTGTCACTGAATGAAGAAATGTAACACAAGAGTCATTTTAGGGTTACGGTTATAATCCCATGCGTGGTGCATGGCGCTTCGTTTAAATGCAGCAAAACATTGCACATGTATGAAGTGTTTGTCAATATTGTGACGTTATGTCTAGGGCGCAATCATTCGCTAACGTAGTGTCCTTTTCGATTCGTAAAGAATGTATATGATATTCGTGTAAATGCTCTCTCTCTCTCTCTCTCTCTCTCTCTCTCTCTCTCTCTCTCTCTCTCTCTCTCTCTCTCTCTCTTCGTCCTTTTGCCCACATTTTTCTTCTCCATGTCTGTTGCTTTCGATCAGTTGAGCACCTGTATCACAGAAATCTTTAACATCAGTCACCCGCCCCTTTTCCATAATTCAAAGCTTCGCGTGAGGAGCAGTACCAGCAATAACTGACAACTATCTCAGAAACATCTTATCTCTCTTTTACCCTTCCAACTAGCCAAGGCAGTATGGGGTGTCCCTTACTCTGGCAACATTGAATGCTGAATGTGTTTGAAGAAGTGTAAAAAAAAAAAAAGTTGACGTGAATACCCAAGGAGTGTCCAACATATGTGTTGTACCTTATTTTAATTTGTGTTTTGTTCTAGATTCAGCCACTATGTTTCCCTCGGCCTTGGACATTGTCTTGTGATCGTCGCATCAAATTGCGTTTGTCAGGACTGAATACTGTTTGTTTACTTCTCATTCTAATCTGACTGAGTTTATAAAGGATGATAAAACTGGAGAAATGTTCATCATAATATGAAAACATTGCTTCAAACTTATCAAACATTCGAACAAAATAGAAGAGTTACACAAATGGCAATGTTGAAAACATCCAAATACTGTCTTCTTGCCTATTATGCAAATCAGTAAGTTTGAAGTGTTTCTCCATGCAGGTAGTTAAATTGTCTCAATTTTATGAATATGTAAAATATACCAACCACCACCCACAAACACTTTATCACATTTGTGATATCAAACATGCGAACAGACAATAAATAGAACATTCATTGTCTTATGTACTAATTCGTGTGGCTGATTGTTTGCCCAGAGTGACTATTGTCACTGTTCCAGATTTAGGCAGACAGATGCAAACAGGAGCGATGACAAAAACACACCGTGGAAGACGGCAAAGGAAACTAAAAGAAAGGAATACTGACATTACGAACAGGAAACTAGTCTGAATGCAAAAAAGTAAAACAATAATCATAGCATAACAATCGCAAGCGTATTATGAAGGAAATAAATAAAAGCACACCACGAAGGAATACAAAAAAAATTACATCATCCACAATACACTCAATCCCAAAACTTAAAACAAACAAACAAAACGGATCCCCAAACTGTCATTAACGCGTTTCTGTATTGTTGCGTGCTCTCACGAGCACAACCCAGACTAGACTGTTGAGAAAGAGACAGACGAGAGATACTTTTTCGTGTTATGCAGATGATTAGCCCCACATTGATTTACGCTGATTATAACGATCTTGTCTGAACTTTATATTCCTTCTTCAATACTGATTTCGTATTCCTTAGAAAGTAAAGACTTTTCCAAATTTTATTCCGCCGCTATCAATCTATGTAAATCTAAATCAGTCCGCACCCAACCACCTTCTCTCTCTCTCTCTCTCCTCTCTCTCTCTCTCTCTCCTCTCTCTCTCTCTCTCTCTCTCTCTCTCTCTCTCTCCACACACACACACACACATACACACACACACACCAACCACACACACACACACACACACACACACACACACACACACACAATCTCTCACAATCCCTTTACTATCTCATATTTTACCTTTTTTCTATGGTTCTCCCCTTATCATTTTATTCCTTCTCTTCCTACTTTTCACTGCACGCTGGTGTTAACGATGGAACAACTGTTACTGGTGTGTGTATCCAGTCACCCCTTTCCATTATTGATACCTTGCCTGTGGCTTATCTCTTTTGGCACGACAGGACTGTTTCAAAGTATCCTCATCTCTGCTTCGCCCACCCTACCAACTGAAGCAGAGTGAGTCACTGTTGTGGTGACTGTGTCAGCACACTGCCTTCTCTCCCAGTAGACGGAGAGGTCGGGAAGAGTGTCAAAAGCATCCACTATCACTGTAGCCCCCGGGCAGATCGTGATACCCGCGCGCGCGCGCACATTGTGTGTGTGTGTGTGTGTGTGTGTGTGTGTGTGTGTGTGTGTGTGTGTGTGTGTTGCATTAATTATTGCATCCCACTTGCTTTGTTTTATAACTGAAATATTGTTTCTTTGGATGTTGTGAGCGTGTGCAGGTGTATTCTATCTGAACAAAAAACACTGTTTGAAACTGATTATTATTCTGTTGAGAGTCAAAGTCATGCTCATGCAAATACTTTTGGGCTATAAGAAATGAGTCTGAATTCTCGATGAAAAATGCTTTTGATAATACAGAGAGCCTTAAGAAGGGTAAAGTAAGTATCTATTTCACACAAATGCCACACATGATTTGGTGGACGAAAATACATTAACATTTCAGCTGGTATTAATCGTACTTATTGAAACGTCGAGGCAGCAGTCATATACTGCAGGTTGAATTAGAGAGAAAAGACAGCACCTCTACAGAAGATAGGGCGCGTGTAGGTTTTAAGATAAACTCCATAGTTCAATTTTTTTTTGCGGAATCTCCACATGCGATGGTTTGAGAACGACAACTTTTTTCACAAAAAACCCGCATTAAAATGTAGTATGCTGCATAAAATAGTTTACTCTAGGTACATTATTCAAGCACGTAGAGTGAGTCCAGATCATTACGTCTTTTATCATTGATTCTTTTTGTTTGATGTGCTGCATGCTATGCTTGATTTGTAGTGTATTCACCTAACTCCACTTAGGGGTCGAAGTTTAAAACCTCTCTCTCTCTCTCTCTCTCTCTCTCTCTCTCTCTCTCTCTCTCTCTTGATTTTATCATGTGAAGTGGAAAACATTGCTATGGTTTTCATGTCAATGAAATGGAAATCGACTCGCGTTTTGTCATTGTACATCGCGCCGATTTGCTAAATGGGCTTTACAGCTTAATAGCATTGAAGTTCGTTCGTTCGTTCGTTCGTTCGTTCTCTCTCTGTCTCTCTCTCTGTCTCTCTCTGTCTCTGTCTCTCTCTCTCTCTCTCTCTCTCTCTCTCTCTCTCTCTCTCTCTCTCTGTTGTTATCTTGATTTCATTTTTGGCTCATTTTCTCTTCTTCCTCCTCCTGCTGTGGCGTTGTCACTCAGAACACTGTAGTAACTCTTCGCTATCCAGACACAGCGGTGAACTCGCCGATCCACTGCATGCTGTCTTCCTCCCCCCCCCCAACCCCTTCCCCTTCTCCCTTCACTCACCACCGTCCTCTGTCCCTCGCACTCTTTAATACGTTAGTCATGCGCAAACTCTTAAAGTATTATCTCCCTTGTTGCCTGGCAAATACACCAAGGAGATGCCCTTTGGCTGGCATCCCTGAGGCGCTGAGAACAATGGCTCTGCTGGTACGTGACAGAAAGATGAAGTCTCTTGGGGTAATGGCGCTGTCAGGGAAGTGTGGAGTGGAGAGGGAGAGGAGGGTGGGGGTGGGGGGTGGGGGTGGGGGGGGGGCAGAAGGCGGGAAGAGGGCAATAGAGGCTCACAGACGGGTCTCATTCCCCCTCCATCTTGGTATCATCAGAAAATCAATTTCTTTGGGGTGTTGTTGTGTGGGCACGTGATGACTCCTGCTGCAAAGCTGAAGAAGTTACCAGTTGAAAACTCTGCCGTGGCTTCAGGATCAAATCCCATTCACCTCCAGTTCCCACTCCTGTTTCCTTCCACTCTGTCCCATGCCTGCAGGCCACTATATATCCTCTACTGATGATTAACGCCGCTGAAAACAGGGCACTTAATTACATTGTCCATTAATTTTCGTCAGTACGGTAGAATATATACTGCATTGTACTGCTTAGTACATTATAGTAAAGCTTAGCAGGTCACATAACATTATTGTAGAGCAGAGTAAGGTAGGATATAGACTGTGTTGCACTATTTCTGTATTGTACTAGATTACATTGCACTGATAGAACGGATGCTATTTTACCTGACACACTTGATAACAAAGAGCATGCCTTTGACAAACATTTACCCCGCCCACCCCCTCCCCCCCCCCCTTCCTTCAGCCCCATCTCTCTTCTCAGCGCGTTCGTTTTGGCATATTACTTTCTCCAACTTATAGGATATAAATGATAATTTAGTTACTCAAGCATGATCTGGAGAATCAACGCATATTACCCTGTATGGACATGCTTCACCGCTCAGTGGGTTGCACTTTGAAGACCACTCTGTCTCCCTTTTTTCTGATTATGTTTCTCTTCCCTCTGTCTTCACTCTAGACACTCTAAACTTCAGATTAGCGTAAAGGGGAACACCTTAATTCATTTACTCACAGCCATTGAATATTTCATGTCTTGCATATCTGTGCTCTCTGGACGCTATAAGAACTTTTTTCCACACCAGCTCCTTCTTTCCTGATTTCCCCTGTCGACTAATACTGACAGTGGGTACTCACTGGCTTGTGACTCCAAAGGCACTGAGAAGCATGGATATGCGTGGGTGGGGGGTGGGGGACCGGTTGCCCCTCTCCCTCCCCAGCGCTCTCTCCTCTCTCTCCCAGAGAGAGAGAGAGAGAGAGAGAGAGAGAGAGAGAGAGAGAGAGAGAGAGAAGGGGGGGGGCAGGCAGGGAGGCAACTTTCCTTCGAATTCTTATTTGTGTGCGCGTCATGACTCACGCTGCAGAAGCGAAGCATTTACCGGGAAAAAAAAATGTCTGCCTTGGGATCAGGATCAAATCGACCCGCAAGTCCCGCCCCCTTTCCTTCTCCTCTGCCCCACGTCTGCAGCCCACCGAACCTTCTCAATTGACGATTAATGTCTTTGAAAACAGGTCACTCAAATACTTTGACCTTTAATTTTCGTCAGTACGGTAGAAGATATACTGCACGGTACTGTTTAGTATAATATAGTACAACATAGCAGATCATATGACAACATAGTAGAGTGATGAAAAATAAATACTGTGTTGTACTATTCATGTATTTCACTTTATTATGTTATACTGATGGAATGGGTGTTACCTCAAATGACATGTAGTTAAAAGGAGCATGCCTTTACAAACATTTCATCTCCCCCTTTCTCCACCCCCATCCCCATACCTCCTCTTTTCAGTGCCGGGTTTTCTCTGGCAAAAGAAATCGACACATTTTTCTTTCTCCAGCTTATAGGATACGAATGGCAATCTTAATAAGAATTGCTCAACGGACCTTTTGTATGACAATCAATAAATATGAGTATGATGGAATTGATGCTTTGAAGTGCCACATTGTTCAGAATAATGTAACAGGATTGTAATTATGATCCTTTCCATACATTACTTGACGTCAGCCAGGTTCGGGAGAGATACAGACATCTTCAGTGATGCTAAGAAAATTTGATCAGCTCACTCAGAGACTTTTCCGTTCATTGGTTGAAGTCGATTTTATGGTTTCTGTGTTCCTGTTTGAACCCTGAAAACAGAGAGAGACAGAGAGAAGAGAGAAGAGAGAGAGAGAGAGAGAGAGAGAGAGAGAGAGAGAGAGAGAGTTGACCCTCTACGTCGAAACTGGCCAGGGTCTACAGGCCACGATAATCTGAATGGATCTGGCATCCTAAAGAATTTCAAGGGTAAATATTGTTTTCTTTAAACCACACAGGATAACATAAAATACTGCACTTTGCTTCACTTTTTCCCTTTCTGACAAAAAGAAATACGAAATTAGTATTGATGTGTGTTCGTAAACGATAAAGATGACCTGGGATTACACAAAATAAAACAAATCTACTTCCAGTTATGAATTTTGAAATGTCTGTCATTACGTCGCAATGAATATATCATGATGTCTGGCATGGCACAAGTTGTCTGTTAATACGAAACATTTAACTTTTTCTTTTAAATATGTGTATCCTGGACTGATCATTTGTAAAAAGAAAAATTAGCGGTTCCCCAAATATACTGAACCACATTAATTCCTTCCACAAGCTAACACAGCCATACATATTGCATCCCTATCACAATGTATTTGCAATACATACTTGAAGCAGTTATTTGTTTTTCTTGCCACATATATTCAAAATGAAACCACTTTTATATGTTTGAAAGATAATGTTATTCGTGCCTACTCCTTGATATTAACAGTATCATAACCATGATCATATAAAACAATTATTAGATATCCAAATTTGCATGCCTAAGTAGCTTTTAGTTGCGAATAATGACATATCCTGTCAATGAAAGCTACATTATCAAGTATCCATACCTCTCCGCAATACTACATGAAATACTAAATCAGCGTCAAACATTGAAAGAAAAAGATAGTTGTAATACATACATATATATATATATATATATATATATATATATATATATATATTGACATGATTTTTGTTTAACGCACGATTTTTGCTCTGCTCCTAAGTTCACGGCATTGAACGACTGAGCTAAGACTGGTAAGAAAAAAATTGCTAAATATTCACAGCAGAAACATTCTGTTATAATTATGTCAATCTACCTCAATGAGAGAGAGAGAGAGAGAGAGAGAGAGAGAGAGAGAGAGAGAGAGAGAGAGAGAGAGAGAGAGAGAGAATTGCTAAATGTTCACAGCAGAAACAGTTCTATACGTCTAGCTACCCCAATGACAAAGACAGCTGAAGGAGAGAGAGAGAGAGAGAGAGAGAGAGAGAGAGAGAGAGAGAGAGAGAGAGAGAGAGAGAGAGAGAGAGAGAGAGAGAGAGAGTCCCACAGTTGTATTGCCATCTCGCTTTGTCCCTCTGATGTGGTCTTGCCTTTTCCTCTCATTTTTGCCTCTTCCAATTCGTTTTCTGTTGGATTTTCCATTACGTGTTCATTAACGTGTTCTTTACATCACCTCCACCCGCACCCTCTCCTCTCTTTTCTTCTCTCCCTTACCAACTTCCTATTCCCTAAATCATCTCTCTGCCTCTGTCTGTCTATCTGTCTGTTTGCATCTCTGTCTGTCTGCCCGTCTGCCTCTCTCACTCTCATTGTTGTTGTTGTTGCTGTTGTTGTTGTTGTTGTAGTTGTTGTTGTTGTTGTTGTTGTTCTTGTTCTTTGTCTTCTTCTTCTTCTTCTTCTTCTTCTTCTTCTTCTTCTTCTTCTTCTTCTTCTCCTTCTTCTTCTTCTTCTTCTTTCTTCTCCTCCTCCTTCTTCTTTTCGTCCTCCTCCTCCTCCTTCTCCTTCTCCTCCTCCTCCTCTTTTCTTCTTCTTTTTCTTCTTCTTCTTCTTCTTCTTCTTCTTCTTCTTCTTCTTCTTCTCCTTTTTTCTTCTCCTCCTTCTTCTTTTTTCGTCGTCCTCCTCCTCCTTCTCCTCCTCCTCCTCCTCCTCCTCTTCTTCTTCTATTGACTTTCATTTTCCTCTGTTTCTTTTCTCCCTCATTCTCCTGCCTTTTTATTGCCTGACCATTCCAGACACAACACTAGCTATTTGGCATCCGCATTGAGCACCCATACATTGCATTCTGCCTCCACGCTCCACATTGTCCTTTACTCACCACCATCCTTTGTCTTCTCCCTCTGTTTCATAGCTCAGTATCCCACAAAGTCTTATTGCCTTGCTAGTATAACATGGAGACACCCTTATGGTGGCATTCCTGAGGCGCCGTGATGAATGGCTCTGCAATTACGAAGTATCACGGGTAACTGGGGTTGTAGGGGAGGAGATGGGGGCGGGGGGGGGAGGAAGGGAATGCAAATGGGGGTTATAAGACCAACCCCTCCCCTCCCACTTTCTGGCACACTGTCCCATCATGGACATCACAAGGAAGTCATTCTCCTTAGGATGTTCTTCTGTGTGTGCATCATGATGCGCACCACGGCAGCGAAGCAGTCACTGGAAAAAATCTACCTCACTGATTCAGGACCAAGTCCCACCCACCTCCAATTCCGGCCCCCTACCCCTTCCCCCACCCCTCCCTTCAGCTGACCAAACCCCTTTCTTTCTACAACGTTTCCATTCTATTGACGACTAACGTGATTGACAGCAAGGAAGTTAATTCATTCATTTTCGTCAGCATATGTAGAGTGCATATAGTATGATACAGCGTAGTTTAATATGGCATGGCGAAGTATGTTACAGCACAGAAGGGT
>CM065720.1:47391050-47396050 GCA_033310375.1 Conus canariensis
CCATACATTTGTTTACCCCTCTTTCATGTCCTCTAAGTGACCATACCCTGACCCGCTCAATCTGTCTCCACCATGTCCAGTCACACCAGGAGGCAGGGTCGTCCTGTCACAATGTCAAAGCCAGCAGTCCGCAGGGAGCAGTCAATGTCAGGTTGTCAACAAAACTCCCACTGGTGTCGTGTGTGGATTGTTGTGTGTTTTTATCATGCTGGAAACAAGATAGGTTGAATGATTGTGGGGGTCATGACATCAGAACTCGTGTTTGTAATGCAGACCTTGAACTATTGTGAAACAGACTCGTTTAGAACAAAGTGTGAATACAGGATCAAGTCACATTATATACTTTAGAGGCATATATACTTCAGAAGCATGAATTCTTTTGAGTTATTAGTTCTCATTGCCTTCACAAGCACTGGGGCATATTGCCATTATATATAAACAGTTCTGCAAATCTCTCTCTCTCCTCTCTCTCTCTCTCTCTCTCTCTCTCTCTCTCTCTCTCTCTCTCCAAGCTCAGCAACAAGATTGTCTCTTATTTCCCACTGCCTTAAAACATCTCTGTCTTTATGAAGAAGCAAGCCGGATACGAATATATTCATGTGCAGCTGAACATGATTGCTCCATGAATCACTGATCAAACATCTGCAGGCTATGCTGATGATATTGTTTCGGAGACTTACGCTAACGCTTTTTACATCCTCTCTCCATGAAGGATTATTACGTGCTACGTAGTGTATGTGTGCGCGCGCGCGCGCGCGCGCGTGTGTGTGTGTGTGTATGTGTGTGTGGGCGTGCGTGTGTGTGTGTGTGTGTGTGTGTGTGTGTGTGTGTGCGTGCGTGCGTGCGTGCGTGCGTGCGTGCGTGTGTGTGTGTATGTGTGTGTGTGTGCGTGTGGTGTGTGTGTGTGTGTGTGTGTGTGTGTGGTGTGCGTGCGTGCGTGCGTGCGTGCGTGCGTGTGTGTATGTGTTTGTGTGCGTGTGTGTGGTGTGTGTGTGTGTGTGTGTGTGTGTGTGTGTGTGTGGTGTACATTCAAAGAGTATTCTATTCACACAACTCCATATTTGCTCAACCATGACACCATCATGGGGAGAGGTTACAGATATAGAAATACAAACATGTGAGTAAACACACATGTCCAACACGCGAAACAACCGTTATGATTACCAGGGCTACATGGCAGGAAACTTTTCTCTATTCATGTTATCTCAGTTTTTTTTTTCGTCTTAAACAAACGTAAAACCCGCCCAGCTATGTTCTTTCAGATTTGGATTGCACCAAGGTTTCCCATATACACATCAGGTGACAATGCAGGAAAACAGAATTTACTAGAACACTGGGAGTCACAAACCTTTCGAACACAGCCCTTACACCAGCTGATGAGCAAGGCAGCGCACAGCGAGAATACCTGTAACTGTGTTGGATGTTCAGAGGAACACATGGCAACCTGGTTAGGGGCTCAGGAATCCGGCAGCTGGGCTGACCCGTGTGCTACGATGTCAGTCTGGACTATCAACCGTTTCTCTTAATTCCCCTGACAAGCAAGCACAAGATCCAGCTCCCCTTGGGCCTGGTAACCCTCTGAAGTCTCAGGGAAGGGAGTGAGGTAGGGGCATGGTGGGAATCCAGAGAGAGAGAGAGAGAGAGAGAGAGAGAGACAGACAGACAGACAGACAACAGAGAGAGAGAGAGAGGAGAGAGAGAGAGAGAGAGAGAGAGAGAGAGAGAGAGAGAGTTACACGAATACATACTTTTTTCATTCCCAATGACACTACAATGACGGAGCATAATGCTTGCAACATTCTCTCTCTCTCTCTCTCTCTCTCTCTCTCTCTCTCTCTCTCTCTCTCTCTCTCTCTCTCTCTCAAGGTACACCCTGTTTCGTAATACACAACAGGAAATGAATTCTTCAATACGCACAGTCTGTTTTAATTCTTCGTTCTTTTTCCATTCCTAAACAACACGTTAGTTTAAAACCATCTTATTGGCATCCTGTCATTCCCCATACATATTTTACAACTGTGAACCTATGATGCCCAATTCTAAAAACAAAATATTCTTTTTATTCAATTTCCTCTATCACCAGGGAACAGGGTGGCCTTTAGCTGTCACCCTTCAAGGTGCTGGATGGAATGGTATGTTCGGGAAGGTGTGTGTGTGTGTGTGTGTGTGTGTGTGTGTGTGTGTGTGTGTGTGTGTGTGTGTGTGTGTGTGTGTGTGTGTACACACACACACACATACACACACACACACACACACACACACATACACACACACACAAAATGGGGTAAGATAAATGTTGATGAAGTCTTGCTGGTAATATATTAGACAGACACTCACACTCCCATTGTTTCAGAAATTTAAATCACTATGCCTAGGGCCTCATAACATGCGGTATAACGCAAACGCTTCATCACCAATGCTTCAGAGCGACTTGAACAGAGTATGCTTTCCTAGTTGGTGGAATGGACAATGACAGACACTGGATGAGCAAAGAACTTGCAGTTTGCAGGAAGGCAAGAAGAGCAACAGGCTGTGAATACGCAATAAATTAAAGAGTTGTTGTCTTTTTCATTCATTCATTAATGAATGTGTACCTAATTGTTTCATGACATAGCTTTATGATCACTATATTGTATGCTGATGTCTTCCTTATTCCAATCTTTATCATAGTTATTAGAGTTGTCAATCTGATTTTACAGTTGCCTTCTATTTCTTTGGACATTTTGCCCTTTACAAAGAATATTCCCATGGTTCGTATCTCGTCCACAAAAGGTATGTTCAAAAATACTTATCAATATCACCTGTTAAAAAGATTTAATTATGTGTATGTTTAATTCAAGCCTGTGAAGCATGCATATCGTCTGAGAATAGATGTCGCTGTACCATTTTGATGTTTTAGAAATAGGGTTATCTTATCGGCTTTCTTCTGAATTTTGATACATGCATTAGTTTCGTTTCGGCGAGTTATCCGTATACCCTCAATGATGCTGACTCAAATGTTGATAGCCAGTAGTTCAACAGCCAAAATGAAAGCTAATGGGAAAAACAGACATCCTTGTCTCACACCACAGTTAACCTCAAAACTTTCTGATATCCAGCCCCCGTATTGAATGTGATTTACAGCTGTTTTTCTTAGATAATTTGGATCCCTATCCTAAAGTCCAGGACAAAATCAATACACATTGAACGCTTTCAGAAGATATGATTTTGATAAGGAATCGAATGCTTCTGAATATTGATTTATCTCTTTTGTTTACTGTTGCAAATGGTGTGGTGTTGTGTGTATTACTGTCTGACTCTCACGTTCAAAAGTTTGGATGCGTGTAATGATTATTTCCGACACACACCCACACCATACGAACATGGATAGCCAGGCAACAGACAAGTTAAATTTCTTTCTTTTATATGCTGCCCGAACCATCAAACATAAACATATATCAATATATCGTATTACATATCATATCATTATGATTCATCACAAAATCAATACATGCCACCATTCAGCGTGCTGATCAATATTTCACATCAATATTTCACATCGACTAAGGTATGTAATAGCACGGGGAGCTTTATCTGTCGTTCTCATAAACTTGTCACATCAAATATTTCTTTCTTTTTTCCTTGCACAAACCTCGCTGGCACCGTCAGTAGTGTCCCAACAGAAACAGCCCACATACTTGGCTGCTCCAAGCCCAGGTTACAGTCTATAGCACCAACCACGTGGCAGGTTGAACCACTCACAAACACGGACGAAATGGAGTCTCACAGGGTACAGCAAAGCACGTCGAATACCGATCTGGCGGTCAACCTCTTCACGGCGTAACGAAGAATTCTCAAGTCACAGTCCCCACATGGCAAGCAGAGCCGCCCAGAACACAGTCGACGTGGAGTCTCACAATGTACAGCAGACTACATCGAACTACCGACCTGGCGGTCAGCCTCTCCACGTCGTAACAGAGACAGTGACAAATAAAAACAAATACAGTCCCAGACCGAACTCAGGGCCTCACTGTTTTTCTTTCTGTGTCGCTCCCGTTGTTTTTGTTTTTTGTTGTTGTTATTTTTATTTCTATTTTATTTATTTATTTATTTATTTATTTATTTATTTTTTTTTATTTTTTATTTTTTTTTTTTTGGGGGGGGGGGGGGGGGGGCTGGGGGGTATACGTCATCTTCCTTCTGTCTCGCTCCCGTTTTTTTTTGTTTTGATTTGTTTTATACGTCATCTTCCTATGTGATTTCACGTTGACGTCACAATTATGTAATTGAATGCATCGTCAAGTGTATGAATCAATGTAGTTATTTCGACCTTTGATATATCCAATTTGATCTTCAGTGACCAAATGTATTACGACACTTAAGTCTCTTAGAAGCTTATCAATTCCCCCTGCCAGACTCTGTTGAATGCTTTCCTGAAGTTTATGACAGCATGGTAGAACTCCCTCTGGTGCTGGAGATATTTTTGTGCACAGGGTATGTAGGATACAAACCTGTTCGATGGTACTTCTTCCATTGTGGAAGCCAGCCTGTTCAAAAACGATGGTATCTGTCTGTGTTTGCTGTCTATGGTTTTGAGCATTGCTTTACTGGCGTGGTTGATCCAGCTTATAGGGCAGCAGCCCTGGCAGTGCCAGAGATGTCCTTTTTCCTGAGAAGGATGACGATTGATTATTGATTCCAGAGCATTTGGCACACGCCGGTGTGCCAGACTTTGTTGCAGATGGCAGGTAAGGGACCAATTACCGCATGTCCGCCATGTTTTAAGAGTGCTGAGGGGGTGTTGTCGATGGCTGCAGCATCTCTCTCTCTCTCTCTCTCCTCTCTCTCTCCTTCTCTCTCTCTCTCTCTCTCTCTCTTGTTTTCTGTTTATTTGGTTCTATTGTTCTGCCCCCTTCTTCCTGCTCACATTCATCTAAACGGCTCTTGAGTAAAAATACACCAATAACTCCCTTACATCCTATCACCACGGCCAATACATTGATCCGTCGCATTCTGCCCCC
>CM065720.1:47426050-47446050 GCA_033310375.1 Conus canariensis
GAGAGAGAGAGAGAGAGAGACAGAGACAGAGACAGAGACAGAGACAGAGAGACAGAGAGGCAGACAGAGAGACATAGGGAGAAAGAGAAAGACAGAGAGACAGAGACAGATGAAAATGAAATGTAATAACTTTCTTTAGTTTACATCCTGATTTTTTTCTTAAAGCGACCCAACATATACCACTCAATTTATGCACATACGGAAACAGCATTAAATTTGTAACACATTAAGATATGTCCACAAACATCCCATGATTTTAAGTTCAGTTATTTTTTGTAACTCCTGTGTCTCAACAGCATTCTACCGCAATGTCAAATGTTCCAAATTTATGCATTGTCATGTAAAATGGTATATGTTTATCTTGTCATCTTGTCAATCAAATAATTCGTTTTCAAAATCTACAGAGGAGGTCATGAGTCATGGATACTGTCTCCTTATCGCCCTTTCCCTCCTGACTGGATTCGAACCCGTATGTTCAGGATAGTGACGTTCTTCAAGACCAATGCGCCTTTCGACGGATGTCTTGACCATTGGGAATGTCAAGCCCAATAAAGTGTACGTGTGTTCCTTATGAAATTGTTCCAAGCTGATTGCCATTGCCATTAACTCTAGTCCTCATCTTTCCAGAAAGCAAAAAGCTCATTCGTGAGGTCATAGGCAGATGTGTCAACCCTTGCTCTCTTCCTCCAGATTCTGTGGTGAGGACTTTGGTCTGATGATCAGATAACTGCAATTTGTTGGATAGAATGACATACACTCCGTCTTGATTCCACGTGTTTATTCTCCATGCTGCTTTCATATCATACAGTGAGCCACTCCCCTCCCTCTGAGTGAGCAGGGACCATGCTTTTCTGCCTCCTGCCATGAAGACAGTTCCGGGTGGGGTATCTGGAGGCGTGGTTTCCTTTTGGCAGTATTAGTTACATGCCCAGTCTCTGTAATCACTTCGTTATCTGTGTGTGCCTTCTTTGTGGATTAGCGCTGCGTTTATTGAGAGATCAGGACTCGCTCCATTTGTTTGTTTGCTCTGGTAGAGTGGACACGCACGGTCATCTTATTTTCCCATTTTATCAGGTTTACGTATGAAGGAAGGAGTTCTGGGAATGACATTGATCCTAACAAGGGCCATGTTTCATGTTTCATTCATTCGGGTCTTCTTTAAAATGAACTTTCCACACGTATTCGTTCCCTACTGTTGGCTTTGCTGGACTGCTTCTGGTCTCTTGGCATCTTCCTCTGTCTTTATCACTTGCATTTTCATATCTTTCCTGGTTTTCCCTTTTGCTTTTGACCGCTACTTCACTTCTGTTGATGCCAGTGTTTGCTCTCTCTCTCTCTCTCTCTCTCTCTCTCTCTCTCTCTCTCTGTGCGTGCGTGTGTGCGTGCGTGTGTGCGTGCGTGCGAGCGCGTGCGCGCATGCCCTGTTATTTCTTTGATCTTGAAAGGCTTTTATTTGCCAAGTCCATTTCCCCCAGAGCCATCCACTTTGTGCCAATCTTAAGCTTTGGCTCGATTGATCTAAAACCTTGCCTCCCAAATCCTCTAGTATAGTCAATAGTCTATTCTTCCCCATATTGTACTCTTGGATGATAGATATCAAGGGTGTCTTCTGTCTGACGGTAACAGTACAGCACAACGTCAGTGAGACAAAATACGACACCAAGAGATTGTGTATTTGTTAATTCTGGCCATAACGTTTCACTACGTCAGTGATGATATTGTATATCTGTAGAGGCTAGAGAAAGTTTGGAAATAACATACATCGTGTAATCAGATTTTGAATTAAGAAAGGAAGCTCCGTTCACATATTATGTGCCTTTTTCTGCCGTTTGCTTCTTTTTGCCTTCCCCTTTTTTGTTTTTAGAGCATCGTCACACCACTGTCCGAAGTTATATTCTGATTCTTCTGTCATCGTTTGGGAGGCATGGTGAGCTACAGAGTAAGCAACTGTTTCAATTACTTTTTTTTCCGTTTCTGCAGTGAGAGGCTCCATGATTTATTTCGTTTGAACTGAATGTAGCAACTAATTCTCATTACTGCTTTGTACTTTTTTGTGTTTCTTTTTGCTTTGGTACGTTTTGGGTCTCTCCTTGTTTTGTAAAAGCTCCACAGTTTCATCAATGGAGGCTTTTAAAGGAAGTAGAATAATAAAACAGTTCTGTGAACAATGCAACATGTCCTTGAGGATTTTCAGAAGATTTTAAAACAGAAAAAAAAACAGAACAAAAATCTACAATGTTTTGGTCATAGACCGTCTTCAGCACATAAAAAGAAAAACAAATAAATACGTATCATGTCACAAGTCATGAAGACGGTCTATGACTGAAACGTTGTTGATTTTTGTTCTGGTTTTGTTTTCTTTTTTGTATTTCAAAATCTTTTGAGAATTCTCAAAGATATTTTGCATTTTAAAGGAAGGATTTAAGATCTATTTTTGACGTCTTCTGGGTTTGAATTGTTCATTGCTGCTTCACACAATAGAATCAAGCAACAGACACCTCCTTCTTTTTCTCATATTTCGACCTGTACAGTCTTCCCCAGGCAACGTTGATGTGGAACTATGGGATGGGGTGAGGTGGGAATGGGGGGGGGGGGGGGTTGTAAGAGAAGACAGAAGAGCACTGAAACACAGTGGAGTCAGACAGTCTTCAAGTATGTCCGTCTTCTGGAATGAGGCCAATTCACTTTTAGATATCTGAAACCGTGTTAGTTTCATCCCCCACTCCCACACCCCGACACTATCTGAATTGGAGAAGTATCCTTCCGCTGGCGTCCTGTGCTGATGGATAAAACAAAGATTTGAATCCCCAGTGGGTCGATTAAAAGTAGGTAAAAGTTCTCTGACTATAGAAAAGACCCTTTCAAATTAGATCGCCCCAGACATCTTCAGAAACGGTTTCGAAGCAGGAAGACGACAGACAAAAACTGAAGCATAAAAGCATTAAAAACAGAATAACTAACTCGTAACTCGCCAAACGAAGGGACAAATATATAGATTACAAAACAGCCATGATGCTTTTTCGACCTATTGAATCTTCTTTAGCAGAACAATCACCATCAAAACAATAGGAACAAAGTTCCTTATCTCTTCGATCCAGGTTGCAAACTGTGACGTGAGTGGAAAACTAAAACTTACAAATGGAACTGAAGAAAAGAGAAAACGCGTCGGATAGGAGAAGACAGACTAAAATGATGACATTAAAAAGTTAGGTTAATGATAACGCGTCGCGTCTATTTTGTCAGTTGTTTGTTCCTTCTTCTGGCCCAGTAATTGTTGTTGTTTTTTTTTTAATTTCAGGTCGTAAGACAATTTGACGATCTTTTGTGCGAAGGCTGTACGTATTAAGATAGATGACGGTCACCGTTATGTCTCTTCATCGCAGACTTGATGTCTGTGTAGAAAGGAAAATCTGGTTAGATCCTTTCCTGGTAGTTCCGTTTTAGTTATGTTCCTTCTTGTTCTTGTCCTTGTCCTTGTCCTTGTCCTTGTTCTTGTTCTTGTTCTTGTTCTTCGTCTTCTTCTTCTTCTTCTTCTTCTTCTTCTTCTTCTTCTTCTTCTTCTTCTTCTTCGTCCTTCTTCTTTTTCCTACTGATGCTGCGCCTCCTCCTCCAACTCCTCCTGCTCGAAATCCTCCTCCTCCTTTACTTCCTCCTGCTTCTACTCCTCCTCCTCCTTTTTTTCCTCCTCCTCCTCCTCCCCCTCCTCCTCTTCCACCTCCTCTTCTTCTCTTTCTTCTTCTTCTTATCCTTCTTCTTCTTCTTCTTCTTCTCCTCTTCCTCCTCCGACTGATGCTGCTGCTGCTGCACCTCCTCCTCCACTACCTCCTGCTCGACATCTTCCTCCTCCTTTACTTCCTCTTCCTCCTCCTTCTCCTCCTCCTCTTCTTTTTCCTCCTCCTGCCCCTTCTCCTCCTCCTCCTCCTCCTCCTCTTCCTCCTCCTCCTTCTTCTTCTTCTTCTTCTTCTTCTTTCTTCTTCTTCTTCTTCTTCTTCTTCTATTTTCTTGTAGTAAAGATAATAATAAGAACACCGACTTTCATGACGCTTTACAAGACCGCTCCATAACTAGTTCGTATTCAAATATTTACTTCACAACTTTACGTACAAACGAAATACACGATCAGTCCTAGCCCTACCTATACATCCTTAATAAGCAGACAATAATACAACCATAACATTGGCTTCTTTTTGTCTTCTTAGAAGTTCTTCGTTTTCAACGTGTGTAGTCCCATGAGTCGAGTGCCAGGTGTGAATAGAACTGACGAGAAGGTGTCTAAAAGTTAAGTAATTTCGACAGGTAATTACATATAGAACCAGCAGATGATAGAAAGCCTACAATCGACCCTGACAGATGTAGGTAACCAGTGCAAACTCTGAGAAGTAACGGTGCTTGTTCGAACTCTTCTACCGTTGGAAGGGCAATGATATAAACTGTATGAAATACATCTATCTTCCTCTTTCCGTTTTCTTTGTTCTTCTCCTACATATGTTCTTCCTTTTGTTCGTGCTTTACATCCTTGACATTTGCCTTTCTTCTCTCACATTCCTTCATCTGGAAAGAAAATACACGGGGGGCGGGGAGGGGGGGAGAATTAGAGAGAGAGACAGAGACAGATGGAGACAGAGACAGACGGATAGATGGATAGACAGACAAACAGACAGAGAAGAGATGAAGAAACAAAAAAATGGAGAGAGAGAGAGAGAGGGGGGGGGGGGGAGCAGACAGACAGACAGAGGCGGATAGACAGAGAGACAGACAGACAGATCGATGGGCAAGCAGAGACATGGACAACGTCATACACAGAACCAGAGGGAGAACCATAGGAACAGGAAGATATGATCAATGATAAACGGATTTGTCTTCACCTAGTGTTGTTGAGGAATAAAAAGGTGAAATCAAGTGAAAAAAAAAATGTTGGAGGGGACGAAGTCCATTTCGAAAGTACAGAAATTGCTTCAAGAAATCTGAAACGCAGTATTTCACCGAGTCATTGTAAAAAATAAAAAAAATAAGAGAGAGAGAGGAGAGAGAGAGAGAGAGAGAGAGGAAGAGACAGACGAAGACAGACAGACGCAGACGACTGACAGACAGACAGACGACAGAGAGACAGACGGGAGCAGACAAATAGCAGACATACAGCCAGCAGAGAAAACGTGCGAAGAGTGCACGATAACAGATATGTCAACCTATTTTCTTCAGGAATGCAAACGAAATGATGAAAATACAGTGGAGGATAAAGTCCATTACGGAAGTTCTAATATTGCCGCAAAGTGACAAGCGTGGCAAACAACGAAAGTGCGCAAACGTAACAAGCTGGCAATGTAACAAGCGTGCCAACAACGCAGCTGCCTAAACGTAACAAGCGTGGCAAACAACGCAGCTGCCTAAACGTAACAAGCGTGGCAAAACGCAGCTGCGCAAACGTAACAAGCGTGGCAAACAACGCAGCTGCCTCAAATGTAACAAGCGTGGCAAACAACGCCGCTGCCTCAAACGTGACAAGCGTGGCAAACAACGCAGCTGCCGCAAACGTAACAAGCGTGGCAAACAACGCAGCTGCCGCAAATGTAACAAGCGTGGCAAACAACGCCGCTGCCGCAAACGTGACAAGCGTGGCAAACAACGCAGCTGCCGCAAACGTAACAAGCGTGGCAAACAACGCAGCTGCCGCAAACGTAACAAGCGTGGCAAACAACGCAGCTGCCGCAAACGTGACAAGCGTGGCAAACAACGCAGCTGCCGCAAACTTAACAAGCGTGGCAAACAACGCAGCTGCCTTAAACGTAACAAGCGTGGCAAACAACGCAGCTGCCGCAAACGTAACAAGCGTGGCAAACACAGCAGCTGCCGTAAATGTAACAAGTGCGGCAAACAACGCAGCTGCCGCAAACGTGACAAGCGTGGCAAACACAGCAGCTGCCGTAAACGTAACAAGTGCGGCAAACAACGCAGCTGCCACAAACATAACAAGCGTGGAATTTAATAGCAGCTGCCGCAAAACGTTACAAACGCTGCAAACATAGCAACCACCACAAACGTATTAAGTGCTGCAAACATACTCGCTGCCACAAACGTAACAACGTGGCTTTTAATAGCAACTGCCATAAACTTGGCACACGTTGCAAGCATAACCGCTGCTATATAAATGAAGCAAGCACTGCAAACGTAGCTGCTACCACAAAACGTAACTAGTGTTTCAAACGCAACAGCCCCCCACCCCACCCCCACCCCCCTCCCCCTAGTGTGACAGGGGCCACAAAGGCAGTAGGTGCTGCGAATGCAACAAGCACTGGAAACATAACAGGCTATAGAAAACAAAAAGTTCGCGAAAACGTAACATGCTCTGCAAACAATAACTGTAAACATAACAGTTAAATGTATACAAATTGTCCGCCAAACTTCACATATCCTGCAAAGTAACAAGTGCTGCAAACGTAACAGCTGTCGCAAACGTGACAAGTCTTGCAAATCAGCATGTGATGCGAATGTAACGAGTGCTAAAAATCAAGAAGCACTACAAACGTAACACGTTCCACAAACGTCGCAGAGCCGGGAACGCTATGAGTTCTGGATCCATAATAGGTACTGAAAACGTTACACATGATGTGAAAAGAACGGTAGCCCTTTTTGTAACATGCCCCTCAAAAAAAAAAAAGTTGCTGCAATTGCACAAGTGCTGCGAATTTGACAGGTGCTGCATGCGTGACAGGCCCCACAAGCATAACTAGTGTTAGATATATGACAAGAACTGCAGAACGTGACAAGTGTGGCCAATGTGCACGTCTGGTTAAATATGATGCAGACAATGTTCTACTGCACTGTGAACACATACCATCAAAGATGTAGAGGGAGCAGGGTTAGCAAGTCGCTTCTCTTTCCCACTAGTCGCCATTGTCTGACTCCCCTTCGATCGCACCAGTCATTGATCATTTCCGTCACTACAGCCACGAGAGAATTGTTCAGTTCACTAGGCTCCCTCTCAGGTTACCATATATGACAGCATGTTGTTTTTCGTTATTTAACGAGGTCGGCCTAATACCTGCACGCAGCCTTTGTTCACTCGGGAACTACTGTGTGCCCGCTTCAAACGTGGCGGTTTGACACTTTCAGAGGCGAAATGCGGCGAACAGAGGCGGAAAAAGAGCCAGTCAGATCCACAAGAAGTGACCTATGTCTTGAGACTGGGGCATGGATTGGCGACTAGCGCGAGGCGATGATACTTCTTTTCAGTCATCTACATCTCTCATCATCCTCACCAGTTCTCGACTCCATCGCTGATTCTAAAAGCCCAGCTCATGTTAAAGAGTGGAATACGAGGGAGGTCCATTACATTTGAACGAAAGGATATCCTTTCGAACAAATGAAATTAAGTTTAATGTGCTTCTTGTAATAATATTAAAGACAAAAATAGTTCGTTGATCGTTTTCCTCCGTATGAGAGAGCTCATCACTCTTTACAATACAGTTGCAACGCATTTTTTTTTATCTCCCAAAGGAAAAACAATAAAGGTTTAATTTGTAAACGCACATTCACACTTACTGCAAAGCGAGCGCGCGCGCGCGCGCGCGCGCCCACACACACACACACACACACACACACACACACACAACACCACACACACACATCCGAATCCGTAAATAAGTGTCACTTGAGAGAGAGAGAGAGAGAGAGAGAGAGAGAGAGAGAGAGAGAGACAGACAGACAGACAGACAGACAGACAGACCGACAGACGGACACAGACAACAGAGACAGAGAGACAGAGACAGAGGCAGAGACAGAGCCAGAGAGACAAACGGACAGACAGCCAGACAGACAGACAGGCAGACAGACAAACAGACTATACAGAAAAAGACAGCCAGATAGAGAAACAGGCGCTCAGTTGAAGAGATCGTTAAGAAAATGTGTTTTCAGGTCCAGCTTTGAAAGATGTGGACGAAAGAGTGAGGCTATACTGAGGCAAATCCCCCCCACCCCCACCCCCACCCCCTTCCGCCTCCCCACCTCCCTTCTTCGCACACCCGAGCGTTTTCCAAAGGTGTCCTGTTTAGGATTCTTGAAAAGTTTGAGCTAACCCCTCACCCCCCCCCCACCCCCCCCCCCCCACCCCCCACACCGACAACAGCAGTCAGAAACTGACACGTGTAGGAAGGCAGCTGTCCTAACTGAGGAAGTAAACAGGTATTACAGAATCTCAACAAAAAAGTCTTCTCGAGCGGAGTGTAGTCTGCTAGACCTCCTTAAAAGCACCAAAACAAATAAAGAAACAGATGAACGAACAAACGGATTGAAAGAGAGAGAGAGAGAGAGAGAGAGAGAGAGAGAGAGAGAGAGAGAGAGAGAGAGAGACGAGAGAGAAAGAGAAGAGAGAACACGGAGACACCAGAGATACAGAGAACAAAACGCAGAAACATTGCAGAAAGAGAGATATCAACAACAACAACAACAACAAAACAACAAAACAACAAACAAAAAACAAAAAACAAAGGCCAAGCAGACAGACCGACCTATAGACAGACATATAAAGAAATGATTTTTTTTGCCTAAAAGACGAATGGTCTAGACAGCAGTCAACGACATCCACCACTTACAATGGAGTTTGGTGCAGACCTCACGCCACCGCAGAAACCAAAGCAGTCTCCAGGTCCCCGCCCTGCCCCCGCCTAGGTCAATCATCAGATCGCATATATCCCCCTCTGTTTCAGACAAGTAAAAGAAAGGTTTGAGTCAAGCGTGGCTCGAATAGCTTTGGACCCAACACTCTACTGAAAGGTGAAATAGCATAATTGCATCACCTCATGTTTTTGGAAACGGTTGAAGGCAAGCTCAACATTTAAAGGACAAATTAGATTGCAGTTAAAATTTAGTCTTCTCCCCTATCGTCTTTATTTCCGAGGGGAAGGAAAACTGTTGCGATTTCTTCAATTCATGTCTTCGTTAAATATTTTGCCATTTTGTTTTTATAGCTTAGTGCCGTGGACATCCAATGGATGACTGAAGAAAGAAATGAAAAGAGAACCAAAGTCTTGAATGAATAAATAGAAAGTTCATGGAAAAGACGGGTGCACCTCGATAGCTCCCGACACCAATAGATCCCTAACCCTAACCCTAACCCTACCGATGCGGGGATCTACCGATGCGGGGATCTATCGGTTCGGTGCGGGGATCTATCGGTGCGGGGATCTATCGGGATGACCCCGAAAAGACTATATAGAACTGATTGAGAGAAAATTACAGGACAAAACAATACCAGGAAAAAAAAAAACATAAAAGGGAGGAAGACAGAAAGGAACACACACACACACACACACACACACACACACACACACACACACACACACACACACACACACACACACCACACATAATGTCTGCCTTCAGTCAACTACGCCCATTATTTTGGTTGAAATTGTATGCAAACAAAGATACTCGTGTGTGATTTCTTTTCTCACCCACACAATTTTTCTGTTTGCTTCTCATAACTATAAAAGCATGGAAAGCATATGCTCATCGAGTAGCACCAATTAATATCCTATTGATTCCTGAAACTTTAAAACGACATCACTGTGACTGTCAGTGGAAATGCAGAGAATCCTTTGTAGGCATTCAAGACATTTTTAAGTTGGCTGTAATAAAAAAAAAATCCTGCCTCTTGAAGTTTGATCTGGAGGCAAATCTACGGCGACTAACTTGATCCCTGTAATGATAGAATACCAGGCCAAAATAGTGATAGGATGATTGAGAGAGAAGGTGCGAGAGTAGAAAAAGCAAGAGAGAGAAAATACGAGTGCATGTGGTAATTTGCTCGCGCAAGACAGACAGACAGACAGACAGACAGACAGACAGACAGACGAGAGAGAGAGAGAGAGAGAGAAGAGAGACAGAGAGAGAGAGAGAGAGAGAGCAGAGGAAAGAGGGACATGAAGACAGGGACAGACCAACAGAATCAGGAATCAGATAAAGACGCAGACCGAAAGACAGACACAGACAGACAGACAGACAGACAGACAAACGAACAGGTGGACATTCAGACAAAAAATCCTTGTCCTAACAGAAACAAGGTCCAGACAGTAGTCCTCTCAGTCTGTCACTTGGGAGTGAAGTTTGATTCAGCCAGCATTGCTTTCTCAGATTCTAAGATAAAGGCAATCTGCACTTTTTTGTTACGCCTCCTAAAGAAGTCACTGCACGGCTGATTCTCTCTTCGTCTCAGACAAGTGAAAGAAAGTTTGAATCCGCCGTGTGTACAGACACAGCGGGCTGCGAACCTCTGAAATTTCATTGTCTTGGATTTCCCTAGAAATGTGGACAATCAATCGTAAGCAGGCTCGACACATTCTAGACTGGATTATGAGAGAGAGAGAGAGAGAGAGAGAGAGAGAGAGAGAGAGAGAGAGAGAGAGAGAGAGAGAGAGAGAGAGAGAGAGAGAGATTGTTAAACTTAACAATAATTAATTTATGAAGCTGTCAGCTACACTCATCATTAAGAATGAAGTTTGATGCAAACCCTGAGATAATCTTGTATTTTTTTCCTGTGTAAAAATTGTAAGAGTGACTTCTGTATTCAATTTTGCTGGGTGCAAAAAAAGTGAATAACACATAATGGGTCGAAGAACAGTGGAATCTAGTAAGCCACACACCACCACTAACCCCGTTCAAGGCCAGACGTGGTGATCAATATACACAGCACGAGTCAGTAGTGTATAGCATTCATAACACAAGACCAATTCAGGTATTTGGAAAGGGGCGTCCCCAAGGGTATTTGGTGGTCCTCCCTAAATAGGTGTACAGGAGACAACGTGCCACTATTGCCAGCAAGGGGCATAGAAAGGTTTTAAAAAATACGGAAAGACTCACCCAGCCCCTCCATCCGAATCCCTCATCCTTGATAGAAACCTGAACAACAAGATGCTTATGTTGACTTCCTACAACTTTGCTCATGCATCAACCCGTTCTTTTTCCATAGCTCACTTTGATGTTATTCTGTTTTGCTTTTTGTTTGTTTTGTTTTGTTTTGTTTTGTTTTGTTATCTCTAATCTCCTGTGCCACTTCAGTGGAATCACTCCCATAGTGTTCATTCCAATTTCATCCACAACCACACCCTGACTCGTCCCACCACAACTTCGGCACCGCCAATTCACAAGGGGCAGTGAGCATCAAGTCATCATAGGGCAGTCCGAGATAGGAGACACTGAATTCCTGCCAGTTCACCTCAATGGTGTCCAGTGGAGCCTGTCATGATTCTATATACGCAGGACACCACACACTAAGCCCCATGCTGACGACAGTACTTACCCAGACGTAGGCCAGCATGAGTGTGTGTTCATCTGGAGGGCGCGACCATGTTTGCCCATTGACAGTTCCCATGAAATTATCAGCACCAATGATCTCGACACACACTTGACAAGGGCATACACATGGAGAGAAAATCAAAACTGGGGTGACCTGAGCCGAGTATGAAGCGCGACAGAATATCAGACATTTTCTTGTTCATGCTGAACAATGAGGTTGAGTACGAGAATGAGGATGATGAAGATCAGGCTAGGCAGTTGCATTTCGGTCGGGGCATGGCAGGGTTGTACGTCGTGGTTACTTCCTGATATATCCTGTTGTCACACACACACACGCACGCACACACACACACACACACACACACACACACACACACACACACACACACACACACACACACACACATGGAGAGAGAGAGAGGGAGAGAGAGAGAGAGAGAGAGTGAGAGAGAGAGAGAAGACAGACAGACAGACAGACAGACAGACAGACAGACAGACAGACAGACAGAGAGAGAGAGAGAGAGAGAGAGAGAGAGAGAGAGAGAGAGATGGCTCAAAAGTTAGCATTTAGAACTTACAACTTGAATAACATTTATTGGAGTAAGGATTAATGTCTTAGGCAGAACCTAATTCGAGTCCTTGCCGATAGAGAGAGAGAGAGAGAGAGAGGGGGGGGGGGGGGGCGGGGACATACAGACAAACAGACAGAGTGGGGGGAAGGCATGCAGACAGAGGGGGGGAGGGGGGGGGGGGTAAACAGGATTGCAGACAGACGGGCTGGGTTTCGCTTAAGAGATAGCTGCGCAGACAATAACCAACTTTGCTGATCTCATGGGAGAGCGTTTGATGCAGCCCCCTGCACTCTCAGACAACTTGAAACCAAATAAGACTTTTCCGCTCAAGGCATTTATTGCGTGGGTGGTCTTTCCCAGTTCGTCCGACATGTTCTGCCCAGCGAAACAAAAATGTGTGTCCACAGTGAATCGAATAAATGCATTACCCTAATAGCTGTTTTAACAATAGGCCTTTAAAATCACATTACGCCGAGTGTGTTAGGAGACGTTTTTAGGAAGTCTAGACACTTTTTAAGTGGATTGTGTTCTTATGTGTGTCAGTCGTAGACCTTTACGACTGAACAATAAAAACTATGGCGCGATGTTATGCGCGCACTGTGCTTTTCGTGTAATGTTTGCAGATTCTACTGTTGCAAATACGTTTGGTAGATAACATACAAATTCGTCAATAACAGCAAGTTTAGAATTAATACAAGTAAAATCTTTAATGGAGTTTGAACAAATCAGCCTATGGTTCAGTCCGTTAAATAGCCTATCAATCAATCACACTATCAAGTAAGTAAACGATCATGCTAAAGGACACACACAACACACACACACACACACACACACACACACACACACACACACACACATATATATATATATATATATATGATATAATTATATATATATATATATATATATATATATATATATATATAAGGGCTTCTCATATTTATAATATATTCCCCCCATTGTCTTCATCTTCATTTTTTTAAGTTCAAATCTTTGCCAAGTCATTACTATAACGACTGAAGAATTGTTAACCTGCACTTGTTTTCCCCCACTACTTAATTGTTCAGCATTCTATTGTTTGGTCAATCAGTGGGAGATTGCATCTCTTAGGAGATCCAAGTAAAGGTTGTTCTGTACAATTCTTAGCCACTCACAATGCTTGGGTTATTGAACAGCAGAGCTGGCCACTCAGACTGTTCCATATCTTTTGATCTCCCTTGCATCCTTGAATGGATCCTCAAGCATAGGCTCAAAGATTGTTCCCTACATTTTATACTGTTTGAATAATGCTTTTAGTTTTTCAGCAACTTTTTTCCTCTCCACACTTTTGTTTTGTTCCATTTACTACCCTTCGCTGGCTGCTTTGAGGGTGCTGCTGGATTCTTTTTTGAACCCTTGGTGGTGAGAACACCACAGAATTATGAACTGTGGTGTGTCTCTATTTGAGACCAAGAGCACAGACACAATCAGCCGTGTCCCCCTGATGGGTGCGATCCAGCGGACGAAAGGCCTAGGAGCAGGCAATACAAACAAATGTGCTATCGAGAGGGATTACGATGGTTCGCTCAGGCAGCTAGTGAAGGACTTCTCATATTATAATATATTCCCCCATTGTCTTCATCTTCAATGTTTTTTTTTAAAGTTCAAATCTTTGCCAAGTCATTATTATAACGAAAGAAGAATTGTTAACCTGCACTTGTTTTCCCCCACTGCTTAATTGTTCAGCATTATATATATAAATAAAATTAGAGTTAAAAAGCCACTCAGAATTCTAAAAGTGTTCAACTATCATACTCGTGTATGCTCAACCTTAAAAATATAATTGATTCTTCCAATAAAACCAAAAACAACGCAACCAAAGAGGGTGACAAAAGGATATCTTGTAATTTGCACAAAAAAGACCAGTGCCCTCTGAATAACAAATGTCTCTACAGCAACATTGTGTACCAAGCTACGGTAACAACAGACAGTGATAAAGAAACATACATAGGGATCACGGTAAACCAGATATGCAAATCATAAACAGTCCTTGAAAAATATAAAAAACCAAACAGAACTAAGTAAATATATTTGGAAGCTTAAAGATTAGAAAATAGATTACAACATATCATGGAAAATTATAAAAAGAGCAACACCATACAACAACATTTCTAAAAAATGCAACTTATGTACTACAGAAAAGTGGCTGATATCTGCACCAGCATAGTGGAGGCAATGGAAGCCAAAATCAACAAGTTCACAAGGAAATGGCTTGGTGTCCCACCCTGTCTGACTGACATAGCGCTGTACTGTCGCCAAGCAAAGCTGAAACTACCACTGAAATCCATCCTGGAGGAATACAAAGCAGGGAAGATCAGACTTCAAAGCATGCTGGAGGACTCAGGAGACAAGGTGGTAGAAGCAATCAAGCCCCAGCTGAAGACAGGCAGAAAATGGAAAGTTCAAGAGGCGATGGATTCTGCAAAAGAAAGTCTCAAGATCAGAGAAATAACAGGACACACACAGACCAACAGACAAGGACTGGGGGTGACCAAAACTGAATGGTGGTCAAAGGCCAAAGGAAAGCCAAAAGAGACATGATGATTCAGGAGATGAGAAAAGAAGAAGACCAAAAAAGACTCCAAAAAGCAGTCCAGCAGAGCCAGCAAGGGCAATGGACAACGTGGGAGAATGTACTCCAAAGAAGTCTCACTTGGAATGACATTTGGCGCATGGCCCCTCTCAGGATCAGCTTCATTCTCAGATCTGCATATGACCTTCTGCCCTCAAATGCAAACCTGGTGAAGTGGGGGAAAACAGACGATCCTGCATGCCCCCTCTGCCATGAAAAACAAACAGTGGAGCATGTCCTAAGCTCATGTAAAGTAGCCCTGGCTCAAGGAAGGTACACATGGAGGCACAACCAAGTGCTCAAAGAGATTGTACAAGTAGTCTGGGCTAGTACCAACACCACAAAAGGGAAAATCAGGACTCCAAAAGCACCCGCAACATTCTTCACGGCAGGAGGCAGCAAATCATGGCCAAGAACAACAGTGCCACTCGAAACATGCAGGCAGAGTCTGCTGGACGGGGCAGATGACTGGGAGTGCACTGCAGACCTCCCAGAATGGAAGAGTCACCCAGAGATCATCAGCAAGAGTGGCATGAGACCAGACATAGTAGTCCACTCTAAGTCAACCAAGCAGCTGATCATGATCGAGCTCACGGTGCCATATGAGAACAGAATGGAGGCAGCTCAAATCTACAAGACTGAAAAGTATGCTGATCTGGCAAACAGCCTGAGGAGAGAAGGCTATCAGGTCAAAGTCCTCACTGCAGAAATTGGAGCTAGGGGGTTTGTAGGAACGTCTGCATACAGCCTCATGAAACAGCTCTCAGTTGCAGGGAAGGAAAAAACCAGAGCCCTGAAAGCAATGGCAGAAGCGGCAGAGAGGTGTTCAAGCTGGATCTGGTCAAGGAGGAACAAAAGTGAACTTCATAAGGCTTAATTTCCCTACAAATATCAGGTGTCCCTGTGGCTCAGTGGTTAAAGCGCGAGTCATTAAGTGGAAAATGAGCATGTCCAGAGGGTCATGGGTTCGAATCCCAGCCATGGCTCGTCCCAAGATGGGAAAAAAAGGGGCAGCAGAGGGACATCCGGAGTCATGAACCGGGTGTGGCCCAACCCCCCTAGAGTGTCAGGAGATAAGGGCCGAAACACTTGCTTGAAGGGGGCTTCTCTTCTGAGGACTCTCTGCTGCCACGCTCTCCACGAGTTTCTTTCTACTAAACCCCATCTAGGCATCCCTGAACTCCAAAGTAGAAATGATTAATAAATTGCAGGCACAAATGGAAATCTTTGTCAATGAACCATTCCTTGGCACGTCCACCCTGAACGCGCCCCCAAAAAGAAAAAAAATCTACAGGCCACGTGCAGAGCTCACACACACCACACTATATAACACCGGTGGCGTGCCCAGATTATATATACCCTGAGGAGAGCACTTGTTTTTCGCACACAGGGCTCACGGATGTTTTGTCCATCTGAACATGAAACAACTGATTTTAAGATTATACAATAAGCCTTATGACGTTAACGTTGTCTCTGTCATTACCATTAGAGATCTAGCCTTCTTCTGCCCTGAAACTGAGAGCTATTCGGTAAGATCTTAGGGATGTGTCTACACCCACAATCTCCTCCCCCCCACCCTTGCTCCAAATGCTGTGTCCAGGACTTTAGCTGGGAGACCGGATTCCTGCAGTTCGTTGAAGAGACTGACATACTTCTTGGTCTTGTCTTCATCTGTTTCAGATGACTGTACACTGTATAAATTGCGATGGGAGTGAAAAACTAAAGACACGGAGTGGAACTGAGGAAAGAGTTCGAGAGAAAGACGATACAGATTAAAATGGTAACATTAGGGGACGTTAATAATACCGCATTGTGTCTGTTTCGTCATGTATTTGTTCCTTCGTCTGGCTCAGTCATTGTACTTGTGGTTTTATGTATTCAGAAATTGTAGCAATCTTTTGCAGTCTGGCTGTGCGTTTCGAATTAGACGACGGTCAACATGATCTCTCTCCATCGCAGACGGAAAGTCTGAGTAGAAAGCAAGGTCATGCCAGACTATTTCTATCAGAGTGGGACTTTTTTCTTTGTTGATTAATCAATCAGTTAAACAAGCAAGGAAGGAGCTGGTTTCTTCTGTTCTTCTTTTTGCAGACGTTTTCTTGTTGTTGGTGCTCGTGTTGATTTTATTGCCGTCGTTGATCTTGTTTTTCCTGTTCTTATTCTTGTTCTTATTTTTGTTGTTGTTCTTCTTCTTCTTGGTGTTGTTTTTCTTCTTGTTCCCTCCCTCTTCTTCCCACTCCACCTCCTCCTCCTCCTCGTGGTCGTCGTTGTCCTCATCCTCCTACTTTTTTTCTGCTCCTATTTCTCCACCTCCACCACCACCACCTCCTACTCCTCTTCCTCCTCCTTCTTCTTCTCCTCCTCCTCCTTCTTCTCCTTCTTCTTCTACTTCTCAATCTCTGTACTATTGCGTTTTATTCTCTTTTCTGCCTGTTTTATTTCTTTATCTTTTATTCGCTTCTCCTCAACTTGTAATCACCACTAGCCCTCCTTCACAAAAAATGAGGGATACATAAATAAATAATTGTAGTCAATACCTCTCATCCTATTAACTATTACAAACATTTTGAGTTGGTGTGTTAGCGGAAAATAATTATGTGGATTTTTTTAAAGGCCGTGTGACTCTTATGACCGGAAAGTCCTATATTGATAAAAAGACAAAACCATCAGTATGATGTCATCTAAATCATGGATGTGCAGGGGGATGGGGGGGGGGGAGTAGGCGGGGGTGGGCGGTTGGAGAGAGAGGGGAAAATAACGGGTGGGGTGGGGTAACAGGGTCATAGATTGTAATCGAAAGCAAAGCGAATCCAGAACAGAACAACACCAAACAAACAAGCATACCCACATACAAAATAGGACGCGGGAGGATTCATATAAACCTGTGAACAAAGACGAAAAAAGGTCTGATATGTCGTTTCATTCTAGGCAGACAGAGAAGGCAGGGGTGAGGAAAAGAGGAGATTGGGGGAAGGGGGAGGGAGATTGAGGTGTGGGGAGATGTACAAAGGTAGGTGAGGAGGGGGTTGAGGCTGTGCTGAGGAGGGGAGTGCAACAAGTATAAACTGTCAAATCTGATACGAAGCTCGCAATTGCCTTTCCAGAGAAAACGAAAAAAAAATCGTGCGAAGAAAAGCACCAGCAGGAGATCTTGGCCATCTTTTTGTGGGCACATGACATCAGTGATGAAAAGCCTTGCGATGCTAAATTCGTGGTTTTGATATTATCTTCTTCTTCTTCTTCTTCTTCTTCTTCTTCTCTTCATGTTTGTTGGTAGAATTGTAACAAACAAACAAACAAAAAAAGTCTTCAGTGAGCCTAATTCTTTACCAATTAATGATTCACTAATTCTTCTTCTTCTTCCAAAACATGATTTCTTTGGCACTTTCGATGAAACTCTTTCTTGCCTCGACCAAATCCATGAATCTTTCTAGCAAGTATCGTGTTGCATGTTTCAGTTGCTATAGAACAACCATTTCCGAATTGAATATTCCAGATTTATGCCCTGTGTTCCACTTGCTCAAGTCCGTTTGGACTACTACTTCGTTACTTGGAGTAGATGCCATCCATCTATTCTAAACCCACTTTGTTCATTACAGAAGCGAGCCATTAAGCTGATAAGTTGTCATACGCAGTGAGCGCTTCTTCCATGCGCGGTATTTTCATCGGATCTTAAGATAATGCCTAATCGTACATGTTTTAGAAAAAAAAATCTTAATTCTTATGCACAAAGTTGTTTATGACGCACGCCCATAGTGTTCAAAAATGGGGTCACGTCGGTGTGACCAAGTGCAGTTGTGACCAAGTGTCATTGTGACCATATGTTGCTGTGACCACTTGTCGTTGCGACCACATGTTGTTGTGACCACGTGTCGTTGTGATCACGTGTCGTCGTGACCACGTGTCGTTGTGACCACATGTTGTTGTGACCCCGTGTCGTTGTGACCACATGCTGTTGTGACCACGTGTTGTTGTGACCACATGTTGTTGTGACCCCGTGTCGTTGTGACCACGTGTCGTCGTGACCACGTGCCGTTGTGACCACGTGTCGTTGTGACCACGTGTTTTGTGACCACATGTTGTTGTGACCACATGTTGTGACCACGTGTCATTGTGACCGCGTGTCGTCGTGACCACGTGTCGTCGTGACCAAGTATCGTTGTGATCATATCAAAAGGACAAGATCACAACTCCATTTGGTCACAACGACACGTAGTCACAACGACGCATCATTTTAGGTCACATCGCCATTGGGTCACAACGACATGTGGTCACATCGGCATGTGGTTACATCGGCATGTAGCCTTCCAAAGTCAATGGTTTATTTACAAAAGCATCATGAAGCATTCAGTCGATCCATCCCCAAAGCGAACATAGATCTAATCAGAATAATGCTCTACTTCAATGGCACCAACGACTCGAACAAGCTTCCAGCAATATGTCGTGATATTCTGGCATTATCAATGTTCATAAAATGAAACTGGATGTCTACCGTTTGATTCAAATGACCGACTAGCCCACAGAAACCGTGCAGAAACTGGCCAGACAACGAATGTGCTTAGGATTCGCAGATAAACTGTGTAGAAAATATATGAGCAAATGAGCAAAGAAATTCGAAGTGTGTGTGTGTGTGTGTGTGTGTGTGTGTGTGTGTGTGTGTGTGTGTGTGTGTGTGTGTGTGTGCGCGTGCGTGTGTGTGTGTGTGAGTGAGTGAATGTGTGTGTGTGTGTGTATGTGTGTGTGTGTGTGTGTGTGTGTGTGTGAGAGAGAGAGAGAGAGAGAGAGAGAGAGAGAGAGAGAGAGAGAGAGAGAGAGCCTGCCTGTGTGTGTGCGTGTGTCTTTAGTCTCATGTATGAAAGTTATTGTGTTATAATCGCAGAACTGACGTCACTGTCGTCTGACCTCCTTTTCTTTTAAACTCTTTATTTCATTTTACTTTTTCTTGGACTTACTTTTCTTTGTGGTGAGCAGCGACTTAAAAAAAAACAAAAAAACTTATTGTTTTTGTTTGATGGGCAGAACCGTAAGACGCCCCTAACTGTGTGTTATTATTTACCCTGTAAACATTGATGTATTGATGCATTGATTGGTTGATTGATTGATCGATTGATTTATTCATTCATTCATCATTCATTCATTCGTTCCTTTGTTCGTGTTTTTTTTTTCATTCATTCGTTCATTCTTCTCCTTCTCTTTTTCTCTATTATTTTTGTTTTTAGGTCTCCTCTTCTCCTCTTCATCCTCCTCCATGTTCTTGTTTGTCAACATCATTATCATCATTACCGGCTGCAGCAGCAGCAGCAGCAGCAGCAATGCCAGTATCATCATCATACTTGTCACCCTCTTAATCTGTTTTTTTTCCTGTCGCGTTTCCTCTTTCCTGTTCATCCTTTAAGTTTTTGTTGTTGTTTTTTTTTTCTTTGGAAAAAGCGTAATCTTTCATTAAAACCAGCGGTGTGATTTATTGTCACTAGGGACCTTATTATTACCTTTTCGTTTTTCTTTAATTTGCTGTCCCATCATCTGTG
>CM065720.1:47448550-47463550 GCA_033310375.1 Conus canariensis
ATAGGTGTAAGGTGCGAGAAAAATGTGCGAACACGAGAAAACCCTAGCAACCTTTGGCTGGCACTACAACATCAGAGGTGAGAGAACTTTTGGTGCTAAACATAATTGTTTCTTCCCTTCCTTTGCATTTTTTTTTTTACTTTGTTTCTTCTTCTTCTTCTTCTTCTTCTTCTTCTTCTTCTTCTTCTCTTCTTCTTCTTCTTCTTCTTCTTCTTCTTCTTCTTCTTCTTCTTCTTCTTCCTCTTCTTTTTCTTCTTCTTATTCTTCTCCTTCTCCTTCTTCTTCTGTCTGTCTTCTTTCTTTCTTTTCTTTTGTCCCTCTCATTTTACATCTTTCTGGCCTTTCTGCTTGTTCTTGTTCTTGTTCTTCCTCTCCTCCTCCTGCTCCGTTTCCTCCTCCTCCTCCTCTTCCGACTCCTCCTTCTCCTTTGTCTCATTCCTTTTTGTGTTTTAGCTTAGTATTACTGCTCCTCCTCCTCCTTTACATGCTCGTTGTCGTCTTCGTTCACGATCATTATCATGTTCATTACTATCAGGACGGAAGCAATGGTAGCAGTTGCAAAAGCATGATATTTCTCAGCCCCATCATTTGTACCACGTTCTTTGTTTTCGTCTTCTTTTAACCACCTTTGTTCTTCTTTGCTATTCAGCTCTTTAGTTCTGAAAGAAATAATACAACCCTCGGAAAGCAAACCGTGTTGCATTGCCAATCAACGTCGTATCATCATGGGTACATCCTGAATGAGCAAGTTAATAAATTACCATTAATATTCTTTGTTGGTTCAGCTTTCTCTTTTGAGTGTACTGGGAGACCTACAGGCCCGGCAGTGGAGCTGGGGGCAACGAGAACCAGCAGCCCGTTCTGGCAGACATCTGATGATGCTTCTGTCAATGCGCCTGGTACCAGCTTTTGTTGGGAAAGATTTACAGCACAGACAGCGGTACGAACAACAAGCGACTTTGGAAACCTGTGGTGGGAATTTAAAGGTGTTTGTGAGGAGGTGGCTGAACCTTCCCTGACAGCTCTGTTTTTATGTTTCTTCTTCTTCTTCTTCTTCTTCTTCTTCTTCTTCTTCTTCCTCCTCCTCCTCCTCCTCCTCCTCCTCCTCCTCCTCCTCCTCCTCCTCCTCCTTCTTCTTCTTCTTCTTCTTCTTCTTCTTCTTTTTTTCTTTTGCATCTTCCTATAAAAATAATAATAAAAGAACGACTTGTCATGATATTTTAGAAGATCACACTCTGACTAGATGGTATTCAAATATTCACTTCACAACTTCAGTATGTTTGGAAGGGGAAAAAAAGCATTTACAAGCCTGTCTGTCACCATAGGTCCATTTTCCAATGTGTGTAGTCGCAGGAGACGAGTGACAGATTTGAATGGAGCTTACGAGTAGGGGTGTAAACGTGAAATAATTGAGGCATATAGTCAGGAACTGTACCAGCAAAGGAGAGGGCAGAATGTTGACAGTCGATCCTGTCAGAGATAGACAACCGGTGCAGAGTTTGAGAAGTAATGTTGCTTGTTCGAACTCTTCTACCTCTAGACAGGTCAAGGATTTTGAAAAGCTGTAATGTGTGGGCAAAGTTTTAGAAAAGTTGGCAAGCGTGCTTTTTTGAAAGTGTAATGCTTCCTGAATCCAAAACCTAGACTTGCCAGGTTGTGCAGATTCACAGTGTTTTGTAGTAGTGAAGAAAACAATATGGCCGCCTCTCGAAAATGATTATCTATGACGCGACTACTCTGGAATCTTTTTGATACAAAGAGCAAATTCTCAGCGGTTTATTTTACAGCATTGACACTTATCCTACTACACTATAACTGTACTAAGTTGAAAACACATTCATTAATTTGTTTTTATAGAACAGGGAGTACTTTAGAATGGGAACGAAGAAATGCTGTCTGTGTGTCTGTCTGTCTGTCCGTCTGTGGTCAAAATGTGTTCCACTCGCTCCAGACCCGGCCGATCTTTCTTAAAATTAGTAGGTATGTTCAGTATGGGTCACGGATGATGCCCGATGTTTTATTTTACCGTTATATCCATTACTAACGGCTATAACGGCCCATAACGGTTTTTCTTCTTTATGGAATATCTCAGAAAGTACTTGGCCGATCTTTCTGAAAATTTGTAGGTATGTTCATTATGGGTCACGGATGATGCCCCATGTTTACCAGAATAGCGGTTACTAACGGCTATAACGGCCCTAAACAGTTTTTCTTTATGGAATATCTCACGCGTATTCAAGATAAACTGGGAGTACGTTTATATGCTTTGCATCTTGTTCCGTTTTGCTACAATCACCCTAACGGTCTTGGAGTGGTTGTTTCTTTCAGACTAACAACTGAGTAACGTGACAATGGAACCTGTTTGCAGTCTAAAGCGGCCCATTCAGCCTTCTGATTCACAGGACTGTTTCATCTGTCAAGAGGAAGGGAAACGTGACTGGAAACAGTGTGTAGAACTAGGACTGGCGACGTTAAAGAATGCATCAAAGAATAGGGACAGTTTGGGTGATGTAGACAACAGGCCTGCAATTGACAGAATAATTATATGCACTGCCTTCATATCTTCCTCAGAATGCTCTCTGGTGTCATAAGTCTTGCTATGCAGCCTTTACAAGTAAAAACCACATAGAAAGACTTGAGAATACAAGGAAATTTTCAAGCCCACAACAACGTGAACCAAGGACGTCAACTTCAACTACAAAGCTGAGAAGCGCTACGACGCCAGTCTACTGGGAGGCCTGCATCTTCTCTCATGATGCCTCTGTCAAGGGAACACTATGTTCAGTTACCACATTTAAGATGAGTGATAAAATTCTGGACCTGTCAAAATATGACCAAGAAATGCATGTACGATTGGCAGCAATCAGTGACCTAATAGCAGCGGAAGGAAAGTACCATCCCAAATGTTACAAGGAATTTGACTATAATGCCTCATAAACAAAAGAGACCGCTGAAAAGGCTGATCTGGCTATGGAGTGGCTGGCTGCCGAAATCAGAAAGTCTGCCAAGAAGGCACATGTATTTCAGCTCGCTGAAGTTTGGAACCGCTACTGTGGGCTGACACAGAATGCAGACATTGAGATACCTGCATCATACATCAGTAGAAGGTCTACGTTCAAGGACAAACTCCAAGTGGCTGTGGGAGATTCATTTAACTTCGTCACTATACCTAAGAAAGATGTGTTGCTCGTCCCAAGGAAGTTTGAGCACATGCCCTTCTCTGACCTTATCTCAGATGATCAGGAACCATGTCTAATCCCCAAGTATCAACCGCCTGATGAAGAGGTTCTTGAAATGGTTCATGTAGCATTGTCCGGTTGGGGGGTTTTCATACCTCCATGAATTTTTTGGAGGTGATAGGCAAACATGTTCAGTCCCTTGCTTGGCCAGAAAACTGCTGAAAAGGTCAAGGAAGGAAAGTCGTACGACAAAGGAATCAGGGCCCACAAGATAACCTATAAGGCAATGTGGAGAATACTTCTGCCTCACTTGTTGAGTTTCATGGAAGACAGGACTCCTGATCTACAGAAAGAGCTCTTTGAGAAAGTGCACGGACCCATTGAAGACACATTATCCACACTGTCTTCAAAAGAGTTTCAGGAGTGCATGGAAAGTTTCCTCACGACCAACACTAACCCAAGCTTCAGGCTTTGGTGGGGATATCTGCAAATGGTGCAAGTCCTGCTTCTCTTCACCCGTGCTCAGAGGGATGGAATCTGGGACTTACATCTGCATGCTTTCCAGTGTATGCTGCCCTACTTCTATTGGTACAACCAAATTAACTATGCTCGCTGGGGAACCATCTACTTGAATGAGATGCACCAGCTCCCAGAAGAGGTCAAGGTGAAGTTCCAAGCAGGAGACTTTGTTGTCAAGCGCCCTGCACATCGCTTCAATCAAGTTGACCCAGACCAGAGCCAGGAATGGCTAAATGGTGTTGGCAAGAAAGCAGGGGGCATCGTTGGGATCACAAAGACCTTGAAAGCTCTCTGCAGATGGGCCTTGTCATACAATCTCCGATCCCATCTTGCCCTTGATACAAGACAAGCCTTTGGTCTTGGGTCTGGTGATGACTGTTCAACAACGAAACTACCGAAGGCAGGAAGAAAATTGACTTGCGAGATGAAAATGCTTTGCTGGCAGTCTTGGAGAGATTCAGTCTCTTCTCAAATGACTTGCCCCAAACGCTGTAGAACATTGCAAACAAAGACATTGCCTCTCAAGAAATTGAAGACAACTTGCTTTCAGCTGCAAAAAAAGGACAAGACCAGCTAGACGAATTTGTGGAGGAGAGACTGCTGCCTAGTGAGAAGAAAAAAGTTGCGTTCAGAGACACTTTGCACAAGAACAAGTACTTGACCTTTGCCTCCTTGTTCGAGGCTCAACTGAGAGATGCAAAAACTGGAAAGACAGCGACAGTCAAGGCAGACAGAAACATACTACAGAGGCTCATTGCTGCATATGAAGCTGGGAAAACAGTCAACCTGGACAGAATACTGACACATGAGCTGTTTGTGGTACGTCTAGCCCTAGCAGAGGTGAATGGACAACTAAACACAGGGTCTAAAGCAATCCTTGCTCAGGTCTTGACAGATGATATCCCTTGTCCTGATCATCTTGAAGCAATGGAACTAGAGGGGGACCCAACTCTCATCATTGATGGACAAGCACTGGTTGCTGCAATTGGAAAACCAAAAACAGCTGTCACATTTGGAGACTTTGCAGATGTTTTCGTTGAAGCTGTTCTTCAGAGTGGTGCTCAATTCCAGCGCATTGATGTCACATTTGACAGACGTTATGAGACTTCTATCAAGAGTGCGACCCGGAAACGGCGTGGGAAGGGCTCAGTTGCCATCAGAAGGCCTATAACCGACAGGGAAGTGCCCCTTCCTACAGAGTGGGAGAACTTCATGGCACACCAGGGCAACAAGGAAGGCCTTGCTCGGTTCCTGTCACACCAAGTGATCCTGCAAGCACCCCCCAACAAGACCATCGTGGCAGCAGGAGGATGGAGCAGCCCAGAGCGTGTAGAAGCTACTGACCCAAATCTGGATGTGGAGGTCCTGGAAGGAAAGCATGGAGAAGCAGGCACTAGAGTAATTTTGCACAGTACCAAGAGCGTGGCCACCAGCATTGTTGTATCTGCCAGAGATAGTGATATTCTCGTCATGTTGATTGCGTACTTTCATCTTATGGCCTGTCAGAAGATCTGGATGAAACCGGGGACAGCAAAGCAGCAAAAGTGCATTCCAGTTCACACCATTGTGGAGCACCAGCAAATGGAGCCTGAAGCTCTAAGCCTGCTGCCTGGGTTCCATGCTCTAACAGGCAGTGACACAACATCTTACCTCGCTGGACACTCAAAAAAACCAAAAACATGCTGGAATGTTTTCAAAGATCACCATCACCTCTTGAGGGGCCTTGGTGAGAGTCCTGTTCCTACTGATCGGACCATTCAGGAGGCTGAGCAGTTCGTGTGCAGTGTCTATGGTGCAACCACTGCCACCACCATCAACGAAATGCGAGTGAGCATTTTGTCAAAAATGTGACAATAGAGAAGCTTTCACCGACAAGAGATGCACTTTTGTATCACATCAAGCACTGCCACTACCAAGCCTTGGTCTGGCGTCAGGCCCACTTGCAGCACCCTGTCTTGCCACCACCTGAAACAAAGGGCTGGAAAATGGAAGAGACATGATTTGATTCCCGAACTCATGTCACTGCACCTGTCCCAAAAGCCTGTGAGGAACTAATCACCTGCAGCTGCACCACTGGCTGCAGGACCACGCGATGCGGCTGCAAACCCAATCCCTGTACTGCATCCTGCAAGAAGTGCAGGAAATCCCATGACACCTGCTTGAACATCTGATTTTGTCATCCTGGTACCACGGTAACCAAGCAGTGTAATTGATACCATTCTTGCAAGACATTGCGTCAGTCCACGTTGTTTGTTACATCGCAAAATCTTTTTTTTTGGAGGGGGGGGGGAGGGGGTGGAAGGAGAGTGTTCCAAGTAATGATTCTTGGATAGCATGAAGGCATGATAGCAATATCACTTCTACCTGAAAAACAATAGTGAGACAGCAATCAGTATTATGTGTATATGTTCGCCAATGAGTAGTATCATCAGTTTCATAACTGTCCCATTACTTTACTTTTTTACCAGCAAAAGCAGAAATGAGAAATAAACAAATTACTTCACCAAATAAAACATTTTAGTCAATAAATTTTGATTGTGTGAAAATATTTTAGGGTACAAAAAATCGTGTATGTCGCAATTGCCTGCGTGTAGCGGCCATGTTGGATTTTAACTTTTTGTGACAAAATGACAAGCGTTACAGTTGGGCAAGCCTTATGTATGGATTCAGCAGCCCCAAATTATATAGAATGAACACGTTCAGCTGATCAGCACTTTTCTAAACATTTGCTTATAGCACTTTATCCAAATGACGTTTGACAAAATCTGACTAGTCTACTCTCTCAGTCCTGAGAGTCTGTTTTACGCAGCAAGGCTATAAATTACATGAAATACACCCATTGTCCTCCTGTTTTTATTTAGAAAGAGAGGGTGTTAGTTACCGCCAATGACATTGACAAACAAAGCACATGACAAGACACGATGCATTTCAACCTCTTGGGTCTTCTTCAGGCGAAAAAATAAATCACATTTAACATTTAAGACAGTTCCAAAAAGAACGAAAATGACTCATCTGTTGTTGTCCATGTGGTGGGGAGAATAGCCGCTAGGCGGAAATGACAGGGGGGATTATGGGAGAGGAAAAGGAGGGGGGGGGGGTTGTGGGGGGAGGGGGGGATTGTGTGATACGATAGGGTTGTGTGTCTAGTTTAGTGGGGTGGTGTGATATCTTTGTGACAGTTGTGGTAATGGTGGATTGATAATAATGGTAAGGGGGGGGGAGGCAAACTGGAAAAAATATATATATAGAAGGGGTAAATAAGTACATGAACAGAAGAAACCGTTTAAAAAAAAAAGAAGAAGAAGAAGAAGAAGAAAGTTTAGGTGAATAAAATAAATGATTTCGCTGGGTGGTGAAAGAGGTGGTGGTAGTTATGCGTGGGTAGTTGTGAAAGGTGTGTGGGTAATGTTGATAAGGGAGGGAAGGGGATGGAAGATAAATGGGTGATAAGGTATGATTGGGAGGGGGGGGGAGGGGGGGGGAGAAAAAAAAAAAGGAAGGAGGAGGGTAATGTGTGTGTGTGTTGGGGGGGGGGGGGGGGGGCAAGAGAAGGAGAGCTCATCTCTCTTCATCCACTATGGGGTGGGGGGGGGGGTGGGGGGGGGGGTGGGGGTGGGAGGTTGGGAGTTATATTAATAGTGTTGTCTCATTATGATCACATGATCTTAACTCACCCAGAACATTGTTTACATGTGGCCCGCCCCCCCCCCCTTTTTTTTTTTCTTTTTTGTGTGTGTGTGTGTGAGTGTGTGTGTGTGTGTGTGCGTGTATGTGCAACACATGATACCCTGCTTTTCATTGATCACTGCTATCTTCTCTCAACAAACAGCAGCATATTGATGCCAACACATTATTTCACCTGTTACAATCATCCCACAGCATTGTTTACTTTTTTAAACAACACTATTAATATGAACTCCCAACCTCCCCCCCCCCACCCCCACCCCCCCCACCCCATAGTGGATGAAGAGAGATGAACTCTCCTTCTCTTGCCCCCTCCCCCCCAACACACACACATTACCCTCCTCCTTCCTTTTTTTTTTCTCCCCCCCCCCCCCCCCCCCCCCTCCCAATCATACCTTATCACCCATTTATCTTCCATCCCCTTCCCTCCCTTATCAACATTACCACACACCTTTCACAACTACCCACGCATAACTACCACCACCTTCTTTCACCACCCAGCGAAATCATTTATTTTATTCACCTAAACTTTCTTCTTCTTCTTCTTCTTCATTTCATTTTTTTTAAACAGTTTCTTCTGTTCATGTACTTATTTACCCCTTCTATATATTTTTTTTTCCAGTTTGCCTCCCCCCCCCCCCCTTACCATTATTATCAATCCACCATTACCACAACTGTCACAAAGATATCACACCACCCCACTAAACTAGACACACAACCCTATCGTATCACACAATCCCCCCCCCTCCCCCACAACCCCCCCCCCTCCTTTTCCTCTCCCATATCCCTGTCATTTCCGCCTAGCGGCTATTCTCCCCACCACATGGACAACAACAGATGAGTCATTTTCGTTCTTTGTTTGTACTGTCTTAAATGTTAAATGTGATTTATTTTTTCGCCTGAAGAAGACCCAAGAGGTTGAAATGCATCGTGTCTTGTCATGTGCTTTGTTTGTCAATGTCATTGGCGGTAACTAACACCCTCTCTTTCTAAATTTTGCTTCGTTCGCCGCCGTCAGTCACTCCATTTTGAAACTCCTGTTTTTAATCCTTTTGTTTTCTTCTCCTACGTCTTTTGTTATCCCATTCCTGCTCTATTTTCTTGACACTGATCTTTTTCTCATGTTCCTTATTCTGGAAACAAATCCCCTGTCTTCATACACCTGGTAACCATGCTATAACCCCCCCCCCCCCCCCCCCCCCCCCCTTCTTTTTTTTTACTAGTACAGACACATGCACGCACAAAACTAAACAAAATAAAAGCAGAGAATGGACAATAGGACATTGCTTTGGAACCTTATTACCACCTGTTAGTTCCTACAAGACCAATAATAGCGTTTGGCCGTTTGAAGTTTTAGTCAGACAAGAAATCTACAAACACAAAAAAAGTGAACAAATAAAAAAAAAATTAATAGAAGATCTCAAAATCACATATAGGTGCAAAGGTTTGAGTGAATAAAATACTTTTAGTGTTTTCTTCACGGTTTCATTTTTTTTTCCTTGGGGAGGGGGGGTGGGGTGATGAGCGGGTAGAGGGTGGGGGTCTGGGAGAGGTACAGGGGTTGGAGGGCTGTCAGTCTGGTGGTTTTGTTTATTTTGTTTTGTTTTGTTTTGTTTTTGTTTTTGTTTTTCCCTACTTCTTCCTCTTCCCCTTCACTGTTCTCACTTTCTTTGCTGTAGTTAGTGTTTGTTTTCTGTCTGTAGATATGTTTACATATGTTTAGTGGGTGGATTTGTAAAATAAATTGCCTTCAATGAACCAATTTTGTACCTATCAAAGAGTCATTGATTTGTTCATTAATTCATTCTCTTTTCTTTCTGAAAGCTAAGCATATTCCAGTAAGAATTATCGTCGATCAAAAGTCACCGTGGCAGAAAACTGGTATCTTCAAGACTTCCCAAACACGCAGAAAACTTGCCACCAATGCAATCTCAAGCCAAATGAAGATCACACATTAGGATGATTTCCAGCAAAATCTCGCCTGATTCATTTGATGGTCGATTCACGTGTAATATCAAAAGTTCTCTCCTTGACACAGGCGATTGACTAGCTGGCGTCGCATCAAATACACAGGGCTGTTAAGTGTACGCTCAAGACACTTAATTTCTATGTGATGTTGTGAGTAGAAAGAGGATGAGTAAACCAATGGAATAGGAAAATGGTCGGTTGGTTCGGAGTAATGGTGTTGGCCTGCATTGTTCTATATGCGCCTATGCGTATAAATATGCATTTATGTGTAGATGCGAGAATGCTCCGTACCTGATTATACCTGTGCTTGCAAATTTTGTTTTTTCCGCTAGGTAACGTGTGTGTTGTGTGTGTGTGTGTGTGTGTGTGTGTGTGTGTGTGTGTGTGTGTGTGTTTGTGTGTGCGTGCGTGCGTGCGTGCGTGCGTATGTGCGTGCGTGCGTGCGTATGTGCGTGCGTGCATGCGTGCGTGCGTGCATGGGTGCGTGGTGTGTGTGTGTGTGTGTGTGTGTGTGTGTGTGTGTGTGTGTGTGTGTGTGCGTGGGAGGGTGTCAATATGCACCCGTGTTTGTAGATGCATGGTACTTATTGCAATACTCATCTTCTTATTGGTTTCATTTATGTTTTCTTTAACCTTTAATGCATTTGTAAGCGCTTAGAGCTTATGGTGTAACAAAAGTGCCATAAATAATCATTATTATTATTGTTATTATTATTATTATTATTACTATTATTATTGTTATTATTCCGTAGACAAAAAACAAACAGAAAAAAGATAAATATTAACACAGCAACAAGTAAAAACAACATCCAAGTAACATCAAATATATAGATACAATAATTACACCTCACCACAGGTAAGTAAAAATGGAACTCTGAGTTAATGCTAATCCAGTGTCACAATTTAGTCAGGAATTATTTAAAATTTCGTCCAATGAAGATTCTGAGAAAGCAGGCAAAATTGCTTCAACTGTTTACATTTGAGAAGTATATGTGTATCTGATATTTTTTCACCACAAATGCACTTTACGTCATTTAGAAATTTTGTTATAAAAGCATTAATTTTAAGTCTGTACATCAAGGAGTTCATTGGTCTTACGTGATGTAAGCCATCACGCGTTCTTAAAGTACTGTCATACCGTGATGGTTGAATTTCGTGGTAGTCAAAAAGTACCCAGAATCTTCTAGCTTCTTTATAATGTGTTTCCAACACGCATGTTGCTATAATGCATATTCCTCCCCTCCAGAACAGATAGAGGAATATTTAAGCTGCATGCATTGTCCGCACGTTTTGCTCCACTTTTAGCCAATGCGTCAACTCGTTCATTACAATGGATTCCACAGTGAGAGGGCACCCAGCAGAACGTCATACAACTACCTCTCAAAAGTAGGAAATGTATTGAATACTTGACTTCAAGAGTGACATGTTGTTTAACTGTAAAAATTGGTTTATTTAGCACATATAAAAGTGACTTTGAATCAACACAGAAAAGAATTTGAAATACATATTCATGAAAATCAAGTAAATAATACAGGGCCATAAGAATGGCATTTCCACCATAAAAAGATCTTTCCTCTTTCAAAGAAGGAATATGAAAGCTGCTCCCGTTTCATGGTTGTTCAACAGAAATCTATCTGTATAAACTTTAAGATGATCAGGGTAGTGACTGCTTATATGATCTTTTACTAATGCACCAAAAATATTATCATTGTCATTTTTTTTTCGTAAAAAAAGAATGATTGATCTCAAAATTAGCCACTTGAAGTTCCCACGGTGGGCAAGGAAGAAATTTTGTATCGGACTTTACCATTTCCTTCAAATCCATGCCTGATCGTTGGAATAAATCAGACGTATGAGTTCCAATCGTAGTAAGGGGAACTATATGTTTTGCCCTTTTCGGAAAATCTGTGTCAGATCTTAAGGCAACTTAATTTTCAACGTTTTTGTTGTTTACTGTGGTACGTGTATGTGTGTGTGTATGTGTGTGTGTGTGTGTGTGTGTGTGTGTGTGTGTGTGTGTGTGTGTGTGTGTGTGTGTGTGTGTGTGAGAAAATATTTCCTGTTCTGGTTCACAGAATCATTAATGAAGTTGTCGTTCGTTTATGTTACATTTTCTACCTGATTCTTGTTGTACAGAGCTCTTTAAAGCTTTTAACAGACCTGATTCCTGGACTCATTACAAATTCAATCTGTAAATCTTTTTCTCTTGCCTTTCTTCTTCTTCTTCTTCTTCTTCTTCTTCTTCTTCTTCTTCTTCTTCTTCTTCTTCTTCTTCCTTGTTCCCTTTATCTTGTTGTAGATGGCATCATCTTTCTCCGTCACTGCTTCTTACGCTTTTCTTCTTCTTCTTCTTCTTCTTCTTCTTCTTACTTCTCTCTTACTTCTTCTTCTTCTTTCTTACTTCTTCTTCTCTTCCTTTTTCTTCTTCTTCTTCTTCTTCTTCTTCTCTCCCATTCATTGGATTGTCTTTAGATGAACAGGACTTGAACAAAAAGGAATACTCGCATCTTATCATTTTCTTCTTCCCCTTTGTTTTTTCTTCTCCACTCGTCTTCATTTCCGTCTCCTGTCTCACATGCCATCCTTCTCTTTTCTTTCCTCTTCTGAAAGAAAGTGTCTCCTTTCCCAACTCTTATACCTCACACATCACACCTTTCTCCCTAAAAGCCCTCATCTCATACACGGAAGAAAAAAGTAACGACAAAGAAGCAAAAGAAAAATAAGCAAACAGACACGCCACAACACGACACACTCTCTTTTAAAACTTATGTCAATTTGATTCTTTCGTATGGAAGAGGAAGAAACAATATAGTTTGGCGTTAGATCGCCCGAGGGAGTATTTTATTCGGCTAGAGATTTTACAGACAAACAAGAAAGTAACAAACCGAGTGGGCAATAAAATATAATGAAAATCAAAGGCAGGCAGGGCAGGTAGGCAGGCAGGCACGCACGCACGCACGCACGCGCGCACGCGAGCACGCACACGCACGGCACGCACGCACGCATACGCACGCACGCACACCACACACACACACACACACACACACACACACACACACACACACACACCACACACACACACCAGCACGAATTAGCAATGGGCTCAGCGCAATGGGCTCAGAAAGTGAGCGCGATGTTGAGTCTACCTTCCATGGTTCCGTTCCTCACACGCAATGACTTGATAAAATCTATTACCCCTACAGTCATAAGGTAGGAAATTTAACCCTAACCCTAAAACCTTTTAATTTCAAATGGAAAAATGGATACACAATGACTGATATGTGAAGAAATACAGGTATATCTGTTGGGCTTCAATTTACATGTGCAAGTGACAGCAAGGAATGGCGGGATGTGTTTGACAGATATGTGTGTGCGTGTTTGAGAGAGAGAGAGAGAGAGAGAGAGAGAGAGAGAGAGAGAGAGAGAGAGAGAGAGAGAGAGAATCTACACTGAAGTTTACAAAAACGAAATGACAAAACACAGACATAAAATTCGTGTGTGTGTGTGTGTGTGTGTGTGTGTGTGTGTGTGTGTGTGTGTGTGTGTGTGTGTGTGTGTGTGTGTGTGTGCGTGCGTGCGTGCGTGCTGCATGCCAGCGTGCGTGCGTGCGTGCGTGCGTGTGGTGGTGTGTGTGTGTGTGTGTGTGTGTGTGTGTGTGTGTGTGCATTTGCGTGCGTGCGTGCGTGCGTGCGTGGTGTGTGTGTGTGTGTGTGTGTGTGTGTGTGTGTGTGTGTGTGTATGTGTGTGTGTGTGTGTGTGTGTGTGTGTGTGTGTGTGTGTGTGTGTGTGTGGAGGAGAGAGAGAGAGAGAGAGAGAGAGAGAGAGAGAGAGAGAGAGAGAGGAGAGTATCTGCGTTGAAGTTTTCAAAAACAAAACTGGCAAAACGCAGAAACGAAAACTCGTTTTGCAAATGAAAGAAGCAGTTGCCATTTACGCCACGATACAGCGCAGATTAAGAGAGGGCAATGAGCCTAGAATACCTCCCGCGGCTCCAATAACAAGAATACCTCTTGCTGTGTTTTTGATAGCATGCAATTTTCCTTTATTACTTATTCTCCGTCTTCTTCTTCTAATTTTGCTCCTCCCATTTTGTGCTTATTCTTTGGCTCTTTCTAGTTCGCCTGTTGTTTCATTCTCTCCTGTTTTTCTTCTTCTAATCCTTCTTCATCCTTGTTATCGTTTTCTTTTCCTTTTTCTTTTTCCTTTTTTCTGTCTGTCTGTTTGTCTTTCTTTCTTTTTTTTTCTTTCTCATCGACCTCTCTCTTCTCGACCACCTTCTTCCCCCTCTTCTTCTTCTTCTGCTGCCGCTGCTGCTGCGTCTGCTGCTGCGTGTGCTGCTGGCTGCTATTGCACTTTTGCTTCTCGGTCTCCTTACTTTTATATCTTTGAGAAAAAAACACTCACGAGTTCCCGTGCGTGTTTTTCGCTAGCGAAAGATAAATGGTCCAGATTATTGACCTTTTACCATTTCGGTTCCTTTTCATTGAACTTGTCCAATGTCAATACCGCCTCTCAGTTCATCAGTGACAAATTGGTTGTTCTCTTGGAAAGAAGGGTAAGAATAAATGAGGGATAAAAACAAGAAAAAAAAGTCATAGAAAATATCAATTATGCACAACTCTATACTCCAAAGATGTGAATGATTTTCTGGCTGTCGTTTGTAAAGTCTGAGGAAAATGTATGTGTCAAAGCATTCATTTATCTTTTATGCAGTAAGTGCTTCTTTGTGTTCAGTGTTTTGCTTTATTGTGTCTTTACCTTTTTTCAGTAATCTGCCAGTCTGGTTTAGTCTTTGCACAAACAAAGAATAAGATATGAGTGAAAAAAGAACGAAAACGAAGATAGAAAGTAAAAGAGACAGAAAGAGGAGAACGAAAATACAATAACAGAAATGCAATAATGACAACAACAACAAATACGTTGATATGTTGATACTTGCTGGACCATTTTTGTGCGATGAAAAGGTTTAATCGGGCGAGAAAGTTACAAAACATGATAAACTCGTAGGAAAAACAGGAAAAGTTTCTAATATCGCTTTTTTCGGTAAAATTGAGATTTCATCAGATATGAAGAATGTATTAATGACCCTGATGAGTTCATAATGTTTTTATATTCAGTGAGTGGTATTCCTCCTCAATATGTCATAATGATCTGAATTAATCTGAAGGATAAGATTGCCGTTTTATGAATATTCCAAATGCATGAACAAGTAGTCTTAGTGTTGTACAAAGGATGTAAACACATTTATAAGTGTTGAACTCTGGATAATAATAATAATAATGTTAATTTTTTATAGCGCCTATTCTCTAAAGATTAGGGCTCTAAGCGCTTTACATATGATATAATAAACACTCTCGTTTACACAATGGGCTGTCTACCTAGGTAGTGCCGATTGAAGAGCTGCCTGCCGGCGCATCATTCAGTCGTTTCCCGTATCATCCGGTCAATATCGTTCACTCAATTTCCTTATTTCCTTCATTCTTTCCATTTCTCACGCAGGGTGCATGCTATGTGTAACGCGTCACCCATACCAACGGCCAAACTGGCCTTCTCTTTCGAAAGTTGGTGATAGGATTTTACGTGTGTGCAAGATGTTATGCGTGCGTTCACACACGTAACCTCGGTTTATAGTCTCATTCGAAGGACTGTA
>CM065720.1:47476050-47481050 GCA_033310375.1 Conus canariensis
AGGTATCCAACTGCGCAGGTTACCTACTATAGACAAGGAAATGGTGACAACAATAACACGAATCCATTGAGTCAACGGAAAACATAAAAAGTCTGAAAACAGTGCTCAGGTGGCAGAATGCTCAATGCTTTCCTAAACAGCAACTGCTATGCGTGACACCAATTAGAGCAATCAAAGAATTTGTTTTTTTTTGTAAATCTGAAAAAGCAAGTAGTATGAAAACAGTTCACCACTGACTCTATTTGTTGATAGGAATATCGGAATAATTATAGTCCTTTATGACAGAGCAGCCAGTGAATGCACTGAGTCAGAACATTTAACGGTTTATGGAGAAAACATAGGGAGAAATAAAGAAAAAAAGAAACAAAAGCTGAAAAAATCAAATAAATCAAAATAACAAACCAACCAACCAACAAACAAGAATCGGTATATTCTCATCTGAGATTCCCACTTTTACTCCCAACCACCTGCCCGTCCCTCTCTTATTTCTAATGTTAATACGTATGAAGAAAACGAAACCCCAACTCTCTCACGCCGTCTCCAGACGTAACGAAATACTACTGAAGAAAGAAACAAAAAGAAAAAACTAAAAAATAGAAAAAAAGAAACGTTAAAGGAATTACGTTTAAAGGGCAGTCTGGAGATTGTTCACCTCTGCAGTGAGAGATATACAGTTTACTTGCAGCCAGTAAATCGACCATGTATAAGTCGTTCTAGAACCCACTCACATTTTTACTGTGTTGACGAATGTGAACGGATCTAAAAAAAAAAATAAAAATAACAAATTATGGACGTGCACAGTCCTGAAAAGTATGGCAGTGAGGATAATGATGGTGGACAGCAAACAATATGCGGAAACCTCAAAAAAGATTAAGGATGAAAAAAAGTAACGATATAAAGTGATTCCCAAGAAGAAGAAAGTGATAACATGGACAGGTGGATGTAGGGTTTAAGGGAGGGGTGCATTTTCCCGGAAAATGTAGAATCTCTCCCCACCTCCTTCTCCCACCCTCCCCGTTCCCACTCCATCCCCTCTTGCTCCGTCCCCTAACCCCACCCCATTCCCCACCCACCCTCTGACCTTGACCTCTACTGTTACTAGCCGCCCTCTAATCCGCTTTCGTTGTTCGTGGAACACGTAACCAGTACCGAAGAACAATTTGCATATGACGGCGTTATAGTAACAAAAAGAATAAGCGACCGCATCCTCCACCTACCCACGCCTCCCCTACCCCCACCCCACCCCCACCCTCCCAACATCAAACTGACCCCAATCACCAGACAGGAGACTGCCATGCAATGTTTCTAATGGGAACGGGGAAGTTTCCACGTTTAGTCCGTGTGTTTCGTGTCTCCTGTAGCCTATGCGCTCGCCAAACTGGTGCAGCACGATTGTGGAGCTGTGGGCATGCGGCTGTTCAAAGGGGGAAACACGTGGTACGATCCTTGCTCATTGTTTAATAGCGTTCGTCTGCCCGCCATTAGTAAAGTGACCTCTTACGACTTTATTCATTTTTCCGGGATACACATCCGTCTGATTTTGGAGTTGGAACTCACTCTATGTCTATTCTGGACTGATGTAAAGGATCGTGTTTGTGAGGGAGTGGGGACGCGATGCACATATCCAATGTCAAACATGAAAGTCCTCGTAGGAGAAGAAGAGGATAGAAAGAAACGAGAAACAGAGAGAGAGAGAGAGAGAGAGAGAGAGAGAGAGAGAGAGAGAGAGAGAGAAAACAATAACAAACACACAAACAAATGAACAGATAAGTAAATAAATAACCAAATGGATATATAAATAAATGAATTGAAAATATGGAAAATAAATGCATACATACAAACTGAAATCACACACGATATGTATGTCATAATTCGTTTTTGTGTTGGATGATAGTTGCAGAATTAATGCATGACCGGACAAAAACAAACACAAAACAAGATGCAAAGCATATAAACGTACTCCAAGTTTATCTGGAATACGCGTGAGATATTCCATAAAGGGGAAAAACCGTTTTGGGCCGTTATAGCCGCTGGTAACGGATATAACGGTAAACATCGGCCATCATCTGTGACCCATAATGAACATAGCTACAGATTTTCAGAAAAATCGGCCAAGTACTTACTGAGTTTTTCCATAAAAAATGAAAACCGTTATGGGCCGTATATAGCCGTTAGTAACGGATATAACAGTAAACTTAAACATCGGGCATCATCCGTGACCCATAATGAACATACCTACTAATTTTCAGAAAGATCGGCCAAGTACTTTCTGAGATATTCCATTAAGAAGAAAAACCGTTATGGGCCGTTATGGGACATTATAGCCGTTAGTAACGGATATAACAGTCAAATAAAACATCGGGCATCATCCGTGACCCATAATCAACATGCCTACAAATTTTCAGAAAGATCGGCCAAGTACTTACGGAGATATTCCATTAAGAAGAAAACCGTTATGGGCCGCTATAGCCGTTAGTAACGGATATAACGGTAAAATAAAACATCGTGCATCATCCGTGACCCATAATGAACATACCTACTAATTTTCAGAAATATCGGCCAAGTAGTTTCTGAGATATTCTATTAACATGAAAAACCGTTATGGGCCGTTATAGCCGTCAGTAAAACAGTAAAATAAAACATCGGGCATCATCCGTGACCCATAATGAACATACCTACTAATTTTAAGAAATATCGGCCAAGTAGTTTCTGAGATATTCTATTAACATGAAAAACCGTTATGGGCCGTTATAGCCGTCAGTAAAACAGTAAAATAAAACATCGGGCATCATCCGTGACCCGTAATGAATATACGTACAAATTTTAAGAAAGATCGGCCAAGTACTTCCTGAGATATTCCACTAAGAAGAAAAACCTTTATGGGCCGTTACGGGCCATTACAGCCGTTAGTAACGGATATAACGGTAAAATAAAACATCGGGCGTTATCCGTGACCCATAATGTACATACGTACAAACCTTCAGAAAGATCGGCCAATGATATATTCCATAAAAAAAAGAAAAACCGTTATGGGCCGTTGTAGCCGTTAGTAACGGATATAACGGTAAAATAAAACATCGGGCATCATTTGTGACCCATAATGAACATACTTACAAATTTTCAGAAAGATCGGCCCAGTAGTTTTGTCTGGAGCGAGTGGAACATATTTTGACCACAGACTGACACACACACACACACACACACACACACACACACACACACACACACACACACACACACACACGCACGCACGCACACACACACACACACACACACACACACACACACACACACACACACACACACACACACACACAGCATTTCTGTGTTCCCATTGTAAAGTACTCCCTGTTCTGTAAGAACTGGGAGTACAACAAACAAAACAAGCAAACAAACAAAGGATAAGACATAAACAAGATGCAAAGCATATACACGTACTCCCAGTTTATCCTGAATACGCATGAGCTATTCCATAAAGAGGAAAAACCGTCTTGAGCTGGTGTAACCGTTAGCAATGGCTATTCTGGTAAACATCGGCCATCATCTGTGACCTATAATGAACATACTTACAAACTTTCAGAAAGATCGGCCAAGAACTTTCTGAGATTTTCCATAAAGAAGAAAAGCATTATGGGCCGTTAATAACGGCTATAACGGTAAACTAAAACATCGGGCATCATCCGTGACCCATAATGAATATACCTACAAATTTTCAGAAAGTTCGGCCAAGTACGTTCTGAGATATTCCATTAAAAAAAAACCGTTATGGGCCGTTATAGCCGTTAGTAACGACATTAACGGTAAACTAAAACATCGGTTATCATCCGTAACCCATAATGAACATACCTACAAATTTTCTGAAATATCGGCCACGTACTTTCTGAGATATTCCATGAAGAAGAGAAACAGTTAGGGGCCGTTATAGCCGTTAGTAACGGCCATAACGGTAAACTAAAACATCGGGCAACATCCGTAACCCATAGTGAACATACCTGCTAATTTTCACAACGATCGGCCGAGTACTTTCTGAGATATTCCCATAAAGAAGAAAAACCGTTGCAGGCCGTTACAGCCGTTAGTAACTGCTATAACAGTAACATCGGCACATTGAACTCACTTTCTTGTTTAGTTGGTTAGTTGATTGGTTGACTGGTTGTTTTAAGATTTTAAGACACTGATACATCTAAAAGCCTGGTGCATCGTTAGTTTAGCAAATTTGCTAAGATCTGGAGTAGGGAACCAGTCTGTGCAGTCCAGTCAACCACTTTGGATTTAACAGCGGTAGAGATGACGGGTTGGAGAGTAGTTAAAGAATTGTGAAGGCTTGAGGACCAACACAAGTGTGTCATAAAAAGAAAAAAAATTGGTATAAACACTGTAGCTCGCCTAATGCCTTTTTTTGTCTGGCAGCCTCTTGAGGTGCAGTTTAATTAAAGATGATGGCTTTCCATTAAGCTCTGGTAGCGTCGGCTTCATTGTGCCTGTCATGGCTTCCACCATGTGGTAAAGAGGGGGATTAGGGTCTGTCGTGAAAAAAATCAGACTAAATCGAGATTTACACCCATGCATTATTAGATATGAATTCATTATTTCATAACTGGAGTATTAGCATCCTTACAGCATGGAGGGAGAAAAACAAGTGGAAGCCACGTATAGGACTTCAACGCTGAGCTTGATACTCGCACACAGATGACTCCACCAACAATGTCTTTAAGAATGATGAAAAGCATAGCAGTACCACACGCAAACTGCTTCCTCTGAAAAAGGGTACATTGGGAAACCAACACTGCAAAGTGAACAAGAAGTGAGTTTCTGGACAGTGTTAAAGCTTCACTAAATTTTTACCAACTGGCAATTGAAAAACAGGCACAAGAGGAGAACAAGTGTATGGAGTTTCTGGAACAAATACTGGCGAATGGATCACACGCATAGAAAAAAAGAACAACCTAAAGGACAACGACTGAAGGCAGAGTCAAAGAGAATGTCGGAAACGAGGAGAC
>CM065720.1:47491050-47498550 GCA_033310375.1 Conus canariensis
AAGTGCTTAACGATGGCCTTCAGGAAATCCTGGACCGACACGCGCCTGCAGTGACTAGGTTTGTTACTGACCGTCCCTCAGCTCCTTGGCTCTCCGAGGACGTGAGGGGCTCCTCGACGTCAACGCCGGCGCAGCGAGAGACGCTGGAGAAAGAGCCGATTGACCATCCACCGCCAGATCTTTGCAGCGAACAGGTGTGAGGCAGGGGACTGCCTCCAGGATGCCAGAGAGTCATACTACCGTGATAAAATTGACTCTTGTTCTTCATCAAAGCAGTTGTTTTCTCTTTCAAGTGAACTACTTGGCAAACAAAAGAAATTAAGTTTGCCCACGAATATTCCTCCTTCTCAAATCTCTCATCAATTTAGTGAATTCTTTGTTGATAAAATCAAAACCGTCCGTGACAATCTTGATGCAAATCCTTCCCAACCAATTCTTTACGATAAATACTGTGGACCACCTTTTTGTACTTTTAATCCTGTGGATGAAAAACTGATCGGCGATCTCATAAGTGAATCCTCCAGCAAAAGTTGTGTCCTTGACCCCATCCCTACTTCCCTCCTTAAACGGTGTGCCTCTCATTTGATTCCCGTGATTACAAACATTGTAAACAAATCTCTCTCGTCAGGCATAGTGCCTCCTCAGTTTAAGCAGGCAATGGTTACCCCTCTCTTGAAAAAGCCAGGACTGGACCTTAATAAGTTAAAGAACTATAGACCGGTGTCCAACCTCCCATTCCTCTCAAAAATCCTTGAAAGAGTTGTGCTGAAGCAGCTTCAGACTCATCTTTCAGACCATGGTCTTCTTGAGGCCCGTCAGTCTGCTTATAGGAAGAATCATAGCACTGAGACTGCTGTATTGAGCGTACTGGACTGTTTACTGTGCAAATCCGACAGTAAACTTGTTTCTCTCGTAGCCTTGCTTGATCTGAGTGCTGCCTTTGATACGCTAGATCACACTACTTTACTTGAAAGGCTTAGGGTCACTTTTGGTGTTGATGGGATAGTTCTCCAGTGGTTCGAATCATACATCAGAGATAGGTCGCAGGCGGTGGTTGTGGGTGGTGTAAGGTCTACTTTGTCACCTCTTTTGTATGGAGTACCACAGGGGTCAGTATTGGGCCCAGTGTTGTTTACATTGTACTCACAGCCCTTGTCGGATGTCATCTCGGACCATGATTGTGATTTTCACAAGTATGCTGATGACACTGAGCTTTCTAAGAGTGGCACACCTGATGAGTTTGTTTCTGTTCAATCTGGGGTGTGTCGGTGTATCAGCAGTGTGCAGGAATGGATGACAAGTAATAAGCTTAAATTAAATTGTGAAAAGACTGAAGTCATGCCCGTTGGAACCTCCTCCTGCCTCAAACTCGTTGAGTCAGAGTCAATGGTTGTTGATGGTACTGAATTGCCTTTCAATAACTCTGTCAAATACCTTGGTGTTACCATTGATCAGTGTCTGACCATGCAGAATCAAATATCTGTAGTCTGTCGCTCATCCTTTTTAGAGCTGAGACGTATTGCTTCCATCCGACGCTTTATATCCAGAGAAGTAGCTGTCAGGCTAGTCTGTGCCACGGTGATGTCAAGATTGGACTACTGCAACTCTGTTTATGCTGGGCTTCCCGCAGAACAGATTGCTCGGCTGCAGAGAGTCCAAAATAGCGCTGCACGACTTGTTTTGAAGAGGAGGAGGTGTGAGCACATCACTCCCATGCTGATCGAACTGCACTGGCTTCCCATACAGTATCGGTGGCAATTTAAACTGGCAGTTCTTGCTTTCCGCCACTTCAATGAATCACTTCCTCACTATCTCTCTTCTTCTCTCTGCACCTACCAAAGCTCTCGTACCCTTCGCTCTTCTTCACAAAAACTTTTGAAAATCCCTAAGCGTTCTCTGAAATCTGTTGGCGAAAGAGCCTTCAGTTTTAGAGCACCTTCTATTTGGAACTCCCCCCCCTGAGGACCTTCGTGATCAGCCTACTCTTTCTTCTTTTAAATCTCAGCTCAAAACTTACCTCTTCAAAAAAGCCTATTCTCTTCTGTAGATGACTAGATCTCTCTTAAATTCCTCCACAACTAGTTCGGTGAGGCAGTTTATGCATGTAGGTGCGTCTGCCATTGTGTATTTTCTTTTTGCTGTGTGCATGAATATTGTATGAATAAGTGCAAATGGTGGATGTAAGCGCATTGAGTTGTACAACAAGAAATGCGCTATATAAGTATTATACATTATTATTATTATTACATAATGTTCCAGAAGGAGGTATACTGAAAAAGCCACAGAAATCCCATGAGAACCATCAGGGTTAGAACAACACAGTTGGTAGAGATTCCTGTTAGGGTTACAGCAACACAGTTAGTAGAGATTCCTGATCCCGCTCATCCTGAGGTTACAGGTTACATCAACCGTCGGGCTGTTTCGGTACGGGGGGGGGGGGGGGGGGGGGGGGGGGGGGGGGGGGGGGGGGGGGGGGGGGGGGGGGGGGGGGGGGGGGGGGATTATTTTTATCGGAGTTAACTTTGGTTCTAACGCCATTTTCTCGAAAAGTTCTTCGAACAAGATCATAAAACTGTAGTGCTGTATGTGAACACACGCATAGCATATTGCACACACGTAAAATCCCTTCACCAACTTTCGGAAGAGATTGACAGTTTGGCCGTTGGTATGGACGACAAAAACCTACACAAACTGCGTCGTCTGAGAAACATCGAAAGATTACGTGGAAAACTGAATGACTGTTATTCGACTGAATCACATAGGATACGATCCGAATGTAGCACTAGCAAGCAGCTCTTCAGTCGGCTCTTTCCAGGCAGAGAGACTGTCCTGTAAATGCGACTGAAGATTGTAAAACGCTTTGAGCTTGGCCACTGGCCGAGGAGAGGCGCTATATAAGTACTTCTACAACTACTGCTACTACTTCTACTACAACTACTACTACTACTGCTGCTACTACTACTATACGACTGCTATACTGATACTACGTCTACTGACTACAACAAGAAAATTGATAATAAAAAATGATGATAATGATAATAATAATAGTAATAATAATAATAATAATTATAATAATAACAATAATAATAATAATTATAACAGTAGTAATATTAATGTAACCAAGAATAAAAAGAAGAAGAAGAAAGAAGAAGAAAGAGGAGAATGATAATGATTGTTACAATAACCACACAAATACTACTAATAACATAAGACCATTCCATCTCTAAACTTATCAGCCAACCTATGGTCCCTCAGTGGAATAGTGTGAGTTCACTGAAAACTACTAGAAGGTATTTCATGTACTTTCCTCTTTATTACAAGAGCATTCTTGTCTCTAGTACTTTGCTGTACAAAACAGGTCTGTCTTACTGACAGAGCATGGGGAAATGTAATCCACTCCCGAACACCAGTGTTTTCCTTTTCCATTTGCTGGTTCTGGTTCTTCACACACACACACACACACATACACACACACGCACACGCACGCACGTACGCACGCACACCCCCCCCCCTCCCACACACACACACACACACACATCCTGCATTGCCTCCGAACAGAGTCAAGGTGAGGTGAAAGGGAAAGCGGCTTTATAGATTCAGGAGCAAGTTTAATTCCACTGACATCAATGTAAATTATGCATCAGAACAACGCAGTTTTCTCGGCAACAGCTGAGAGCGCGCGCGCGCGCGCGTGTGTTTGTGTGTGTGTGTGTGTGTGTGTGTGTGTGTGTGTGTGTGTGTGTGTGTGTGTGTGTGTAAAAAGGCAGTCGCCGAACATTTTTTCGTTTCCCATTATCACGTCCAGGCTATCATTTTCATACAAGAATAATAACAAGAATAATAATAAGAAGAATAACAAGAATAAATAATAAGAATAATAAAAATAACAATGATAACAATAATAATCGTAATAATAATATAGTAGTATTAATAATAATAAGAGTAAGAATAATACTAATATTAGTAATAATGATAAAAATAGAAATAATAAGAATGATAATAATAATCACAATGATAATAAAATCTAATTCTCTCTAATAATTATAATAATAATAAAAATAGAAATAATAATAATAATAATCACAATGACAATAAAATCTAATTCTCTCGTATTGTAAATGAAAATCGTCATAAATGAAGATTCTGAGAAGAGGACTCTGTGAATTGTTACGCTATCTATGAGCTTCTTGAACTTTTGTGTGAAGAACACTTCGCTAGAATGTTGTAGGAGAGGGTAGAGGATAAGGAATTAAAAGAGCAGAGGAGAGTGTGGTCTGGAAGGAGTCTGGAGTCTGTGAGACTTGCAGCACGTGTTCATGATGATGTATTAACTTTTTTTTTCTTTTTAACTTTTAGAGTGTCCATAATACGAGCGCTTTTTTTTTTTTTTGTGCTAGAATATCACCAGATAGGTAGGATTTTGGGGTGGGGTGGGGGTGGGGAGGTGAACAGTAAGGATGGTGTGAAAGAAGCCAATCCTCAAACCAACTCTACAACCCCCATCTCCAACCTCTACACCATTGAGAAAAAAATATTCCGGAGAGAAGTCTTAAATACATTGATGTTGGCAAGCTGACATTTTATTTACATGATACGGTAAACCGAAAGAACAGAGAGAGAGAGAGAGAGAGAGAGAGAGAGAGAGAGAGAGAGAGAGAGAGAGAGAGAGAGAGAGAGAGATTATCTAATACTTGAATACACCCCCAGATACCAGATAAACGGTTCTGGATACGTGATCGATATTGACTATTGCACACGCACAGCAGCAACATTCCTTATTACTTTTTTTCTGATATAAGGAATGCGGAAGTGGGAGAGACAATGGGGGTTGAAGGAGGGGGTGGAGGGGTACCCATCTTTTCCCTGACCGTGTTATTTGGAAGTTGTCATTTTCAAGCTTATCTGGACCCTTGATAACTTCTTACGGCCAAGGTTAGGTCATGAAAAAAAAAACACCCACAAAATAATGTAAATCACGTGCATAAAGGACGCCTCTTGATATCAATTGATAACATCGGTCAAATCAAAAACAGCCAACGAGTGACATGCAGAAGGCTTCAATTTTGAAACCAAGCAACAAAACAACAACAACAACAACAACAACAACCAAAAAAAAAACATGAAATATCACCAATCGAATTAAACGAAGCAAATCACATCAACTGACTTTATATATCTTGAAAGGTATAGAAAATAAGATAGAAAATAAAAGCTAAGAAAATCATTTTACGACAATGTTCACATCAAAACACGTACAGCTTTTATTTTCTAACTTCTTTTTTATAAGAAAGCGTCTTGTCTTCTTCACTAAAAACTAAGCACATTTTGCTGTCAAAACCGCGTAAGTGGAGGATCAAATCTCAACGTACATGCAGACTGACGAAGTGAAGGAGAGAGAGAGAGAGAGAGAGAGAGAGAGAGAGAGAGAGAGAGAGAGAGGAGAGAGAGAGAGAGAGAGAGACAGACAGACAGACAGACAGACAGACAGACAGACAGACAGACAGAGAATGCTTCCATCTATTATCAAGTTCACTTGAAAGAGACGAAGGAAACAGAAATCAGGAGGGTATGGAGAACGGAATAACTTCGCAGTTAAGAGGACGAACCAACTATCCCAAACAAAAGTATAAAACCCACCCCCATCATCTCTCAATTCCATCCTCTTTTCCCTCTCTCATTCTTCAATCCCCCCCTCCCCCCTCCACAGAGACGTTGAGGATTTGCTTAAAAAAAAAAAAAAAAAAAAAAAAAAAAACCAGAGGGTTGCAAATCTGCTGCGCCTCTTTTGCTGTGGCTTCTTTTCTGCAGCTTCTTGCTGCATTGAAGAAGAGAAAGAAAAAATAAAGAAAGAACAAAAGGACGAAGGAAGGAAGGTAGGAAGAGAAGAAGAAGAAGAAGAAGAAGAAGAAGAAGAAGAAGAAGAAGAAGAAGAAGAGAAGAAATACAGAACGAAAGAAGACCGAAACACCAATGTTTGGAGAGACTGAAAATACTAAAACGAATAATTAAAGAGAGAACATCAAATACCGAAAGACAGTGTGACAGACAAAAAAGATCATTCCCTTTGGTCAGTGACACACCGCTTGTCTTTTTACATTAACCTGCTGACTTTGTTCCTAATGTGCTCACACACCTGATGAATTTGTTCCCAATGTACTCATACACCTGGCGACCTAATTAAATGTACTCATAAACCTGCTGACTTTGTTCCTAATGTGCTCACACACCTGCTGAATTTGTTCCTAATGTACTCACACACCTGATGCATTTGTTCCTAATGTGCACACACACCTGATGACTTTGTTCCTAATGTGCACACACACCTGATGACTTTGTTCCTAATGTGCACACACACCTGATGACTTTGTTCCTAATGTGCTCACACACCTGATGACTTCGTTCCTAATGTGCTCACACACCTGATGACTTTGTTCCCAATGTGCTCACACACCTGATGCTTTGTTCATAATGTACTCATACATCTGGTGACCTAGTTACCAATGTGCTCATACACCTGCTGCCTTTGTTCCTGACATGTTCATACACCTGTGACTTTGTTTCTAATGTGTTCATACACATGCTGACTTTGTTCCTAGTGTGTTCATACACCTGCTGACTTTGATCCTGATGTATTTATACACCTGGTGACTTTGATCCTAATTTACTCCTACACTTAATGACTTAGTTCGCAATGTGCTTTTATGCATTCCTGAAAAGGTGAACACTATATACGTTTTTTTTCTCTTTCTGAGAAGGTATTCTCAGATTACTCTGTAACAGTTCCAGAATAGTTAAAGACGAATAAGTAAGTTGGTTGAATAATTAATTGATTGATTGTTTAATCAATAAACAGGTACATTGTTCTCCTATCGCTAAGTGGAAGCAACCACTGTTTCAGCTTAGCAGTCCTATTGTTACTTCTTTCAGCGTGATTTACAAGAACATAATACACATCAACACATCCCTTGAGGCCTCTTGCTTTCAGTGTAAATATCAGCCAACGTAACAACAGTGGATTAAAAAAACAACACTTGAAGGTTCCAATGGACTACAAATGAGAAACCTGCACAGAAAAGAAGGTTCATGAAAGTCAGTTTAAATGCAACAAAACATGACCTCCACCGTTCACATTATGTTGATAAGACAAACAAACAAACACAAAACCTTCATTTCTTGTTTTGCTCGTTTATTTAATATTCTGCAGCACACGCATGTATTTTTTAGCAGTTAAGATAGCTGGGCCTTGAAAGTATAACGTTTTCTTGGTAAACACTGAATAATTCAGAATATCACAATCTGGTTAAAACTGTGCACCAGCATATACGATGTAATATATCCTTTACTTTAATATCCTTTTTAAAAAAGCAAACAATTAGCCCATAAATGATTTGGTATTAATGAGCATTGTTCCCTTTGTAAGGCTTATCCTTCTGTCAGTTATAGAATATAATGACCGTTAATATTGTTGACACTGACGGCTTATCCCTTGTCAGAAATTTT
>CM065720.1:47506050-47511050 GCA_033310375.1 Conus canariensis
GTGAAGAGCTTTTACGTAAGGAAGCCTTCAAATGGGAAGTGTCTGGAAGTAGTTGTGGTGGTAGTAGTCGTAGTAGTGGTCGTAGTCATCGTCGTCGTCGTCGTCGTCGTCGTCGTAGTAGTATTAGTAGTATAGCAGTAGTAGGAGCGGCAGCATCAGTAGTAGTACTAGACGCAGCAGCAGCATGAGCGGTAGTAGTAGTAGTAGCAGTAATAGTAGCAGAAGCAAAAGCAGAAGCAATCGCAGTCGTAATCGCAGCCGTAACAGTAGTACTAGCAGCAGCAGGTGCAGTAGTAGTAGTAGTAGTAGTAGTAGTAGTAGTAGTAGTAGTAGTGGTGGTGGTGGTGGTGGTGGTGGAAGTGGTGGAAGAAATGTTTGTTGTCGTCATTGTTGTTGGTTGGTACTGCTGCAGTTATTGTACATGTAGCGCTATTATCATTTTTCTTTATCATTGTGAATGTTGTCATTGAAAAAATCAGTCTTGTTGTTGTTGTTGATGTATTGGTGTTATTCTTTCTATCATTAATGTTGCTCTTATTTTGTGTGTAGTAGTAGTAGTAGTAGTAGTAGTAGTAGTAGTAGTATTTAGTAGTAGTAGTAATGCTAATAGCAGCAGCAGTAGCAGCAGCAGCAGTACTAGTAATAATTACCTTAACATTCTTTTGTTATTGTTGTGATTCTTATCAATCTTATTGTTATTGTCTTTTCGCTGGTATTATTACTATTATCATTGTTATTATATTATTATTATTATTATTATTATTATTTATCATTATTATCATCATTATCATTATTGTTATGATTATCATTGTTGTTGTTGCTGTTGTTGTTGTTATCATAAGCAGCATCGGCGTTGACGTTGCTGATCACAATGATGTTGTTATTTTTTGTTGTGGAGATGGTCATCGCGGGGGTGTGATGGTTATGAATGCTACTATTATGGTTGTTGTTGCTGCTGCTGTCATTTATATTGTAATTTGCACATTATCGTTCTTGTTTGCTCATTCAATTCCTATTTTCATAATTGTCTATATGCTTGGGTCGATTAGAAAAAAAAATATATTCACGTTCATGTAACAGTCAATTCATTTTTCAATTTAATTGTTCATGCATTTATTCGATCCCATAGAAGTTGGCTCGAGTTTTTCTTTTTTTTTGTCATTTAAGGCACACTATTGTAGAGGACAGAGAAGAAGAAGAGAAAAGAAGAAAGAAGAAGAAGAAGAAGAAGAAGAAGGAAGAAACGGCTATGTGTATGACTCGAAAGAACAGGAGATGTTTCAGTAATTAACGGACAAATGAACAAACCAACCATCGATGAGGAATGCAAATAAAAACAAGCTGTTGGGAAGTGGGGAAGTGAGGGATAAAACGATCGGTAATCATTCAGTTGGAATAGAACACAATTTACGTCCCTTGAGGATGTAGCGCCTCAGACTTACGAAGACAAAGCAGATAAGTAAATAACTACGTAAGTAAACAAATGAACAAAACGAAATAAAATTGAAAACATCTATTGAAACCTTTCATGCATAACAAGCTAAAAACGGTTGAGCTTCATTTGTGTTCTTCATGTAAGGTTGAGCAGTTTGGTGAAGAAAAAAATGTTGAGTAATACTTGCTGATTTTTGCCATTCTTCCCAGCATACATAGGGCTCATATAATACATATTCATGGGTAAGTGAACAAAACACAATGAAATTTGTTCTCACGATAGAAAAGCAAATCGGTCAAAATGTACTGTCACAGGTCAGAACAGTCAAAGAGTACCATACCCTGAAATGTACTGTCACAGGTCAGAATAGTCAAAGAGTACCATACTTTAAAATGTACTGCTTCAGGTCAGAACAGTCAAAGAGTACCCTACTCTAAAATGTACTGTCACAGGTCAAAACAGTGAAAGAGTACCCGACTCTAAAATGTACTGTCACAGGTCAGAACAGTCAAAGAGTACCATTCTCTAAAACGTGAACGAAAACGTGTGACTCCTTCTTTCTTCCAACGAACCCTTCTTCTGCCTACCCCACCCCCCATCCCCCGCCCCCACCCCCAGCCTCCCCACCCCGCACCCCCTTGCCCCCGACCCGACCCCATCACCTCATATACACAACAATAAGAACGTTAGAAAACAAGCATTTCGAAATAACGTGGAATAATATAAAAAAAAAACAACAACAACACATTAGATGCACACCACAGAGAGAGAGAGAGAGAGAGAGAGAGAGAGAGAGAGAGAGAGAGAGAGAGAGAAGAATGGGAGCGGTAGGATAGGGGATTCGGGAAATGCGTGCGTCATAATAGTTTGTACATTTGGCACCGTATGACTTTAATCTCTTTCTTAGGTTTGTCTCTCTAAACGATCAATGACACAAAATATTTACGCTGTAGGACGTTTACGTTTTTACTCTTTCATTTTCTCTCTAAAAATTCTATGACACAAAATATTAGAGCATAAATAGACACCGAAACGAAACATGAACATCATATTTATACTGGTTCTTTCGGATAAGTATATATACATCGACAATCAGTGTGTCTTTTGTTTCTTTCGTTGAAACAGTCCAGATTTCATCGCAATAAAGCACACAACGTTTTAGAAATACGTAGTTTCGCAAAAATCAAATAATATACACCATGTAACGACAATGAATATATCATGTAACAACAATATATGAATTAAAAAAAGGACTCGTGGCGGATTGGTACATTTCATTCGGTCTGTGTTGTATGCCAAATTCCTATTGAATTAGGGGAAAGAAGAGAGAGAGAGAGAGAGAGAGAGAGAGAGAGAGAGAGAGAGAGAGAGAGAGAGAGAGAGAGAGAGAGAGAGGAGAGAGAGTATTTAACATTTTGACATGAGAATGTGACTTTTTTTTTACCAAGCGAAACAAATGAACGCAGCTGGAACCATTGCGCTCACATTTGAATCACGTTGGCAGTTAAGTGCTGCTGAAACACACCAATTAAAAAACAAACAACAACAACAACAAAATCAAATAAAAACAGGTAAACAAACAGAGAAATAGTTTCTCAAATTCCAATATGACCTCGGACTAACAATCACTGTTTTCATCCGAATTGGTGTTTGTACAGCCAATTGCAATATCCATGAATTCTGCACTTGATTCACCTGATTATTCGAGGCAAGCGAACGACTTTGTGTCTGTCTCGACAAGACGAATTGGTCAAACACTGTCAAACGAGTTCACAAACAAACAAACAAAAATGTTGTACAATCAGAACAAAAAAAAGACAAGGTTGTGTAAAGCGATAACACAAATAAAGATACAAGGTTATAACACACACACAACACACAACACACACACACAGCGTGTCACTTGAGGGTGAAGAGACGTTAAATTAAAGTACTACTACTACTGCTACAACTACTACTACTACTACTACTACTACTACACACACACACACACGCTTCACAACTGTTGGGAGGGACGGATAGTGTAATTCTGACAATGTCGGCTGGAGCAATTTTCTGAAACCCAAAGCCAAAGCAGTTTGATATTTGAGCCGTGTGACCAAGCTTATATGCTGAAAATCAACATAATGTTTTAGGTGTGTTCGTGTGCAACTTTGAAAGGGTGGATATTCTTGATCTAGAACACTGAACATTTTAAAAGGTTTTGAAAACCGCTACACCCTTCTGGGCAAACACGAAGACACCCTTCCCCAGTCTCATTCCCCACAATCCCTTTAAAATAAGCACCAAAATGACAGAGCGGTTCTATGTATATGTGCTGAAGGAAAACTAATCCCATTAAGAATGAAAGGGAGGGGCATGGGAGAATGGGAGCGGAAGGGAGTGTGGAGGAAGGGGAGTGGTGGTGGTGATGGGGGGGGGGGGGGGCGAATGGGTGTGAAAATAAAAGCATGGATAAGAACTGCCACGTGTATTACTCTCTCTCTCTCTCTCTCTCTCTCTCTCTCTCTCTCTCTCTGTGTGGAAGGAGAAACAACCGTAACGCGAGAACATTAGCAAAATACTCAACATAAAAAGAATCAATAATGGCTCGCTTCAATGGGTATATCAGGTAGCAACACTGACAACTATAATTTTCTTCCATAAGTGTAATAAAGGCAAGCTTCATCGTGTTTGACACTATTTTCTGGAGAAAAAAAAAAGTTTTAAAAAGGACCCGTCCCCAAAATGTGTTGTCTTACGCAATAGTTAGCGAAAACATAAAACTAACAAAAACGTCCATGTTGTTTGTTTAATAGATGCGTCTAATTTCTCCAGTGAGGAAAGAGGACAACACACACACACACACACACACACACACACACACACACACACACACACACACAACACACACATATATATATATATATATATATATATATGTGTGTGTGTGTGTGTGTGTGTGTGTGTGTGTGTGTGTGTGCGCGCGCGCGCATGTGTGTGGTGTGTGTGTGTGTGTGTGTGTGTGTGTGTGTGTGTGTGTGTGTGTGTTTATAATGACGGAAGAATTGTTAGCGTGCACTTGTTTCCCCCACAATTAAATTGTTCAGCATAATATTGTTTCAGTGGGAGACTGCATCCCTTAGGAGATCCAAGTAAAGGTTGTTCTACACAATTCTTCGCTGCTGACAATGCTTGGTTTATTAAATCGCAGAGCTGACTACTCGGACCGCAGGGCATCTTTTAACCTCCCGTATATCATTGAATGGATTTTGAAGCATAGGCTCAAAGAGTTTCCCCTACATTTTATACTGTTTATTTCATGGTTTTAGTTTTTCAGCGACTTATTTCCTTACCGCATTTTCTTTTTGTTTCACTTCTCTACCCTTCGTTGGCTGCTTTGGGTGCTGTTGGATTCTTGTTTTGAACCCTTGGTGGTGAGAACACCACAGAATTATGGAGTGTGGTTTATCTCCATTTGATGCCAAGGGGGTGCAGACACAATGAGCCGTGTGTCCCTTTCGAATCCGATCCAGCTGACGCTAGGCCTACAAGCAGGCAATATGAATAGCTCTGTTCTCAAGAG
>CM065720.1:47526050-47543550 GCA_033310375.1 Conus canariensis
CTCTCTCTCTCTCTCTCTCTCTCTCTCTCTCTCTCTCTCTCTCTTCTCTCTCAAGATCTGTTCGTATCAGACAGATGAGTCCGAGAGGAAGCAGATTCAAATACAAAAAAAAGGAGAAAAAAAAATCAAAACAAAAACAAAAGCAGGGTGCAGCACAGTGGACCTGCGTTGAAGTTCTGGATGACGCAATGACCAGACATGTTATGGTCAACTGAAACCTATGGTCATGGCATAACAACAACTGTGGCAATACAATACAACATCATATCTTGGACTGGTTATGGAATAATATTTCATTTATTTCCGTTTCCTCGTTCAGCTTACAATTCCAGCCAACCGTTCAGACTTGCAGAAAGGATCGTCACTGGCATGAAAAGAAACCCTTTTTTTTTCGGTTGTCTTGAGGACATAAACACCTCAACAAATACCTCCTAAATTCAAGTTTCTCTTTTATCCCCCTCTCCCGCTCCTGCCTCTCCTTGCACCCCCCTCCTCCCCCGCCCAACCCAGCCCACCCACCCCCACCGTGCCCACCCCCCTTTTCCCTCCCCGTCCCTCTTCCTCCCATGTACCGGTTTGCTGACTTGAGTTCTTTCTCTGTTATAGTATTCATCAATAGACGCCACATGTTTTGAGCAGTTGACTCAGATTGAATAAAAAAAAACAACAACGAAAACACACCAACCCACATACAAGTAATTAAAATTAAACAAAACAAAACAAAAAAGCCAACAATACAACATGTTGTGGTACAGCTGAAAACAGCAAAAACAGCCAAATTCATGCCTCGGAAACCACTGTCTTTGTGTTCATGGGGAACGCTGTCACGTCGTCTGTACTCTTCTGTGTCTTATTGCCGGTTTTAGGAGAAAAAAAAAAAAGAAAGAAAGAAAGAAAAAAAAGTCTGCCAAAAGCAGAATATTTGTGCTCTGAACGACTTTTGAAACGAACACCTCTCTTAATTACCTTCCAACTTGGAAAAAAATGTTTCGTCCCCAGTTCGGGTTTTAATATACATATAATGTCTACATGTTTGTGACGTCTGAGAGAGAGAGAGAGAGAGAGAGAGAGAGAGAGAGAGAGAGAGAGAGAGAAAACAAAATTCTTGTTGTACGATCAATGCCATTAATTCTATGTCAAAGAAAGCTGAAACGAAAATGAACTCACAAAGCAAGACGTAAAGTCATGCCTATCATTTGTACAATTCGAAAAAGACTGTTTCCAGAATTTTACTGTTTAAGGATTTACGAGGGGTCTGAGTGCAATGTGATGGTTATTAGTTAGAAAACAACAACAACAACAACAACAACACACACACAACACACACACACACACACACACACACACACACACACACAATTAGTATAGCTTTATTAGAAATAAACATGACTATCTTTATCTATCACAATTCACAAAACTCTGATGTGGATATCAGTTCCTGAAAAGTATTGCAGATTTCGTTTCTAGACAATACGTATATGTTTTGCCAGTTTACAAAATATTTCTTTAAAAACTGTCAGATCGTCTCATACGTTAGGTTGTGTTATATTCATATTTATATATACATATATTTTTGGCAGGTAGAATATTCCAGTCAAATACCCCATCTGTTTTTGTGCTATGTTCATATCCTACAACAACAAAAAAAAGTTCTACACAAAGGATTTGTTTGGAGCAATTTTCGTATGTGGTTTTCGAATAATGTCTGAAGTAATTGATTTCTGAAGAGTGTTCCCCCGAGTCTTTTTCTTTTCATTTCATTTGTTTTCCGTTGTAGAAAGTAACATCTATGTTGTCTCGCTTTCCCACTTTCCTGAGACCTTGAACGTACCTCCAGAAAGTGGTGGTGCGTTATTCTTTGATTCCTGTTCTAGTTTCTGCAATCCCCAAAAGGAACCTAGAATGAGAACCTGTTCCTATGTCATAGCAATGGCAGCACACGTTGTTTCCAAACTTTATGCCAGGGAAATCTAGTCAGCCAAATGATAATAATCATGATGTATTTTCAACGGCCAGACTACCGTCAAATGGCAGCAATTGTCTGTAGCTAATTTGTGTTGTTTTCGGTGTTTTGTGTTTAAATATTGCAAACTGAAATGTATTCCTTTTTCTGGGGAAAAAATACCCATCCACAAACAAAACCCCGCCCCAACTCCACAAAAACAACAACATACCCTGCAAAAAAAGTACTAAGACTCACATGACGTCCGTGTGTAACAATAATAATAATAATAATAACAATATAAAAATAATAATAATAATAATAGTAATAATAATAATAATGCGTTCTGGCCACAAAGATAGAAAAAATAAATACTGGTCGAATTTGTGCTCTCTTTTTTTTCTAACGTTATCTTAGGCGGTTTAATTAGTGATGAGCAACTGGAAATGTATAGTATGGGGAAATATAAGATCGTCCTCTTTACCGATTGTGCCATACATGTTAGCAGTCAACATTATAATCATCATGGTTCTTATATGTGTTAAGTATTAACCTTAGTATGGCGTAGACAAATATGACAAACAAGTTAGCAAGATCAGATCAGAATAAAGCAAAAAAAAAAACAAAAAAAAAAAAAAAAACACAAAAAACCCAAAAAAGCCGGTCGACAAACTCTCAACACACCGAAAATGCAAACAATTCAAAGTCAGTCCGTTCATTTGATTAAAAAAAAAACAATGGCATCACAAGGATAGGGTTTAAAGTCAAGCCACTTTCATTCAGCTCTGGCATTATGTCACGAGTTCAATGGGTTAAAAAGGCCCCGAAAAACCCACTCCAAAGCCTGACCATCGTCATGGTCAAAATATTCTCTCTGTCAATGGGCCAGTGTCTACTTTTTCGTGCACATGAAACTGAAAACATACAGGCAATTCAACAATCCTAAAAAAAAAATGCAGCATTTGATATTCAAGTCTATATAAAACACGTTTCACTATATCTCTCTCTCTCTCTCTCTCTCTCTCTCTCTCTCTCTCTCTCTCTCTCTCTCTCTCTCTCTCTCTCTATGTGTGTGTGTGTGTGTGTGTGTGTGTGTGTGTGTGTGCGCGCGCGCGCGTGTGCGTACGCGCGCGCTTGTTTCTTCGACAATCGCCTTAAAACTACAAAACTATGCCACCCTCACTTGCCCTTTAATTAATGAACAGAAACCAAAACATGTTTTAAGAACTGGGTATCAAAAAGAAAAAAAAACAACATTGACTCATCTTTTTCTCTCATCTTTAAGAAAATAGATACAGGTCGATCACATCAATCAATATAATTATTACGTACCCCACATTATTGGCATCCAATTGTTTTCCCACTCAGATCGAAAACAAACAAATAAACAAGCAAACAAAAAAAGTTCTACATGTATACAGCAAGACTGGTAGAGCCACTAAATAAGCTAACTGGTCCAGTCGGTTCCTGTCAAATTAAAAATAGAAAAAAAAAATCACAACATTGTATTTTGGTGGGAGAGAGGGGAGGGGGGGGGGGGGGGGGGGGGGGGGGGGGGGGGGGGGGGGAGGTGATAAAGGGAGATAAACAGACAAAAACAGTGGCTCCAATTTTTTATTGGAAAAAAAAATCAACTGAGGTTCATTTTGTGCTCTTTGTACATTTCATGGGAATAATAAGCTTGTATTCGAGGAAATCTATCCTGAAAGGCAAAACAAGTCTCTTCGGTCTGAATTAAAGACAGCAGTTGTGTGTATTAAGGTCAGAGACTGTAGCAAGCCTCGAGTAGATTGTCAAAGGGGGAAAGGTGTAAACCTACGAGGGTAGCGGTAGTGAGGGGGTGGGGGGGGGGTAAGATTGTGAGGTGGGACTGATGGATGGACGGGTGGAGGAAGGTAGAAGGAAAAGAAGGAAACCTGTCTCCTGAAAGGGCACCTAGGGCCAGTATCATCGAAGCTCCACATGAAGTTAGGATCCTGTGTTCAAACCTACGCGAACGGAGGCAAGTGCTTAAACCTCCCTTTTTTTGTGTGTGTTCATTCTGATCAGCGGGTTGGTTTCTTATTTTCAGCTCAGACAGTGTATTTGCAGAGGCATTGTTGTTTTACGAGCGCCAAGATTGTGTGTGTGTGGTGTGTGTGTGTGTGTGTGTGTGTGTGTGTGTGTTGTGTGTGTGTGTGTGTGAGGGGTGACAAGAAGAAGAGAAGAAAAGAAGAAGAAGAGAAGAAGAAGAGAGAGAGAGGAGAGAGAGAGAGAGAGAGAGAGAGAAAGAGACAGACAGACGACAGACAGAAGACAGGCAGACAGACAAGCAAAATGGAAAGAGAAAAGATGGAGGGAGAGAGACGGGCGTATCGGTAGTAGTGGAATAGGCAAAAGTTTTTTTTTTATTTTTTCGTTTGTTTGTTTTGGTAGGGCAGAACTACTGCTTTGTTATCAAAACCCTTTGTGTTTTTTCTTTCCTCTTCTTCGCTTCCATAGTCTGATGAGCGCTTGGACAATGTCCCACTGCAGTCGACGTGAGAGGAGCAACGAGAAAGGCAGGAAGAAAGAAGAAGGAAGGAAGGAAGGAATAATTATACAGAGAGAGAAGACCGCAAACTGGGCAATGCAATGCCAGACGACGGGAATGCACCGAAATGCAACGCGATACAACAGCCGTCACTGCTGGAAGCGGTGTCGGGGTTGCGGACGGGAAGGGCGGAGGGGGCTGGGGTGGAGGCGGCTGGGGTAGGGGGTGGGGTGGGGGTCGAAGGGGTGGGGAGTGATGGATGAAGGTAGGAGGTGAAGGAAGACTCAGGAGAAGGGTGAGAATTGAAAAAGGTGTGGGAGGGAAGGGACAAAGGAGACAGGGAGTGGGGGGTGGGGGGGGGAGTGGAGAAGTGGAGTGAAAGGGTGGGAGGAAACTGGGGTGGGGCCAGTCGCGGTGAACTGATAGCTATTTGTCAACATATCTTTTGGGTTATGGGCCCTTCCACCGCGATCTTGCTTTACCGATTTACATACACGCTTATGTGTACGTGCTGGCTTATAAATGATGGTTGGTATGAATCTGAAATATCAAACGACAACTTTGCTGGAATAACCGTCTGATCTAGACTAGTCTAGTCTAGCATAGCATAGCATAGGATAGCATAGTGTTCTATAGAACAGCATGGTAAAGTATAGTGTTGGTACAAGTTTCATCCGCGCAAGAGGAGCACGGGGTGGGTTGAAAATGATAGCAGGTGATAGAACTTACGTGCATTAGCAACTTTCAGCTTTAACTGTCCACTTGTGTCCTGTTAGTTCGGAAACGTAAAACAAACAAACAAACAAAACAAAAGAAAACAAAAGGGGAATAAACTCTCCAAAACCAGAGACTCTAGTACCGACAGAACGGACATTTATGTGTGCGACTGGCTTTCGTGAAACACGAAACCTTATCCATACCGATTAATGTTAGCAGTAGGTGATAGACAATGATGATAATGATCGTGATGCTGCTGCTGCTGCTGCTGAAGATGATAATGATGATGATGATTACAACCATAATAATAATAATAATAATAATAACAATAATACCAAGAAGACGAAAAAGAAGAAGAAGAAGAAGAACGGTATTATTACTATCATTGATAATAATAATAATAATATGATGATGATGATGATGATGGTAACAACAACGTCATCAATAACAACAACAACAACAACATAATAATATGTTCGTTTTGTTTTATTTTTTCCAATGTAAGAAGCAATGCCATCCATTGACAAGAAGAAGAAGAACAACAACAACAAGAACGAAACGTCAAATGACAGTGCTTTGGCCATCACGGATACCATTTCACGGCCCTGATTAATCATCATAAACAAATGAATCGACATCCAACAACAACAGCGTCAGCTCGAATGAGTCCAAAAGAAACGGCTCCGTGTGTTGACCATCAGTACAAAACAAACAAACCAAAATGTAAAAAAAATATGAAAAGAACAATGAGGATTCCCTTAACAAAAATAAAGCCCAAGCTAAAACAAAAAAAAAACAAAAAAAAAATGAAAGACCCCCCCCCCCTCCTTCCCACCCCCCATCCATCTGCCCCAGTTTATTTGAATTGACGATCTAAGGTCACGGCCTCCTTCAAAATTGCCCTGACGTAGTCATCTTATAAAAACCATTATTTTGTCATGGCATACTATGATCTTATACTTCACAGAAGTGTTGAATACACTCACCACCACCCCACGACTCCACCTTTCTCCCTCTCCCCTTTACCTCCCCTTCCGAAACATTTAACATGAAACAGTAGCACGAAATCAGGTTCAACAAATTGCAATGTGTTCTGCATCAGTAGACAAATGTACATCAAATAATTATGACACTACGGAAAGAAAACACACACACACACACACACACACACACACACACACACACACACACACACACACACACACACACACACACACACAAATTGCGACGTTAAGTTGCAACAGGATTCCATCATGTATGTTGAAGTTACCAGATTTTAAAAAAGGGCAGACAAACAAACAAAAACTTTCCCTTCAGCTTCACCATGGAAACATTGCGATTATTTTGAAGTATCTTTTTGTTTAACTCTTAAAATTGGTCGGAAACAATAGTATGCTAACCATATTTTCATCAGGACAGCCATCAAGCTACAAAATGCTTTTAAACAGAAAGGGGAATAAGCACAGCAAATGGACCTTGCAGATACATATGAACAGATAAATAAATTCACAGAAGGGGGGAAAAACAGTGCCGATTGATGTATGTTCGTCTTCGAGTTCATCGTGAGCTGATCAGCACCTCCGAATTGGACCATGTTTCATTAAAAAGGCAGATTTGCCTTATTTCGTTTAACTGTTTGTTCTGAAAACACACACACACACACACACACACACACACACACACACACACACACACACACACACACACACACACACACACACACATTCTCTCTCTCTCTCTCTCTCCTCTCTCTCTCTTCCATCCTCCTTTCCCACCTCTGTATTCCCGCTTCCCCCTGTCTTTCACACATATTCACTTTCACATTCACGCACACTTGGGTTGATGATCGACGTGGCAAAACAGAAATTAACCAAGCAAACAAAAGTAAACAAAAATTCAAATACGGAACCGAGCATAAGTTATCCCCAAGAAAAAAAAAAGACGACGAAAAAATAAGCCTCAAACAAATAAAATACAGAAACGGTTTAAAACAAACAAACATTGTGGACTAAAGAATGACCATCATGCTTCGAGACATCAGCCCCCCCCCCTCTCCTCCCCCCCCCCCCCCCCCCCCCCCGTCCGTCTAGAACGTTTCTCGTTTCAACTGCTGACGTCAAAGTTATGGGGGATGGAAGGCAGTCAACGGATTGAGGAGAACGCATTCCACGGGTGGGTGCCAGGAACTGAGATGCTACAAGTCTAGGAAGGGTAGGGGAACCCAGGGGTGCGGTGGTAACGGGTAGTAAGCCTGCCTCAGGGGTGACCATGTCAAATCCTGCCTCGTTCCCGGCTGCGGGCAACATCTGAAACAGTAGCATTTACGGTGGTGATGGTGGTCAACGTGGTAGTAGTAGTAGTAGTACTAGCAGTAGTAGTAGTGGCGGTAGTAGTAGTTAGTAGTAGTAGTAATTGTAGTAGTAGTGGTATTAGTAGCATAGTAGTAGTAGTAGTAGTAGTAACAGTAGTAGTAGCAGCAACAGCAGTAGCAGTAGTAGTAGTAAGTAGTAGAAGTAGCAGCAGCAGCAGCAACAGCAGCAGTAGTAGTAGTAGTAGTAGTAGCATCAGCAGCAACATTAGTAGTAGTAGTAGTAGTAGTAGTAGTAGTAGTATGTAGTAGTAGCAGAAAAGTAGTAGCAGTAGTAGTAATAGTAGCAGTAGCAGTGCAGCAGCGGCTGAAGCAGTAGTAGTAGTAGTAGTAGTAGTAGTAGTAGTAGCAGTAGTAGCAGTAGTAGCAGTAGTAGCAGTATAGCAGTATAGTAGAAGCAGTAGTAGTAGAAGCAGTAGTAGAAGTAGCAGTAATAGTAGCAGTAGTAGTAATAGCACCAGCAACAGTAGTAGTAGTAGTAGTAGTAGTAGTAGTAGTAGTAGTAGTAGTAGTTAGTAGTATAATGTACACGCAGCATACTCACCATCAGTGTGTATACATTTCCTTGCAGATGAATTGTTAATCATCTTCCCACTCAGCTTCAAGGCATCGTTTCATATCAACCGTATGGATATGACCAATATGCATTTCTGTTCACCTGAGTGTCTTGTGGGACAATCTCTTCAAAACCAAAGGGCTACGCCAGTCCTGAATCCATATTGCTTTGCGTTTGCTCATTTCTTTATTTTTCATTAATCTATTCATTTGTTCATATATTTATTTACTTATTTATTTATCTATTCATGTATTTGTTTGTTTATTTCTTCGCTTGTTATTTCATTTCTTTTTGCTGTGTACATGTCTTAGCTCGGGATACATAGGCAAGCTTGTGACTACCACATCTAAGGACATCCCTTTGCCAGTTCTCTGTGCCTCGTGTCAGAATGAATGCCAGCTTAATGAGTATCATAATCAGCATGCAGTTTGGAACTATATGTAAGTGGTTGTTTCACCAAAACGCAAACATGACCCTCTTTCTTTGACATTTACTGTCTGTCCCTCCCACCCTCATTGAGGACGTCCTTCCAAGTTCACATTGTTCAGAGACTGTACTAAAAAAATGCTTAATCATTAAAAGACCAAAAAAATGAAGAAAGAATACAAGCGTCATTGAAGACTTCACTGAAGCTGTAGTTAGGCAGTAAGTAATTTTCGGGCGAGACGATCGTTGAATAATTAACAAATAAGGATAATGTGGTTGGAACTAGGAATGAACACACACACACACACACACACACACACACACACACACACACACACACACACACATATATATATATATATATATATATATATATATATATATATATATTATAAAACTAATAAATTCCAAGGATAAGCACTGAGCACCATTACAGCAATTTACAGAGCAGCTTGGTGTTGCAATGACTGCAAGAAATATTGAATTATAAACAAAGCTTGCTCTTATGTCTTAGACTGAAGAAACAGGGGGAGATAAGCATTCGTATCTGCAGTGGTAGATAATTCTGCCTAACTAACAGTATGCGCTTGAGTGGGTGAATGGGGAATAATAAACGCTTCTCAAAATGAGCCTTCAGCAAGCTTATAGTCTCCAAGCCTTCAGCAAGCTTATAGTGTCCCCCTATTTCTTCAATCTAAGACATAAGAACAAGCTTCGTTTATAATTTTATTATATATATATATATATATATATATATATATATATATATTATATATATATATTATATAGTAAAAAAAAAATCAAACGAAAGTGTGCTTGCGTGAACAGGCTTATAGAGGGTATCAATGGCATACAATTTCATGTAAAACAAAGCTTTCTGATAATGGCAGCAAAACAAAAGTATCTACAACTCAATTACAAAGTCAATAGTACAAAACCCTAGCAATGAGTCTAGTAACTGTCATAAACTGAATTAAAAAAGACATCTGCGTACACTCTAACAGCAATTATAAAATTGTTGAAATTATTTAAGTAAAAAAAAAATCACAATCTGGGAATATTAGAACAATTAAGTCACCTAACACACATGAAAGAACGGATCAATTCTGAAGAAACATGACACAAGGTCTCTTACCATGTCCACACAAGTCAGGAACGTCGTCTCCAAGGAAGCAACTCCACAGGTTCTCCGAGCTGGTGATGCCAGCTCACTCGCACGTTTCTCCTCTGTGGTTCGCGTCAGGCACGGTGGGCATGGCTGGGTATTCTCCGGAGCGTCACCGTCGTCCGTCTCCTTCTGATCTCGGGATGTTGAATCCCACAACAATCCAGCCTTTGGCTTTCCCACGTTTCCCGTTCTGAAGTCATGATCTTTGACTATTGTCCCCGCGGAGGACCCAGCACCCCTTCTTTCCCACAATGTTTCTGCCAGATGCCACATCCACTACCATCCCGTGGACAGATCTAAGACTTCCAGCCTCTAAGTCCACATGGTCAAGTGCAAACGGCCCCTGAGGTTTAGAGAAAAAGATATGGTGCCCTCTCCCGAGGAGGCGATGATCAATGCTGGTTGCATTAGTCCACAGACTGTCCTGGTGGCACTAATCCGCACAGGAGCCCTTACCCAGATAGAGATATCCATGCTATGGATGCGCCGGGATGTGAACACTAACCCCGCCAGTCGGTGTTTCTGTAGTTCTTATTGGACTTCAACAAAAAGAAAAAAAAAAAGACAACAAAACCACAAACTCAAACTATCCCTAATCCGTAATGCCTGCTGTGCCTGTTTCATCTTACATCAGTTCCACCAAATGTTCATGTTTGCTGAGAAAAAAGAGACTGACGTGCTGAGCAATGACAACCAATTCGCAAGTCATTGTTGTGAAAGACGCATGTGTTACTCTGTCTACTGTCGCATGGGACCGGAAATCGTAAAAAAAAAAAAAAGTAAAGCAAAGCAAACAAACAAAAACAAAAACAAACAAACAAACAAACAAAAAAACCTGATAGGAAACATGGGATAATAAATAGCAATGTGGTGCATGAATTTCGGACTCATATTCTGAAGTGCCTGATTTGTATAGATGTCATCGTTTTATCAGCAACTCTTTGAAAAGGAAGATGTCATATTCAACACTTTGCCCGATCCTTTTCAGAGTATTCACAAGATCAAAAAAAAAAAAAAAAAAAAAAAACCAGAGAAAAGAAAAATTCCAGTAAAATAAATGGCCAACAGGGGAATCATCAACGCATAAATGTTAACAGGGGAAAATTGAGTATAGCAATACCGAACACAGCTTTTTGAATGAGCTCTTTGAAGAATATCGTAAATCATCATAAACGGGATAAAACATGCGTGCCTGAAAATAAGAATAACCATAACGTTACTAACAAGCAGCCATAATTCAAAATCATATGAATTCTAGACAGTTGGAATAGCTGCAGGAATCAGAAAAAAAGGAACCTGTTGGGATAAGCGTACCAGTTCGTGAAACGGGAGAATTCATTCCGTTGATTATAATATTCTTTTTTTCTCTTAGTATAATCTTACATAAAGCAACAACCAGCCGATCATTTTAACAATATGAAATCATCATCAGCATATTCCCCAAATGTACTCCATTTCCACAAGCAAAAAAAAAAAAAAAAAAAAAAGAAAAAGAAAAGAATAATGTACGTAACCATGTTTCAAAATGACAACAGCCGGTCACTAGCAAGCATCTCCCCGCTGCAGGAACGCTTCTACAAAACACGATGCACTGCAGGAGAAGAGGAATCAATACCAAACAATAGACGGACAGTGCCTAGTTCGTCCACATCCATCCCACACAGCGGTACAACCGTCCACATGTTTTCTTCTTTTTTTTTTCTTTTCTAGACAAAAAAAAATAACTGTCTCTAAAAAAAAAAATCAAATATGGAGGAAGATATCTTGTCACATCCACGCACACATTCAGATCAAAGAGGAAAAATTCGCAAGGTATCTTGTCATATACACGCACACATTCAAATCAAAGAGGAAAAATCCGAAAGGTATCTTGTCATATCCACGCACACTTTTAAATCAAAGAGGAAAAATTCACAAGGTATCTTGTCATATCCACGCACACATTAAAATGAAAAAAAGGAAACTTCACAAAGCTTTGGAAGTAACTGTGATGAACACCCAGACAACGTCCCCAAAACCGTTTCCAGAACAGACGAACAGGGCTCTGAAATTTGGGCCGGAAACCCACAGGCGCACACGCGCGTCATTTCCGGATGAGGCTGAGTCTGTCCAGAGGCCATCTACCATGTTAGGAGTCCTCAGCCTCTTTTGGACGATCACAAACAATCTCACTGAGGTGATGGTTGGTTTGTCATGCCTTTGGACGTCGGACGTCGGAGAGTTAGCTGGAAGCAGCAATAAGTCAACAAACAGTGCACCACTCAGTTAAAAAACAGACAGGGAGAGAGAAAAAAAAAGAAAGAAAATATTCACACAGAACGGAAATAAAACCCTCATGTAAGAATGACCTGCAATCAAAACACTGAAGCACAGACGCCGTCGATGCACACAAACTGTTGATGTACAGATGTTGAGCAAGGTTCCAACTGTTCCATCCCCCTTATGTTGCATGGCAGCAAGTACCACACAACAACAACAACACAACAACAACAACAACACAACACACACACACACACACACACACACACACATACGCACGCACGCACGCACGCACGCACGCACGCACGACACACACACACACACACACACACACACACACACACACACACACACACACACACCACACTTCAATGGGCTAAAGAGTTGTGAAGAAAGACGTCACCGCTTCCCAAAGAAGAAGTAGTTCACAGGCTTGTTGAACAGAGCTCCCAAACTTCACACGCACGTGGCCGATGCACATACACCCAAATCAGCAATGGCTTGCCAGCAACTCCTACGGAACTACTTCCCATCTTGCTGCTGCTGATGTTGCTGTTGTTGCTTTTGCTGCTGCATCCGGAGGTTGACCTGAAAGTAGAATATATATGAATGAGTGTATAAAGAAGTAAATAAATGAGTAAATACATACATAAACATACAAACAAATGAACAAATAAATGAAGTAAGTAGAATATATATGAATAAATGTATAAAGAAGTAAATAAATGAGTAAATACATAAATATACAAACAAATGAACAAATGAATGAAGCAATAAATGCATAGATGACTAACAATCAATAACCAAATAAAGAAATACATAAATACATAAATAAATAAATGAATAAATAAACACAAAAAAAAATACGTGAACGATGTTTGAAATGCTGTTAAAATGTTGGAGGCTGGAAGTCGAGGAAGAAGATGAAAAGCCATCATTCAACTTTTCAGCCCGGATGTCTCAAAAATATTAAATCTAAGGAATTTTCTAACGAATCTAATGCGATTTTTTTTAACCTAGAAGAAGAGAGTGTTATGAAAAGCCTAGGCGTCTCTCGGTCTCTCTGCCTGTCTGTCTGTTTGTGTATGCGTGGGCGTGCGTGCGTGCGTGCGTGCGTGCGGTGTGTGTGTGTGTGTGTGTGTGTGTGTGTGTGTGTGTGTGTGTGTGTGTGTGTGTGTGTGTGTGTGTGTATGTGCCCGTGTGTGTTTTGGCATTCTGTTCTCTCTGTCCCCCATCTCTCTCTGTCTGTTAGTCTGTCTGTCGTCTGTCTGTCTGTCTGTCTGTCTGTCTGTCTGTCTCTCTCTCTCTCTCTCTCTCTCTCTCTCTCTCTCTCTCTCTCTCTCTCTCTCTCTCTCTGCAGATCACACATTTGAGCCGAAGCAACATCGAACAAGGGCTGCAAATGAGATGCGAATATAGCTGGTGTCAGCACAGATCCGGCCTTGTCCATTGACACATGAAAGACCAATTCTGCCTCTCCACAAGCCCAAGTCAATCATTCTTTTAGTTTTAACTTGTAATTAAATCAGTTGCAAAATTCATCGCGGAAGCATTGAAAATTAGACAGGTGAAGGATAGTGAAATTTAAGATAATGCATTATAAGAGATGTCTGAAAGAATATTATCATTCATCGCATGTGGAAGAGATCAGTAAGATACAATTTCACCATTTGATTGAGTGGATGGTCGAGTCAGTCTTAGAATTTGTTTTTAACCTTACTGCATTACTCCTGTGCGTGAGGACATAAGGAAATGTTACGAATTTCTTCGTTTTTGTTAACCTTCGATTTGATACACACTAGGAATGAATGTGTACTATTTGTTTGCAGGAAAGGAAGAGGGAAATGTTATTGTTCTGTTACCTCTCCCCTCTTGTCAAAAGACCTCTTTGGTAATGACAATAACATCAAATTGTCAAAGTGCCAAAGTGTCAAAGTCTCTCTCTCTCTCTCTCTCTCTCTCTCTCTCTCTCTCTCTCTCTCTCTCACTACTTATTCACACAGACAAACAGACACAGACACAGACACAGACACACACACACACACACACACACACACACACACACACACACACACACACACACCTATGCACGAACACACGCACGGACACACACAGAAGTACATGCACACACACACACACACACACACACACACACACACACACACACACACACACACACACACACAACACGACACACACACACACACACACCTCCTCAACTCGCCACTGTTGTTCCAACTCTCTTCAGTACCTGATAGCCTCGATTCAATCTTCTCCTTCCCTGTGCTATCATGGTTTCAGTTTGGGTTTATATTCTTGAGGCAGCTGGAGCCTAGACGTTTCCTTATTGGAGATAAAAACAATGTGTTCCTGTTGTGTTGGAGTAGTTTGATTTCTTCAGATGTACGCTTGCAGGGTGAGGAAGGTGGAGAAATGTGGTATGATGGCCGAAAACATCTCTCTCTCTCTCTCTCTCCTCTCTCTCTCTCTCTCTCTCTCTCTCTCTCTCTCTGTCTGTGCGTGAGTGTGTGCGTGTGTGTGTGTGTGTGTGGGGTGTGTGTGTGTGTGTGTGTGTGTGTGTGTGTGTGTGTGTGTGTGTGTGTGTGTGTGTGTGTGTGTATGTATGTGTGTGTGTGTGTGTGTGTGTGTGTGTATGTGTGTTTGTTGTGTGTTGTTGTGTGTGTGTGTGTGTGTGTGTGTGGTGTGTGTGTGTGTGTGTGTGTGTGTGTGTGTGTGTGTGTGTGTGTGATAACGACGATTTAACTTCTTCAAGAAAAGGTCACAACCCCATTTGAAGGGGGTGAGTAATAATGAGCACACTTAAATAAGGTGTCTTATCACAAAATATAAACCTTCTCGACATATGCATTTGCTTATGTCAAATCTCCCCCTCCTTTTAAATGACTTGTACAGATATAAAGCAATATTGTTTTGTAACATTATCATTTTTTGACGACAGAAGACAGGCAAACTAGAACAGTGCTGGACGTCGATGATACTTTAACGGAATAAGTTTTTGTCGTAGCTATGTCAGAAGAGGGCAATAAAAATACAGATTGAAGCTTATCTTCCCAACCAGAGTTACACACTGGACGTCGTATGGACATTATATCGCTGACGATACACACCAAACCGAATTTTGTAAGTTCAGACCTAGTAAATCTATTCACCTATTCTATTGAGGTCCGCTGCCGGTCGATTCTTATCACCTCTGTGGGAAATTTGATCACTGAGATGTGTATGTTTCTTATGAATGTGTGTGTGTGTGTGTGTGTGTGTGTGTGTGTGTGTGTGTGTGTGTGTGTGTGTGTGTGTGTGTGTGTGTGTGTGAGCTTGTGTGTGTGTGTGTGTGTGTGTGTGTGTGTGTGTGTGTGTATGAGAGAGAGAAAGAGAGAGAGAGAGAGAGAGGGAGAGAGAGAGAGAAACAGAGAGAGAGAGAGAGAGAACAAGAACACAAGAACAAGAACAAGAACAACAATTTTATTCTCAGGCCACTAGCCCATAGAAATAGGGTCAAAATATACAGAATGTTATGCACGCGGAATAAAGCAATTGTTACAATAAATAATAATATCTGAAAATTACAACATAATGGACTTAAATCTTTCATCAATTTCTCCTTCAACTGGTTACACTATTCCTTTGACGGAGAGCATGAAAAATATACATGGCAAGTTTTCTTATCGCATCTACTGACCCCTTGTGAAGTGTATCGGTATACGGTTCTTTAATACCTTTCAGATATCTGTTTCTTATTGCATCATATCTAGGACAGTAATGTACAAAATGATTTTCATCTTCAATTACTTTACATGTTGAACAAGCAAAGTTTAGGTTTTCACTAAATATTCTCCTAAATGAAGAACCATTTATTGGTAGTACCCCCAGTCTTAATTTCACAAGTCCGTCACGGAAGCATCTGATATCTAAAAACTGGAAATAAGGTTCGCTTTCTAGGGTTGTTTTAAAAAGCCGATAATTTCTGTATATATCTTTATTCATAATAGATTCCTCCCATTCTTGTAAATAATTATCTTTCAGTCTTTGTTTGAATAAAGAGAGAAAAGTCTTTTCACATCCTACACCTTGATTTATCCATGCATGCCCAAACCCCATTCTGAACATAATGTTTCTGATCTGACTTGCCCAACAAACTTTGCCCCTTTCATCTAATTTCCAAAGCATTGCATATGCCATCCTTGGGATTCTAGTCGTGTCCATCTTTAGAATTCTAAGCCAATATTTAATACATCTAAAATAACTATTCACATATAATGGGTGCCTTCCTGTTTCCCCAAGAACAAACTTATTTGGTACTTTTAATGGGACTCGTAAAAATCGTTTACATGCATAACTGTGAACCTTTTCAATGTTGTCTAATCTATTCATACCCCACATTTCAGCTGCATACAGTAATATAGGTTGTACTTGAGTGTCAAATATTTTGAAAAAAACAAGATTTTGAAATATCATGCAATCTGCCAATATGTTTCACACATTCAATGCAAGCTCTTCTGCCCTTCACCGCCAGAGCATCAACACACTTTAGTATACTCATTTTGGTTGTAAACACAAAACCAAGATAGTTATATTCATTTACTACTTCTAAAGAATCTCCATTTATATTCCATTTGTCGTTTTTGCCTAGAAACCCTCCTTTTCGAAATACCATAACCTTTGTTTTGTCTTGGTTAATATTCAGAAATAGCTTTTTGCAAGATTCGTTCAGTACATCAATTTGATTCTGTAGACCTTTAGCGGTGTCGGACAGCAGGACTATATCATCAGCAAACAAAAGTATACATAGCTCAACATAACCTGGTAACAACTGGATACCATGTATTCCATTTTCTTCCACTGCCATAGCAATTTCATTTATAAAAATCGAAAAAAGTTCTGGGCTCAGGATGCAGCCTTGTCTCACCCCAACAGGACAATCAAAAAAATCAGTTACACGATCCTCTATTCTGACGCATGAAAGAGCTGATCTATAAATAGCCCTTATTGCCTTAATAAATTTACCATGAATTCCCGTTTTTATCAGAATCTCAAATAATGATCCATGTTGAACTGAATCAAACGCTTTTCTCAGGTCCACAAAACATGCAAAAAGCTTTCCTCCTTTCTTTGAAAAACATTTCTGAATGATTGCATTCAAGGTAAAAATGTGGTCAAATGTAGAATACCCCTTTCTGAAACCTGCTTGGGACTCTGTTAGCTTCTTATTTGTTTCAATAAAGTTCACTAATCTCTTGTTGAGAATATTAGTATAGCATTTACTCATTAAACTCAGTAATGATACACCTCTGTAATTATCTGTCACTGTTTTATCACCTTTCTTAAAAATTGGTAATATAATGGATTTTGTCCATTCCTCAGGATACTGACCTTTCTCGAAAAGATTATTAAATAATTTTGTCATGAATTTGACTGATTGCTCACTACATAGTTTTAGCATTTCTGGAGTAATTCCATCAATACCGCATGCTTTTCCATTTTTCAGTTTATGAACTGCCTCATAAACTTCTCTTTCATAAATAGGTGAGTTTAAA
>CM065720.1:47558550-47561050 GCA_033310375.1 Conus canariensis
TCAAGCCTGAACTGTTTGCAATCCTTAGATCACCTTTAAGATCGGCCTGACTATGAACAACATGACCACGACATAATAATGAGTTCAGTTCTGCCCCGTTAGTACTCAATCAATTTCTATGGGATAGCTCCCGATCTTGCCTTTTTATGCCTTGCCATTTCTGTAGCTTGCCCCCAAAACGAAAAATGCTGTAATGATTCGGCGAAAGCGGGTAAGGATGGAAAGTCCATCAGCGACAATCCAGTCACGACTTGAAATCCACAAAGGAATCTGATCTATGAACAAATGGGATTTCCATGTATGACTGGAAGAATATCATTCACTGTGCACGGCACGAAGGGATTTCCATGTATGACTGGAAGAATATAATTCACTGTGCACGGCACGAAGGTCGACATAACGAAACAGGACTGAATGCGGACTCCGATGAATGAACAGCAGTGTAGTGCACTAGCGGAGAATATGCTGGAACACCAAGGCCAGGATTCAAACCACGTGTTTCAGGACATCAACGTTGAGTATTCAGACAAAGAGTTTTTAACAGGCTCTCCATTCCAGTCTTCAGAAACTGCCACATAATGCATTAAAGAGAAATGGGAGACATAAGATGAAAAATATGTCCACGATCGGGATGCGCTAATAGCATAAAAGCACACTGACGAACAAGCTCGCATCATTTGCAGACATTGTACACGGAACCTGGCGGGACGCCTTTTGGGCGAAACTGCCAAAGGAGAAGACTTTAAAAAAATCCAGACACTAGTTAAAGATATATAACATCAGAAGAAAAAGAGGAACCTGAATAAAAACAGCTGAAGATTGCCTCGGAAGGTGACGAGAAAGGGATAGAGAAGCTATGGGAAAACCTGAAAGCACAATTAAGTGTCTTCAGCAAAGTCGAATTAGAGAGAAGAGAACGTAATTACAAACAACCAAGCAAACAAACAAACCAGATTGCTTTCTAAGAGACCGCTTCTTGCTCGCAAGGAAACTATTCGAGCAGCCCAAACCAATAGCAATCACAATGGGCATACAAAGAAAATTCATGATCAAAATCTCAGAAAACAACGCTAACTAAGTGAATGTACGCATGGAGACACAACGAAGTTCTGTTGGAGATCACACGTGCGGTGAGCAACACTTGAGGAAATACGACGCTACCAGAAGCTCCACAACGAATGGCAGGAGTAAACAAGTCATAGTCTGGAATAGCTGTAACTGTGGGAGCATGGATTTAGGTTCTGCTCGATAGTGTGATAGGCTGGGAGTGCACAGCAGACTTCCCACAGTGACAACATTATCACAGATCATCAGAAACAGCGGCATGAGACCGGATATTGGACTCCACTCAGCTTCATCAAAACGTACGATTCTGATTGAACTCGCTGCGCTATGTGAAAGCAGCGTGGAGGAAGGTCACATCTGCAAGACTGAGAAGCTGTGCCGTGTGAAAGCAGCGTGGAGGAAGGTCACATCTGCAAGACTGAGAAGCTGTGCCGAGTGAAAGCAGCGTGGAGGAAGGTCACATCTGCAAGATTGAGAAGCTGTGCCGTTTGAAAGCAGCGTGGAGGAAGGTCACATCTGCAAGATTGAGAAGTGTTGGATTCTAACCAGTAGCTTCGGGAAACCTAGCTTCCAAACTGATGTCCACTCGAGATCGAGTCAAGGGGGCAATGCAGGTTCATCAGCTGATGATCACATGAAACAGCTCGCGATATATGGTAGTGAGTGAACGAGAACCTCTAAGGCAATGGCAGAGGCAGCGAAACAGAGATCCAGCTGGATCTGACAGAAGAAGTCTGAAATACCCCAGTTTAGAACCGCCGTCTCATATTGCGATATCGGTCAGGCATCCATCTAAAAGACAATGACTTGAGACAACCACCCATTCAGGTACGAATCTGGGTAGCAGCGCCATTAAAGGCAGACTGACAGTAGAAGGAAATCTAGGAGTCATGAACTGGATGCGGGCCACAGACCTTAAAGTGTGGGCCGAAACACTTGTCTCTGTCGAGGTTTCTTCTCTGAAGACCTTCTGCTGTCAAGCAGTCCCTTGAGTTCCCTCCCACTCATCTCACAATCAGAAAGCTTGTTTTTCAGGGGAACAGAGGTCGGGGTTGGGGTAGAAACCGGGGTGTGGAGGGAAGGTTAGGCGGTGTGGAAGATGGGCGATGTAGTCTGAGGAGGGAACGGGAGGAGCACGACCTTGTCATTCTGAAAAGAACCTGCAGCGCCGCCTTGTCTGTTGCCGATTGGACACTAACATCTCACCATGGACCTTTAATTAAGCATTTTCCTAATTGTATCTCGTTTATTATCACACAGTGGCAAGGCTTCACATTTAAATCTAAAACGAGGTGCAAAAAGGGGTAATTTAACATTTAAAGAGTGTGTGTGTGTGTGGTGTGTGTGTGTGTGTGTGTGTGTGTGTGTGTGTGTGTGCGGCGCGCGGCGTGTGTGTGTGTGTGTGTGTGTGTGTGTGTGTGCGTTGTGTGTGTGT
>CM065720.1:47568550-47573550 GCA_033310375.1 Conus canariensis
AGAGAGAGAGAAGAGAGAGGAGAGAGAGAGAGAGAGAGAGAGAGAGACTGGCATTAGAAACAGACATCATTTAATACTTGAGATACCCATCGGCATTCAGCAAGGAAGCTCTGTTGGAGTGACGAGTACAAAGTGACAAAGCTGTGATAGATTCTGTAATAGCTGTGTAAATAAAGGGTGATAAGTATTCCAAGAATGAATGTTTTTTTTGTCATAAGTCTTGTGCATTTTTGTTACGTACTTTTTAATACACTGTATGTGTTTTAACATGCCAGTAAAGACACTAAATGGGGTCCAGTCTTCTTTTCACCTTATTGCTGTTATCAACTTCAAATGTTCTATTTTCTTCCACAACCAGATGTTCTCTAAAGCGGAAGGCATAAGCTAATATACATCTTTGAGTAAGAGTTAACTGAACAGTCATCAAAAAGGTTTCAACGAACTGACTGTCCCAAAAGGCATGTGCCATATTTAGTTACATAGCATTGTTCCATATGTTTCTGTGAACTTTACGAATTTGAAGCCAATTTCATTTAATTCTCTTAATTCTGTGATATATGCCTCAAAATGAACTCCCATGGTACGCTTTTGGCTTGTCTACTATCCGAATTCTGGAAGCCCTGAAACGTTTCTGCTCAAGTGAATCCTGTCAGTTCAATCGATGCCATCTCGGCATCGGTAGGCCCAGCAACAGAAGACGGGGAAGTAAAGTAGGTTGCTCTCGGTTTACAGTTTTACCCAGATGTCACTTCGTACAGACTGAACTATATTATGTTCCACCACATCTACCAAGCCATGTAGCCACACAGTGCACGGGTTAAAGCTAGCTGAAGTAGCAGATGATCAGATACATGAGAAAGGACTGAGGACACACAGTCTCAGAGACGAGATTTAGCTGATGCCTGAACTGCGCATCAAAGCAGCGCACTAGTCCAGTGATGACTGCCTAGCTTGTACTGTTTGTGTCGTTACTATAGACTCTCCTCTCTCTCTCTCTCTTCTCTCTCTCTCTCTCTGTGTTGTGTGTGTGTGTGTGTGTGTGTGTGTGTGTGTGTGTTGTGTGTGTGTGTGTGTGTGTGTGTGTGTGTTCAATTAATGTAAGAAACAGACAAAACTGAGAGAGAGAGAGAGAGAGGAGAGAGAGAGAGAGAGAGAGAGACAGAGAGACAGAGAGACAGAGAGACAGAGAGAGAGAGAAAGTTCCAACCGCTCCTAAGAAGAGAAACCAGCACTTCACAACCCGGCTTTAATCCAACCGCAAGCAGCCACCTAATTTCCCACGCCTCAAGAGACAGGGTGACAAAGACTGGCATGATGAAGACTGTCGGGCCATCGCTGCTGGAAACCCACTGACACTTTCTTGTGGCAGCTCTGGAACTTTTTCTTCTACTGAAGTGAATCCTCCTGTCAATTCGATCGATGCCATTTGGGCATCGGTAGGCCCTGCAGGAAATATAAGGAAAGTAAGCTAGGTTGCTCTCAGTTCTCAGTTTTACCAAGGTGTCCCTTTGCATGGACTGGACTATATAGGTTACATCACATCTCCCAAGCTGTGGAGCCACACAGTGCGAGGGTTACAGCCAGATGAGGCAGTAGCTGAACAGATCATTTGTATGAGAAAAGACTAGGGAAAGACGGTCACAGGGACGACACTTAGCTGAGACCTGAGCTAGACGTTTCAGCCAGCGAAATAGTCGGGTCTCGGCTGCGTAGCTTATGTGGTTTGCTGCTGTTACTATAGTTGAGAGAGAGAGAGAGAGAGAGAGAGAGAGAGAGAGAGAGAGAGTATGTGTATGTGTGTGTGTGTGTGTGTGTGTGTGTGTGTGTGTGTGTGAGAGAGAGAGAGAGAGAGAGAGAGAGAGAGTGAGTGTGTAGCTCATTGAATGAAGAGAGAGAGAGAGAGAGAGAGAGAAGAGGAGAGAGAGAGAGAGAGAGAGAGAGAGAGAGAGAGAGAGAGAGAGAAGCTCCAACCCCTCTTACGAACAGACAACAGCACCGCAGAATCCATCCTAAATCCAACCGCACGCTGCTCCTAATCCCCCCCCCCCCCCCCCCCCACACACACACCTCAAGAGACAGGGTGACAAAGACTGGCATGATGAAGACTGTTGGACAATCCCTGCAGGAAACCCACGAACAGCTTCCTGTAGCAAGCTCTGAAACTTTTTCTGCTGAAGGGAATCCTGTCAATTCAATCGATGCTGTCTGGGCATCAATAGGCTTCGTAGCAGATGATGAGAAACTAAAGTAGGTTGCGCTGTTTTCAGAGTTATCCAGGTGTCATCATGTACAGACTGGACTATATTTGGTCACACCACATCTACCAAGCCATTGATCCATACGTGTCAGGGTCACAGCTAGATGAAACACGAGGAGAATAGATTGATGAAAGGATTGTGGAGAGATGATTGTCGGTCGACTTTGTACAAGCTCACTCAGTCGTTCTTCAGAAACTTTTGTTTGGTTGTTATTTTTTTTTTCTTTTTCTTTTTTTTCTCCGTTTTATCCAGGTCTAGTTTACATAACGATGCTATTGTTTTCACCTTCTGTTGTATTTCATTCCATGCATATTTGGTTTTCTTGACTATCAATTTCAAGTAATTTAATTTTCAACTGAATTCTGCTGCTCCATGTGTCATCTGTTACAGACGGGAACGGGTCTGTTTACTGTTATGGACATTTATTGCCACTCATTATTTAAAAAAAAGGTCTCTGGATGTTTTTCCATATTATTTCATTTTACTTGAGTTAATAACATTAGACGTTTTTCTTTCTTCTTCTTCTTTTTTTGTTAAAGAACAGCCCCTGTTCTGCATCTCAATGCATCAAAAGCTATTATTTTGGTCAATAATCTAAACATAGTCTCACAAGTTTATCACTTGTAGACTTACACACACACACACATAAACACACACACACACACACACACACACACACACACACACACACACACACACACACACACACACACACTGGCGCGCGCGCTCCAACCTCACCCTGTACCAGAGAGTAAATCGTACAAAGACACTTAATTAGAAATTACAGTAATCGAAATCCAATGCCAGCCGTCTTAAAAAAAAAACTCGGCCTCTTAGTTTTTAATCCTCCCCCTCATGATTTTTAACATTCAACAATTCAGGGTAATCCATTTAATTTCCCGCCTCCCGCTAGAACTCGAACAGCTTAGATGGCATCAAATGACTTGACAGGACTGGCTAAAGTGGAGAATAAAACATAGGGCTCCAGCATGAAGATTTTATTCGGTTTCCTGCAAAGATGGCCCAGCATGCCAGTGTTTGTCACTTGTTTCTTGATGTCTGGGGGATCAGGTATCACTGGGACTGGATCACAGACAGCAGCTATGTCATATATATATATATATACATATATATATATATATATATATATATATATATATATATATATATATATATATAGAGATCAATGTGACGATAGCGCAAGCTAGAAACAAATTTGTAGATTGTTTTTTTAATCCTTGTTTTAGTATATATATATATATATATATATATATATATATATATATATATATATATATATGTAAATTGTGACTGCACACACACACCACACACACACACACACACACACACACACACACACACACACACACACACACACACACACAATACACTACGTCACATCACAATATATATATCACGATATTTTTCTCATATAAAACAATATATATGTATGTAATCATTTTTTTTTGTTTGCTAGTATTATGAAATTGTGTATTGTGCTGCGTGTACTTTGTCGATGTGTGTGTACGCGTGCGTGTGCGGTGTGTGTGTTATGTGTTGTTAGTTGTGTGTGTGTGTGTGTGTGTGTGTGTGTGTGTGCGTGTGTGTCTGTGTGTGGTGTGCGTGCGTACGCGGCGCGCGCGCGTTTGGGGATTATGCGCATAGTGTGTGTGCGGGTGTTAGTGCGCGGTGTGTGCGTGCGTGCGTTGTGTGAGGTGCGCGCGTCCGTTGGTCACGCGCAGTGTTTTATGTAGTGCGGATACGTGCTGTCTACTGTTGTGCGGTGACGTCGGTGCGCAGTGTGTTGTGTGGTCTGTGTTATATGTGTGTGTGTGTGTGTGTGTGTGTGTGTGTGTGTGTGGGTGTGGTGTGTGTGTGTGTGTGTGTGTGTGTGTGTGTGTGTGTGTGTGTGTGTGTGTGTGTGTGTGTGTGTGTGTGTGTGGTGCGTGCGTGCGTGCGCGTGTGTGTATGTGTGTGTGTGAATGAATTTCTTTTGTCGGTATGGCTTGGTTTGGCATCGGCATGTTTACGTTTAGCGGTCGGCATGGCTTAGTTTGGGTCCGGCATGGATCGTTTGGGGTCGGACATGGCCTGGTTTGGGATCGGGCATGGCTTGGTTTGGGTCAGCATGGTTCGATAGTCCGGTGAGACTAGAGAGATATGTGTGCACGTTTTAAGCTTTACCCGCATTTTGGTATGTTTTTCTTTTTTAACTTTATCACTTAGGTCTACAGGTCTCATCTTCTATGATTGTCCTTTCAGTGTTTTTACTCTCAAGCAGTTTGTTTGGGCTTTCTCATTTCCAGGCGACATCTAGATTCGTCGTCACCTTCGGCAACCAGGACAGGGCTATTTCAGTTAGTTTTCGTGCTTACGTTTTTCATTTTCGTTTTATAACTTTTATTCGAGTCACTTGATTTATTTATTTTCATGTATTCATTTATTTATTTTGTTTATTTACTCATTTATTGCTTGCTTGTTTGCTTGCTTGCTTGATTTACGTATTCATTCATTCATTTTATTAGTCATTCGTTTGTTTATTTTATCTATTTATTCATTCATTTACTCATTTTTGCATTATTCATTTGGATGGATTTGTTTCTCACATTTTGCGCCCTTGGCCTGGTTTTATTCGGATTCGTAAACACAATCGCGCTCGTGGCAAATATTACGACGGATTTTCTTAAGACCACATCCCCATCCCCTAAGCACCCACCCTAATCCTCCCAGGAAAGCACACAC
>CM065720.1:47613550-47638550 GCA_033310375.1 Conus canariensis
TGACGGACAACGCATGCCATGCGCTCAGCTGTGGGAAAGAATGAGTAGGCTACATGCGGAAGCGGGTGTGCATTGCTGTTGGCTTACGGTCAGCTGTTGGCGTATGGGGCCGACGTACGATCCTCATTTGTTTGTTTCTTTGTTTTACTGTTTCCTCTTCCGTGCCACCTCAATGGCATTGCGTCCACGCCGCTCATTCCGGCTCCCCCCGTCCACAACTACAGCCTGGCATGTCCCGCCGCAGCCCCGGCACCAGCAACGCACAAAAACGAGTCAATGTCAAGTCGTCAGGAGGCGACCCACCAGACGAGACACTGCCCAGTCACTTTGGTAGTGTTCAGTGGTACCTGTTCTGATCCACGCTGGATAATTGCTTAGTCGACGAGCCAGCGTAAGTCAGCTCTCCCTTTGGACGACACCACCCCATCCGTCCAACAATAGTCCCCAAGAATTTGCCAATACCGGTAACCCTAAAACAAAGTCTCGCCGATGGCACAACCGTGAAAAGAAGATCGAAAGTGAAATAACCATTGACAGCAGGGCATGGAAGAGAACAACATTTGAGACAGTTTTATGCTGATCGATGAGCATGAGGAAGGAGACGATAATGCTAGGATTTCCATTCTGGTCGAATATTGCCTGACAGGATTGAACTCTACGCATCATTTCATAATATCTCCCGACTGTCAACCCGGTGTAACGAAAAGTTTTAACTCCCCGAATGGTTTAACTCCCAGGGAGTTAAACTGTTCATATGTAAATTTTAACTCCCCGGGAGTTAAACTAGAATGACTCCCACCCTGTGCCAAAATAACTCCACTCAGTAAAACTTCAAAATGTTCTAAAATCTTTTTTGTACAAGTCTCAACAATTTCTTGAAACATTAAAGGGGGGAGTCATTTTGTACATATATCAGACGTAACTCCCACCCTGTAACAGAATGACCCCCCTGGGAGTTAGTACAGATTAACTCCCGGGAGTTAATCCAGGCGTGTAAAAGTTTAACTCCCCGCCCACTAAGGGGAGTCAGTTTTTCACAGTTTAGAATAACTCCCCTGGGAGTTAATGTATGCACGTGTTTTCTGACTCCCAGGGAGTTACTTTGTAACAGAGGCGGGGGGGGGGGGGGGGGGGAGTTAATCTGATCATGACTAAGATGACTCCCCACCCACCTATTCCCAGGTGTCTTTCGGTAAGAGAACGGAGAAGGGGATTTAATGTTCATGATCATCATCATCATAGGGAAAGGAAATATCCGTGTACATATTCATGTGCTCATCTATGCATGTCCTTGATATTTTACTATGCCTTTTTGTATATAATCTGTATGTAAAGTTTGTATATACATGAATTAATGGTTTGATGCCTTTGGTAGAAATACTGTACCTTCAGCCTTTGGCGTTCTCTCTCTCTCTCTCTCTCTCTCTCTCTCTCTCTCTCCTCTCTCTCTCTCTCTCTCTCTCTCTCTCATGGAATCTATGCGACCATCAAACAGTCACCCATAAGTGTAGGCCATTACTCTCGAATGGTGTAGAAATGGAAAAGTTTCAATTTTTCATTGTCATGCCGCCAAATTAGGGAGTGAGGGGGGGGGGGGGGGGGTTGAGAGGGTAAGGAAGGTGGGGAGAGAATGACTAGTAGTCGCGACGTGACGTAAAATTGTTTGTATTGACTCGCTACATCTGGGAGAGAAGGAAGGAGAAAAAGGGTTGGCATAGATTAGAAATTTGTGTGTGAGACACATGGGATAGAGAAAGGGGGGGGGGGGGGGGTGCCTGTTTTTGTACAATTTGTACAAGAGGGTGGCTGCTTGGAACCGATCTAATGAAGTTGTCAAGTGACTCGTCACAGGTGTGGTGGTGTGCGTGTGCCAAGCTAAAAATGAAAGTCGGCCAGCCAATCAGAAAAAACACACATTTTTCAATAAAATTCAGGACACGTGACTAATTCACAGAAACCAACGATATCGAAGGAAACAATTCTACCTGACAAGTCTTGATCTGGCAAGTTAGTGTAAGAAACACACACACACACACACACACACACACACACACACACACACACACCACACAACACACACACACACACATTTCGAAAAAAAATATATATAAGATGCATGGATGGTAGCGAGGTGCGGGGAGTGGGTGGTGGGTGGGAGTCATTCTGGTGGTATGTCAGAATAACTTCCCTGGAGTCAAACTGAAACACAGAGGGAGTTAGTTTTTTTATATTCTAGTTTAACTCCCAGCGAGTTAAAATTTACAAATGAACAGTTTAACTCCTGGGAGTTAAACCATTCGGGGAGTTAAAACTTTTCGTTACACCGGCCCGGGACATACAGATACCTGCAGTGTTGGTCAGGAAAGTTGAGCAACACTCTCAGGCAAGCATCCGTAAAGTGGATACAATTCGACTGTGTGGTTCCAGTCTTACCAAACTCGGCACTGGGTAGAAACCGTTCAGGGTAAAAAATAATCGCACAAATAATTGGCTCGGTTGACGATCGAACCCATGACCTACCAGCTGGGAGTCCGCCACATTAACCACTTCGCCACGGCGACTAATATAGTCATCTGTCTTTCTATCTTTGAAATTCAAGGAGAACCATGCGGTGACCTCCGTGGTTGGCTATGCTGTAAACAACAATGTGACTCGAAGATCCTGCAAACGTTACTCGATTCACCCCAAGAACACCGACAGGAGACGTCCTAAGTTACGCAGAGTTAATGGATCCAGAATAGCTGTGTTGGTACATCGCCCGATCCGTAAGTCCTGGTGATCCTCGGATTGCTGGTTCGAATCTCCGCCAATAGAGTTGTTGTTGTTATTTTTCTTTTTATTACCCTAGGTGTTAACAATAGTCCATTCCCCTCGTAAAGCATTTTGAATGAGATTATGAATCGACGTTCCTTGCGTGAACGCATGCGCATCATCTAGCGCACACGCAGAGTGTCATCACCAATTTTTGGAACAGAAGGCCAGTTTGGCTGATGGTGTGGATGGCTACACGTGCATACAGCATGCACCCTCCGTGAAAAACTGAACAACTGAGTGAGTAAAGTCACTGTGTGATATCAATCCGGCTGAAAGACACCTGCAAGGATTGAACGTAGCGCCAGCAGGCAGATTTTCAGTCGGCTCTACCCAGCGAGGCAGCCCGTTGTGTAAACTAGAGCATGGGATGTCTCTAATCGAGGATAGAGGCTACATAAGTACCATTAAAAATTATCAAGTGCAATAATAATAACATTAATGATAACATTGCATGACAAGCCATTAAATCTCTCTCTCTTTCTCCCTCTCTCTCTCTCTCTATCTCTCTCTCTCTCTATCTCACACACACACACACACACACACACACACATACACAAGCGCGCACAGAGAGAGAGAGGGAGAGAGAGAGAGGAGAGAGAGAGAGAGAGAGAGAGAGAGAGAGAGAGAGAGAGAAGAAGAAGAAGAAGAAGAAGAAGAAGAAGAAGAAGAAGAAGAAGAAGAAGAAGGCATGGATAAAAAAAAAACAAGCTGGCAGTAAACATCAATCCCTCTAATTACAAAATCGCTGCTGCAGCGGTCGACTAATAACCAACATGATTTTTGACTAGTAAAAGTAATGTCCTACATGCCCGAGGCTCTTAAGAGACAGTGTGATCCGACATCAAAGACTGAACAGTCGCTGTGAGGGCGGTGGAAACACGGACTTTCGCCGAGTGGACTTTCGCCGATTGGACTTTTGCCGAATGAACTTTTCGCCGCAAGAAAGTGGTTTTTGGCAAGGAGAATGATTTAGTTTTAGCCAAAACTCACTCGCTCTCTTTCATCGTGAAAATGTGCTTTTAATCATCTCTCTCTCTCCCTCCCTCCCTCCCTCCCTCTCTCTCTCTCTCTCTCTCTCTCTCTCTTTCTCCCCTCTCTCTGTCTGTCTGTCTGTCTGTCTGTCTGTCTCTCTCTCTCTCTCTCTCTCTCTCTCTCTCTCTCTCTCTCTCTCGTACACACACACACCCGCGCACACACAGAGACAGACAGACAGACAGACAGACAGACAGACAGACCACACACACACACACACACACACACACACACACACCACACACACACACACGCACACACACACACACACACACACACACACACACACACACACACACACACACACACACACACATGCTGACTGTAATATTTTCTTTCACTAATTTTGTTGTTTTACTAATTGTATGCATTTTAACAGTAAGGAAGAAAATGCACAGGTAACATCTCTCTCTCTTCTAAACGGACACTCATACAAATGTCGCGTTGTTGTATTATCAGATGGACGTGTGTGTGTGTGTGTGTGTGTGTGTGTGTGTGTGTGTGTGTGTGTGTGTGTGTGTGTGTGTGTGTGTGTGTGTGTCAGCGTTTTCTTTTTCTTCTTCTTTTTTTTTTACTCAGTTCGAATGAATGAAGATCAGAAGGGAAGTGATCAGTCTTGATAAGTACACAACTAGATGGGAAGTGTTCATGAAATTCTCTTTCAAATTCTCAATTATGCAGAGTTCACGAGTGGGTAAAAAGCCATCCCTTTCACATCTAACCCCGGATAAAATGTAATCCTCAGCGAAAGCCCAAGAGTCACTCAGCAGAAGTCCGCTCGGCAAAAAATTAATTCGGCAAAATTGTGCGGTCCCGGACGGCGGGAAGAAAAGACGAAGGAGATATGAAGAGGTAGAGGAAGATGGGTTGGGGGGGGGGGGGGGAGTTGGTGACAAATACAGTGGTTCGTGGGGGCGCTGTGGCTGCGGGTGTGGCTTATTTAGCTCATGGTGGAGCGATTCCACATTTGTGGGTTGTTTCTCAGAATCTTGCGATGTGCAACCGTCGCTTTGATCATAAATCTCGATGTCGAATTTAATCTTCGCCAAATCTCGTAGGTGAACAGAAATACTAACACAGACATTGCATGCTGAGCACGAGTTAATTTTCATTTTAAAAAGTAAAGACGGTGGGGAAGGATAGGAGGATGGAGGCCCCACCCCAAGAAAAAACAAACAAACAAACAAAAAAGCCCTCTCTCACTTAATTTTCTATAACAGCCAGTTTTGCTACCATTTCATTGAAACCGTTGTCCGGTAAAATGTTTACATATATATATCCCAAAATATATTGCCGTTTTGTTTACAAATAAAGGAGCAAATAAACAATGAAATCATCGTTCAATCATTGCCATACGTCACACGAGCGATGGAGATGTTCATATGATTCGAGGTTTTGCCGCGTTCCTCATAACCACCGATGTTTACCACGGATACATTTCCTTTATTGTTGTTGTTGTTTTTGTTGTTTTTCTATGCGGCTTTCTCTCTCTAGTACATAATTTCCTTTATTATTCTACAAATTGTCCAAAAAGAAGAACCGAAGCGAAAACGCCGCGGGGACAGCAACTGCTGTTCAGGAAGCATGTTAACCCGAGTCCTTTAAGTAGAGTGGACACGGTTAGGACGGTACAGAACGAACATTGCAGCTTCGATGAGCAAATGCAGTTTTTTCATATGAATTATTTCTATGTCATGACTAGAGCAAATACGTGAAGTTAATAGTTTTTGAAGTGATGTCGATGAGTCGACCACTGTTTTTTTTTTTTCCATTTCTTGTCGTGGAAACTTTCTTTCAATGTATATCAGTAAATTGAGATCGGATGGCCTTGAGGGTTGTTGTTACGAAGGCATCGATAGAAAACGCCTAGGTGTGGCTGTTTAGGGAGCAGAGGACAGGAGGGGGGGGGGGGGGGGGAGGACGAGAATGATGCACTCTTTCGTTTTCGTATGTGTCAGACTGTAAAAAAATGTGTGTGTGTGTGTGTGTGTGTGTGTGTGTGTGTGTGTGTGTGTGTTATTTAGTTAGTTCTTTAGTTTAACGTCTATTCACTATAAGTGTTATTAGACGGGAAAAAAACAAACAAAAAAACCCCATATGATTGTGTGTGTGTGTGGGGGGGGGGGGGGAGGGGGTGCAAGAGAGAGAGAGGACTGTGTTAGGGACAAGAGGGAAAGGTTGGGATGGGTGGTAAGATAGGTAGATATTTACTTATCTAGCCTTTTGTGTATGTTGATCGGGGGAATTAATGTATATTAAATGAAACACGTTTAGTAGAACTGGAGCATAATGCAGGGGGATGGGTGGGGGAGGAGAAAGTTTGCGGGTGGGGATGGGGGGCATCAGGGTGGAAAGGAGGACGGAATAGAGGAAGGGAGTGGGAGGGTGGGGGTGGGGGGATAACCGTATATATCATATAATCGTAACTCTTTTATATCAATGTCGTACAACACAACAATTTTAGTTTAAAGTACATCAGAGATAGATACCAAGTGGACCGGAATTAAAATTTTCAGAGAACACGCAAAGTAATGAGTGATTATTTAAAATATTTTCAGTGGATACTGGTGCGCTGGCTGACAACTGATCTGCTAACTTTATCTTAGGAACAAAGTCCTGGGCAGTGAAGAAGTAATAATAATAATAATAATGAATACTTATATAGCGCCTATTCTCGGCTAGAGACCAAGCTCTAAGCGCTTTACAATCCTCACTCGTTTACACAACGGGCTGCCTACCTGGGTAGTGCCGACTGAAGAGCTGCCAGCTGGCGCTTCATTCAGTCGTTTCCCGTGTCATACAGTCAATATCGTCCAATATCGTTCACTCAGTATCCTTACTTCCTCCATTCTTTCAATTTCTCACGCAGGGTGCATGCTATGTGTAACGTGTCATCCATACCAACGGCCAAACTGGCCTTCTCTTCCGAAAGTAGGTGGTTTACAGTTATTTGTTTGCCACATATGCAATGTATATTTTTAGAGTACTTTGTTCTAAAAGCATTTAATCGGAACCTATACATCAAACAAGTAACATGTCTGGAGTGCATTACAGTTAAATTGTTTAAAAAGGATTTCGGATTCGCTGCATTCTTTACTTGTACACAGTGACTGGTAATACTGACTATTTGTTTTCTTGTGCAGTTCAGCAACCTGATTTTGAGACACGTTTTCTCTACGCGCTGGTTAAATTCATGCTGATCTAATCGAATGTCGAGATGCTGTGACCCTTCTTTATTTTTTGCTGCCCTTTTAGCCGCATGATCTGCCCACTCGTTTGGGGTGATTCCGGAGTGAGAAGGAATCCAGCAAAAGGTAATACTGGTACCCTTTAGAGACAACTAATGAATAATGTGTTTTATTTCACACACACACACACACACACACACACACACACACACACACACACACACACACACACACACACACCAACACACATTTTACATTTGTCTAGTAGAATCCCTATTGTTGGTGTTACGTGTGTGTCAGCTACCAGTCGACTACTGTAGTTGCAATTTCATAGCCAGAGGGGCTGATGTGTACTGTTAGTTTGTTAGTTTTTACCCATTTCTTTTCTGTCTGTGCGTGTGACACACAACAACAACAAGAACAGCAACAACAACAACAACCAACACACACACACACACACACACACACACACACACACACACACACACACACACACATACACAGACAGACAGACAGACAGATAGACAGACAGACAGGCAGGCAGGAAGACAGACAGACAGACAGAGAGAAAGAGAGAGAGAGAGAGAGAGAGTGTGCGTGCGTGCGTGCGTGCGTGGTGTGTGTGTGTGTGTGTGTGTGTGTGTGTGTGTGTGTGTGTGTGTGTGTGTGTGTGTGTCTGTGTCTGTGTCTGTGCCTGTGTCTGTGTCTGTGTGTCTGTGGGCGTGTTGCTTTGCCTTCGTTTCATCTCGACAGCTGTCGACAACGCACAGCCGGAGGAAAACGTATCTCTTGCAACAAAACGGTAAAGTTCAAGCGGTATCATTTCCCCAACACAAGGTGGCGCTGTGCACTGCAGTCTCCACCGACACCAGATAGAACGGGCCTGCCCTTTGCCCTTTGCCGTGTCTGACGTCAATGCCAGAGTCTAATCGATCTCTGCCTGGTGCCTCAGCAGCGGTGCTTCCGTTGCAGTTCCAGATAATATTTTCTTTTTCTTTTGTTTTTCCCATCGAATCGTGATTGCGGTTTCGCTTTCAACTCCAGTTCTTCCTTACGTCATGTGTGTCACATGACAAATCGGCGAAACTGGTCGAGAATTCATCATGGCGAACCGAATGGTCTGTACGACGCGGGATAAATTGTGTTTTTTTTAACCATTTTTCTTTTCTTCTTCTTCTTTTTTTTTTTTTAAATTCAAATGCCAAGATCGGTGGAGGAGTGAATTCAAACCAGCTTCGATCTCAAGATAATAAAGCCTTTAAGCCCGGGTCATTACAGAGATGGGATTTCACCCCCCCTCCCCCCCCCCCCCCCCCCCACCACCACACACAAACACACTTCATTTTTTAACTGATCGGATTATTTCTCTTTCTTGTTACCTCCACCGAGCAGGCTGACATTTATTTTCCACCAGCCTGCTTGCATGGTCGTCCATCAGCAGACTGCTTAAAAATGAAAAAGGACGAACTTGATTTTTCTACGGATCCGGATGTATGGACGGATCTAGATGGTTCCCTCCCCCCTCCCCCCCTCCCCTTCCCATTTTACACTTTGTTTCATATGAAAAGGTAATGCATTTTTCGACGTGTTCGCAAATTTGAAAAAAACAACAACAACAAAACAACATGGAACTCTGCTTTCAAGAAATCTAGTTTAATAGATGTGTTAGTATTAACGACACTGTCAGATCTGGTGACGATCCGAATGGTAATGTGCATGCAGCGAGCAAAATAACATTGGTAAGAAGAGAGAAAGATAGGGGTGAATGGTGGTTACTCTGTCACAGAACAGAAACAAATTGCACTGGGACTGCTCGCCCTTGGCGGAAACATGTGCTCTCCCGAGTTCCTTCCTCGTGTGTGTGTTGTGTGTTTTGTGTGTGTGTGTGTGTTTTGTGTGTGTGTGTGTGTGTGTTGTGTGTGAGTGGGTGGGGGGAGGGGGAAGGGGTGGTTCTTTGTTTGCTACTTTCATTTGCACTAAACATATCAGTTTCTAAGTCAACACGAGAGAGAGAGAGAGAGAGAGAGGAGAGAGGAGAGAGAGAGAGAGAGAGAGAGAGGAGATACATACATACATACATACATACATACATGCATACATACATACATACATACATATATACATACATTCATACAGACATACATAACAGAAGAACAATAGATCTTGCTCTGAACAGTGTCGAATTTTGTTATATATACATTTTAGAAATACACACGCTTTCTGAATTCGATTATTTTTCAAACTTCAACCCTCACATCCTTCATAATAATACTGTGTGCATAATGCTTTTAGTCTTTCAGCAACTTTTTTCCTCTCCACACTTTCGTTTTGTTCCATTTTGCTACTCTTCGCTGGCTGCTTCGGGGGTGCTGTTGCATTCTCTTTTGAACCCTTGGTGGTGAGAACACCACAGAATTATGGACTGTGGTGTGTCTTTATTTGACACCAAGAACACAGACACAATCAGCCGTGTCTCCCTGATGAGTCCGATCCAGCGGACGAAAGGCCTAGGAGCAGGCAATACAAATAGATGTGCCTTCGAGAGGGATTGCGATGGTTCCCTCAGGTGGCTAGTGAAGGGTTTCTCATATTTATAATATATTCCCCCCATTTTCTTCATCTTCAATTTTTTTTTTTTTCTAAAAGTTCAAATCTTTGCCAAGTCATTACTATAATGACTGAAGAATTGTTAGCCTGCACTTGTTTTCCCCACTACTTAATTGTTCAGCTTTATATTGTTTGGTCAATCAGTGGGAGATTGCATCTCTTAGGAGATCCAAGTAAAGGTTGTTCTGTACAATTCTTAGCCACTTACAATGCTTGGGTTATTGAACAGCAGAGCTGACCACTCAGACTGTTCCACATCTTTTGATCTCCCTTGTATCCTTGAATCGATCCTCAAGCATAGGCTCAAAGATCGTCCCCTACATCTTATACTGTGTACATAATGCTTTTAGTCTTTCAGCAACTTTTTTTCCTCTCCACACTTTCGTTTTGTTCCATTTTGCTACCCTTCGCTGGCTGCTTCGGGGGTGCTGTTGCATTCTCTTTTGAACCCTTGGTGGTGAGAACACCACAGAATTATGGACTGTGGTGTGTCTTTATTTGACACCAAGAGCACAGACACAATCAGCCGTGTCTCTGTCAAGTGCGTGAAACCTCTCACAAAAGGCATTAAACGCTTAGAGGAAAAAGGGACGTTGTACGTGGTATACAAATAGGTAATAGAACCATTAACAAGTATGCCTTACCCATCGCACACGGTCGAACCGTGTCAAGGAGGACGAAGCGGTCAGGTGACAGATGGCACCTAAGGTAGTAAGGAGTTCGGACCTGCCCGACAGCGAAAGGGGAGAGGGACGTAACCACTAGGACCTCGGTGCACCAAGTGAGTGCTAAATACTCAGTCAGCTGAGGTTCTTTTGTAAACAGTCAGTGAAGAGCAGGAGTCTTGGACTCGTTCGGATGGTATTGCCGTGGGTCACTGGGTTGGTTCTATTGTCAGGCTGGCTGAACGCGCGTGGATGTTGTTATCGTAGCCCTCTTTAAGATAATTACTGTGTTAAAGTGGCCTCCGAAGTCGGCGGGAATTTTCGATGTCCATCTGGTGCCAAGTGTTTGTTTGCTAATCAATCAGGTAGGGATGTGTGTAAATGCAGATGTGTGGAGAATGTAGCGAATGGAGAATTCACAGCACTTGTGAACTAGGGGTTTGAGAAGCAGCATGGACAAAGGCATGGCCCGAAGGGGAATCCTTTGTTTCCATTCCTATATAAAGTGAGGGAGAACAATGAGAAGGAGAAGAACACCAGGAGAGAGAGAGAGAGAGAAGGCAGAGGAGAGAGAGAGAGAGAGAGAGAGAAGAGAGAAGGGTGGGCAGGACAGAGAACGGGTCGAGAGAAACGTGGTCTGGGAGATAGAAGAGACAGCAAAGTCTTAGGGAAAGACAAGCTGGAAGAGAAGAAAACTAAGTTTGAAGCCCAGAGGTGGGTGAAGACAGACAAACTGAAATTGAACCCAGAGGTGGGTGAAAGAGACGAAGAAGAAGAGTTCTACGTCGAGATCCCAGGGACGACCACGAAGACCCAGTCCTGAAACCTGGAGCCAGTCAACCAAGGGCATCACCATCAAGCAGTGCTGAAGAAGACGTGAAGAGACTTTTCAAGAACTGTGGTGTGGTGTGAAAGCGTGGTTGTGTGTGTGAAAACCTGGCCAGGTAAGAAGTCATTTTTATTATAACCCGGGATTAGGAAGTATTGATCTTTTATGTGTTGATTTGTTCATTTTGTGTAATTGGATTTTTCATGTTTGATTATAAGTAGCATAGAAATTGTATTTCTTGTGCTCAGTCATGTTAGAAGGGAAACGAATGCGTGACATCCCATTCCCAGAGAGAGGTGAATGTTTGGTGGGCGCATGAGTGTGCATATGCGTGTACGAGTGCAAAGATAACCTTGGTGTGTTAAACCTGACTAATAATACATCAACTTAGTGCACTTAAGCAATACCATCACGATTTCCCCCGTCCTGGACAAAGTGGCGAGCCTGCCAGGATTGCATGGCCCAAATTAGTCTCAGGTGGGAAACAAAGTGAGTACTAGAGTAGTACTGGGGCGAAGCGTCCACTAAAGGCAATTTTAATTAGCTCTTCTAATTATTTCCTTTAGTTCTTTGAGTGTTGAGTATTGACTTGTGTGTAGGGTGGAATCAAAGGTCGTTCAGAGAAACGAAGAACGAGGTTCTAGTCTTAACTCTCACAGAAGCTGTGGTTTAAGATTAAGGCTCCTTTGTGTTGGGAACGCTACCACTGGTGGGTGTACTCGTAACGTTTAGTAGATAATCTGTGTACTAACCTTTTCCGGGTCTATAAGAGTAACTGTTTTAGTGGTGCTAAAACATATTGAAAAGAAATGGCTGAAGAAAGTTTTACCCCCATAGAAAAACTAGTAAGTTTGGGGAAAGAAATGGGATATACTGGAGATGAACTGCGTAAGTTCATAGAGACTCAGCAGAAGACTGAGAGAGATGAAAGGGCTGAAAGGAGGAAGTTTGAAAAGGAACAGAGTGCAGCTGCCAAAGTGAGAGCAGATGCAGAGGCTGAGAGACTTAGGCTTGAAACTGCTGCGTTGAAGGCTAAAGCAGATGCAGCAGATGCAGAGAGTGCAGCTGCTAAAGTGAGAGCAGATGCAGAGAGTGCAGCTGCTAAAGCGAGAGCAGATGCAGAGAGTGCGGCTGCCAGAGTGAGAGCAGAAGCAGAATCAGAGATTTTAGCTAAACAAATTGAGTTGGAAAGAATAAAATCTGAAAATCGTAGTGAAATAGACACCAGTTCTGAGTCAGTAGGCCGCAGATTAAGTTGCGCACCTAGACTTAAACTCCCACTGTTCAGAGAAGAAACTGATTCGATCGATGCCTATATCAGTCGGTTTGAATCGGTTGCCGAGCACGAGGGCTGGCCCAAAGATGACTGGGCAATAAACCTGTCTGCCTTGTTGACAGGTCGTGCGTTACACACTGTTTCCACCTTACCCAAAGGTGATCAGAGGGATTTTGACAAGGTGAAACAAGCAGTACTCAAGGCATATGATTTGACTGAAGAAGGTTTTAGGCGTAAGTTTCGCGAGGCGAGAATCGAACAGGGTGAGACATACACACAGTTCGGAGATAGACTGGATCACTATTTCAACAAGTGGGTAGAACTTAGTGGAGTGGACTGTGATTTCGAAGGCCTCAAGACACTGGTGATGAAGGAACAGATACTTGATGGTTGTGGGACGGGCCTCACAATCCACATTAAGGAAAAAGGTGCAACCACAATAGCTGAGGTACTTGAGACGGCAGAGACTTACCGGGAAGCGAGGCGTGATTTGCCTGAACAAGAGGAAAGCCCGGAAGCATATTCAGAGGATAGCAGGCTAGCACATGACTCACACGATGAGTCAGTAGTACACACCCGTAGGCCCACGACGTCACGTGAGCAAACAAGGGTGAAAACTAATAGCCACGTGGCTAGGAATGAGCGTACCTGTTTTCTGTGCAATAAGACAGGACACTTGGCTAGAGACTGCCGATTTAGACCTCAGAAAGCTGCAGCAATGAGGGTCAGGCCAAGTGAGAGACAGGTAGAAAAAGATGAAAAAGATGACAGTGTTATTTTGTCTGGATTGTGCTGTGTGTTCACAGATTCAGGTGATAACATGGATGTGCACAAAGGCAGAGTAGGGGACAATGTGGTTAGTGTCATTAGAGACTCTGGGTGCACAGGGATAATGGTGAAGGAATCCCTGGTTGAGAAGGGACAATTCACAGGTAAAACACAGAGGTGTAGACAAATAGATGGAACAGTAGCAGAATTCAAAACGGCACTGGTGTTCATTGATACACCATTCTATAGTGGAGTCGTACAGGCTTTGGCTGTTCCAAAGCCACCGTATGATTTGGTAATTGGGAACATTTCAGGAGCACGTGGGTACGAAAACCCAGACCTTGATTTCTGTGTCGAATCAGAGAAAAGGAATCACGTGAGGAAAACGCCCCAGGCAGTCAAACACTCCAGAAAGCATTGGAGCGTGTCCGGCGAGACCTGCCGCACTCACTTACGGGCAGAACAAAAGGGCGATTACTCGCTCAGAAAACTGGTTGGTTTTGCTCACAGAGGGCAGAAGAGAAATGTTAAAGAGGGTACAATCGGTTTTGAGTTAGAGAACGGCATATTGTACCGAACGTTTACTCATTCACGTTCGGGAAAAACGATGAAGCAGATCGTTGTACCTACGAAGCGCAGAAAGGCGGTGATGTCCGAAAATCATGTGACGTCAGCCTCAGGCCATCTCGGTAGAAAGGCCACACAAAAGGTTGTGACGCGAGAGTACTACTGGCCCGGTATCCTTGGTGATGTCAGGCGCTTCTGTGCGCACTGCAACACATGTCGCGGGGACGGGGCCGTAGGCCAAAATAAAAAGGTCGTGCGAATTAGCAAGTAGTGTGTGCGTGTATCTTTTGCAGTGTCGTGTATGCGTGACGTAATTGGTTGCGGACCACGTGCATGAAGAGAAAGGGAGAGAATTTCCGTAGAAACATAATGTTTATCTATATATGGCCACACTACTTAGAGCTGGTGGAAGTTTCAGACTGGTGTTGATATTTGCTTGGTTTTAGTGCGTATGTATTGATTTTTCTCTAATTTTGTTGCAAAATAAATCTTGCGTGCGTTCTCTGGTGTAAGGAGGCTTATGAGAGGCCTAGATTAGAGTTGGTTTAAATGAGAGAATTGTGAGAGTTTCAGCTCCTTGAATGTGTTTTAGCCAATGCAGGGCATTGTCTTGAAGTGGGGGGAATTTGTCAAGTGCGTGAAACCTCTCACAAAAGGCATTAAACGCTTAGAGGAAAAAGGGACGTTGTACGTGGTATACAAATAGGTAATAGAACCATTAACAAGTATGCCTTACCCATCGCACACGGTCGAACCGTGTCAAGGAGGACGAAGCGGTCAGGTGACAGATGGCACCTAAGGTAGTAAGGAGTTCGGACCTGCCCGACAGCGAAAGGGGAGAGGGACGTAACCACTAGGACCTCGGTGCACCAAGTGAGTGCTAAATACTCAGTCAGCTGAGGTTCTTTTGTAAACAGTCAGTGAAGAGCAGGAGTCTTGGACTCGTTCGGATGGTATTGCCGTGGGTCACTGGGTTGGTTCTATTGTCAGGCTGGCTGAACGCGCGTGGATGTTGTTATCGTAGCCCTCTTTAAGATAATTACTGTGTTAAAGTGGCCTCCGAAGTCGGCGGGAATTTTCGATGTCCATCTGGTGCCAAGTGTTTGTTTGCTAATCAATCAGGTAGGGATGTGTGTAAATGCAGATGTGTGGAGAATGTAGCGAATGGAGAATTCACAGCACTTGTGAACTAGGGGTTTGAGAAGCAGCATGGACAAAGGCATGGCCCGAAGGGGAATCCTTTGTTTCCATTCCTATATAAAGTGAGGGAGAACAACGAGAAGGAGAAGAACACCAGGAGAGAGAGAGAGAGAAGGCAGAGGAGAGAGAGAGAGAGAGAGAAGAGAGAAGGGTGGGCAGGACAGAGAACGGGTCGAGAGAAACGTGGTCTGGGAGATAGAAGAGACAGCAAAGTCTTAGGGAAAGACAAGCTGGAAGAGAAGAAAACTAAGTTTGAAGCCCAGAGGTGGGTGAAGACAGACAAACTGAAATTGAACCCAGAGGTGGGTGAAAGAGACGAAGAAGAAGAGTTCTACGTCGAGATCCCAGAGACGACCACGAAGACCCAGTCCTGAAACCTGGAGCCAGTCAACCAAGGGCATCACCATCAAGCAGTGCTGAAGAAGACGTGAAGAGACTTTTCAAGAACTGTGGTGTGGTGTGAAAGCGTGGTTGTGTGTGTGAAAATCTGGCCAGGTAAGAAGTCATTTTTATTATAACCCGGGATTAGGAAGTATTGATCTTTTATGTGTTGATTTGTTCATTTTGTGTAATTGGATTTTTCATGTTTGATTATAAGTAGCATAGAAATTGTATTTCTTGTGCTCAGTCGTGTTAGAAGGGAAACGAATGCGTGACATCCCATTCCCAGAGAGAGGTGAATGTTTGGTGGGCGCATGAGTGTGCATATGCGTGTACGAGTGCAAAGATAACCTTGGTGTGTTAAACCTGACTAATAATACATCAACTTAGTGCACTTAAGCAATACCATCACGATTTCCCCCGTCCTGGACAGTCTCCCTGATGAGTCCGATCCAGCGGACGAAAGGCCTAGGAGCAGGCAATACAAATAGATGTGCCTTCGAGAGGGATTGCGATGGTTCCCTCAGGTGGCTAGTGAAGGGTTTCTCATATTTATAATATATTCCCCCCATTTTCTTCATCTTCAATTTTTTTTTTTTTTTCTAAAAGTTCAAATCTTTGCCAAGTCATTACTATAATGACTGAAGAATTGTTAGCCTGCACTTGTTTTCCCCCACTACTTAATTGTTCAGCTTTATATTGTTTGGTCAATCAGTGGGAGATTGCATCTCTTAGGAGATCCAAGTAAAGGTTGTTCTGTACAATTCTTAGCCACTTACAATGCTTGGGTTATTGAACAGCAGAGCTGACCACTCAGACTGTTCCACATTTTTGATCTCCCTTGTATCCTTGAATCGATCCTCAAGCATAGGCTCAAAGATCGTCCCCTACATCTTATACTGTGTGCATAATGCTTTTAGTCTTTCAGCAACTTTTTTCCTCTCCACACTTTCGTTTTGTTCCATTTTGCTACCCTTCGCTGACTGCTTCGGGGGTGCTGTTGCATTCTCTTTTGAACCCTTGGTGGTGAGAACACCACAGAATTATGGACTGTGGTGTGTCTTTATTTGACACCAAGAGCACAGACACAATCAGCCGTGTCTCCCTGATGAGTCCGATCCAGCGGACGAAAGGCCTAGGAGCAGGCAATACAAATAGATGTGCCTTCGAGAGGGATTGCGATGGTTCCCTCAGGTGGCTAGTGAAGGGTTTCTCATATTTATAATATATTCTCCCCATTTTCTTCATCTTCAATTTTTTTTTTTTTTTCTAAAAGTTCAAATCTTTGCCAAGTCATTACTATAATGACTGAAGAATTGTTAGCCTGCACTTGTTTTCCCCCCACTACTTAATTGTTCAGCTTTATATCCTTCATAATAAAGTCATGGTACGCTGCCTACTCTGTCTGGGACACACGTGGACTAACAACATACGCTGTGCTCACTCTGCGACTAATAACAAACAAAACAAAAATAAGAGTCGATAACCAAGGCTCACCTGATCACCATACGGCGGGGCTCTTGACGAAGGCTTGAAGGTAGAAAAATTCCCTACGGTACTTTCGTCTGGAATGGGATACATATCTCTGGACACCTGTCTGCCAGGGCTCGGGTATCCGCCCGGCCCCTCTTCTTCACTAATGGGTTCTTTCTCAAAACTCACACACTTCTTTTTGTTCTTGGAAAGTGAATTGCTATCCAGCGGGGGAGATGCGCTGGGCGCTCTCTTGGGACTATATACCGTGGTGGTTTCTCGCTTGGAGGTGAACACTGTCGTGGTTCTCAGGCCACTCTCTTTGTCATATTCTTGGGGCTGGTAGTCCGACTTGGTCAGGATTTCGTGCCGGTGTTTCTCCGCCGCGTTCCGACGCCGGCGATCAAAGAGACGGATGAGGAGAAGCGTCACCAAGACGGCGATGGCCAGCACCAGGGTGACGCAGACCATGGCGATGACGATCTGCAAGTTGAAGTTATTTTGCGCCGCAGCGGCCATTTCGTCGGAGGTGGTCACTTCTATCCTCAGGACGGCTTGCTGCGCGATCTGGGGCACGCCGTTGTCGTGGACGCTGACCACCACGTTGAAGGTGCGGATGTCATCCGGCAGCAGCTGGTGGCCCAGCTTGATGATGCCCGTCACCTCGTCGATCAGGAAGAGAGCGGACTTGTTGCTGACCCGCAGGCTGTAGCGCAGCTCCCCGTTGACCCCGCTGTCCAGGTCGTAGGCCACCACTTTGGCGATTTCTGAGCCGGGGGCAGTGTCGATCGGGATGTTGATGGAGGGATTATCTGGACTGGGGAAGGTAATGACGGGACTGTGGTCGTTCTTGTCCACCACCTCGATGGTGACATGGCACGTGGAGTTCTGGGGAGGCGTTCCCAGATCCACAGCCGCCACCATGAAGGAGAAGAGGTTGGAGACCTCGTAGTCCACGTCCCCCGTCACCAAGATCGCCCCGGAAGAGTTGACGCTGATGGGAGTGCGTGGTCGAGATTGTGACGTCACCATGTAGTACTCCACGCGACCGTTGAGACCAAGGTCTTCATCCACCGCTTTAACCTCGCCTATTTTAGACCCCGGAGGTGTGCGTTCGTCGACTCGAAAATGGTAGGAACTGTTGGTGAAGACTGGCTTCATGTCGTTTTTATCGGCCACGTTGACCACCACCGTGGTCACGGCTGTCAAGGGAGAGGCGCTCTTGTCATAGGCGTACACGTTGAAGACATAGTGGGGAGTAGTCTCTCTGTCCAGGAACTGTGTGGTGTAGATGTCGCCCAGCATGGTGTCGATGGTGAAGGTTTTCCCGTTGTCTTCCATGCCGTAGATGAGGTGAGCATTGTCTCCAGAATCTATGTCCTGGGCCGTCACCTGTCCCACCCACGTGCCCACCACCTGGTTCTCTAGCACGGAAAGGATGTAATCCTTGGAGGAGAACTGGGGCGTGTTGTCGTTGCTGTCGCTGACCTCCACGTTCAGGATACTGTCAGTGCTGAGCGGCGGGTCGCCACCATCCACACAGCGGATGGTGACCGTGTGGTTGCCCTGCCGCTCCCGGTCCAGCGTGGCTGCCACGATTATCTTGTACTCGTTCATCTCCAGCTTCTGCAGGGAGAAGAAGGCGTTGTTGAGGTGACACGTCACCAGCCCGTTACGACCCGAGTCGTGGTCCACCACGGTCATCAAGGCGGTCACACGACCTATGGCTGCGGATTCCGGCACCACTGCAGCTCCGTGACGACTGAACAGAGGGTTGACCTCGATCTGAGGCCTGTCGTTGTGGGTGTCCAAGACTCGGATGGTGATTTGACATTTGGAGCTTAGCTTGGGCACGCCGTTATCCTGCGCAATCACTTCAAAGTCGTACACGTTGCCTCCTCGATTATTCAGCGACGATTTCAGGCTGATCACGCCAGTGTCTTCATCTACTGAGAAGAGGGACTTTATGGTTATGTCAGCGAAATCTGATAAGAGATAAGACACTCTTGCGTTGTCTCCTTCATCTTCGTCTTTGGCGCTGACGGTGAGTATTTCCGATTTGGAACGTGTCTCTTCGGTCAGCGTTTTGCTATATTCCCTCTTTTCAAACACAGGAGCATTGTCGTTTTCATCCTGTACGTTGATAGCCAAGGGTAGGGAAGCTCTTCGTGGCGGATTTCCGCCATCGTAGGCTACAAGTGATGTAGTGTACAGCTGCTTCCTTTCTCTGTTCAGAACCTGGACAAGCTTCAGAGCCGCTGTATACTGCATCTGGCCTGAGGCTGTCTCTTGCTGTGACGTCTCCAGGTCAAACTCAGGGAAAGATGGTTCCAGGGCGTATCGCTGTACCCGGTTCTGCTCTTCCACGTCTCCGTCCGTGGCGGAGGGCAGGCGGAAGGTTCTGCCTAACGACTCCGACTCCGAAATGCCCACCACGAAGCTGGTCTGGGAGAAAGTGGGCATGTGGTCGTTGGCGTCCAGCACGTAGACGACGATGGAGAACTTGCGGAAGAAGGCAGACTCTGGGCTGGACGACTGCACCGCCACGTCCCCTCGCACCGTGCACACAGCAGCTACTCCGCACAGGCGTTCCCGGTCCAGGGTGGTCTTGGTGGACAGGTCTCCCGACGTCTGGTCTACGTAGAAGAGGGAGTTAGCTCCCCCGCTGTCGTCTACCACCGTGTACTGCAGGCTGTTCAGCTCCTTGTGTCCCAACACGGAGGTCAAGTTGGCCTTCGAGGCTATGTTGCCCAAGAGACCTGGCCCAGACTCCTCCACCACCCTGAAGGTCAGTTCCTGGGCACGCGATGCGGAGGTCAGCAGTAAGGTCAAGGTTATCAGTTTCCAGAGGTATGAGTGAAGATCCATGCTACGCGTAGATTTCATGATGAGGATTACGGAAGAAAAAGCATCAAAGAGATTGACGGTTGACGTGTGGTTAGCAGTCTGCCCTGGTCATCTGAAAGCAGAAAATAAATGGAATCTGTACTTACTCGTTTCAAACCAGTTTATTTATCTATCCATTTGATGACACAGATATACAAATTTCTTAATAGAATCAGAGGATCACACACACACACACACACACACAACACACACACACACACACACGTCTCTACGCATATTCTCTCCCTTTCTCTGTTTTTCTTATATATATATATATATATATATATATATATATATATATATGAGAGAGAGAGAAGAGAGAGAGGAGAGAGAGAGAGAGAGAGATGTACGACGTGGGTTGAAAATAGAAGGACCCCGATTCAGCCTCTTTTCTTGAAAATCCATTAAATGTTATTCTTCGCGTGAAGAAGCATGACACAATGTTGTTGTTCAGAGCGAAAGATCAGACAGGAATCGGTTCCTAACTGTTTGACCGCCATTCATTTCTCCCCATGCAGTTTTCATAATAACTGTTGGATTACATGTCTGGAATTCTCAGTCTGTAGAGCCTTCGTCCCACCAGGCATATCTCAAGTTAAAGAAGAAAAAAATTCTTGCGCTTACTTTAGCCCTCGCCTTATTATTATTATTATTTTATGCAGGTATATCCGGTAAGTGAGTGCACAGGCAGGCATGCAGTGCGCAGGTTTACTGATCACGTGATTTTGACGTGCGGAACCTCCTTCCCGCTCACTTCAGCGATTCACTCCATCTTGTTTATGCAATGCGACGTTTTGACTGATGTCAGTGAACAAGACTCATTTTCAAGTTGAATCACGTTTAAGACAGGAACTGAGAGCGAAGAGGGGGGTTCTATTTCTTTTGTGAAGTGCAATTAACAACACACCACACACACACACACACACACACACAGAGGGGGTGTGGGGCGGGGGTGGTCCCCCGTAGAGAAGGTGCATTGCAGAGCACGCAATCTTCGCCTTTGCTCTGATTGTATAATCATTTTTGCTGTGCGAGCGTCTGGCTTTTAAAACAAACAAACAAACAAAAAACATTTTATTCAGCTTCCAAAACTGGCGAATTGGAAAAAAAAGGCTTCCTCAGCTTCTAAAACTGGCGCGTAACTGCTTTTGGGCTCGCACATCAAAGTGGTCATACTTGTTAGATGTCAGGCAAGCGCTCCTGAGCGATCGACTCGACTGGTGTGACATACGCTTAATTTCCACCACGTTTAGGATCCAGACTTTTAAGAACAGTGTGTGTGTGTGTGTGTGTGTGTGTGTGTGTGTGTGTGTGTGTGTGCGTGCGTGCGTGCATGCGTGCGTGAGAGAGAGAGAGAGAGAGAGAGAGAGAGAGAGAGAGAGTGTGTGTGTGTGTGTGTGTGTGTGTGTGTGTGTGTGTGTCCTTTGGATGCATTAAATGCTTCTCATTGACGCTCACAAGTTTAACTCTCTCTCTCTCTCTCTCTCTCTCTCTCTCTCTCTCTCTCTCTCTCTGTCTGTCTGTCTGTCTCTGTCTCTCTGTCCCCCTCTCTCTCACTCTTCCTCTGTGTGTGTGTGTGTGTGTGTGTGTGTGTGTGTGTGTGTGTGTGTGCGTGTGTCGCGCGCGCGCGCGCGCGCGCAGGCACGTACGTGCACGCGCGTATACGTGTGGGCACGCGCGCATGAAAGCGAGGGTAAATGTGAGGGATGGAGGCGTGTGGGTTTTCTTTTGCTTTGTCTTCTTTTTGTTGTTTTTAATAACTCCATTTCCGTAGTAAATTGCCTCACGCGGTATAAGCATGAATTCGGCTATTTCCGGATGAATCGAATTCAATACCAAAGATCCGTGCTCAGTTCAGCCTCATCATCTGCCCCCCCCCCTACCCCACCCCCTCCCTCCCGTCTTTCCCGCACTCTTCCTCCCAAGTGCACCTCCGTCCCGTCCCTCCGGCCCTCCATTCCCATCAACAGCAACAAAAAAGCCTATCCCCTTTTCAAATTGTTTGTAGCACGTTTTTTTTTTTTTCTCTTTCTCTCTCTCGTTAGACCCTATTCATCAAATAACAACGAAATTAAAAAAAAAAAAAAAAATTAAAAAAAACAGAAAAAAAGGAAACTGATCAGGACAAATGGCGTCGAAACTGTTTTTGCCTTTCGCTCGCTCATCAACAGCAATCCTCACCCCCCCCCCCCCCTTTCTCTACCCCGTGACCCCCACCCCCCCTCACCTAACACCCTCCCCCCTTCCTCTACCCCGTACACTCCCCACCCCTGTAAAAAGAAAGAAAGAAAAAGGGAAAAAAAAGTCTTCCTCCATCAGCGCAAGGTTTTCTGATCGCCAAATTGGTGCCTATTCAGTGGAACGGCCAGAGAATGGCGAGCATCTGGAGAACTGCAGAGGAAGTTCCCGGCTGGCTGGCAGGCAGACTCCTCGGTCACTACACCTCTTTCTCGTGTTGCTTCGTCGGTGGGAGCTCCCTCAAAGTTCTAGAGAACTGGACCCGGGCTTGCACACTACCAGAGCTCGCCTTTTTTTTTTTACAACCTAAGTCCTGAGCACTTTCGTTCTTTCTTTCGTTCTTTCTTTCGTTCTTCTTCTAATTTTTTGGTTCACTTCTTTCTTCCTGTCTTTCTTGTTTTCTCTCTTCTTTCTTCTTTATTTGCTCGTTTGTTTCTTTCTATCTTTCTTTCTTTCTTTTCGTTTTTCTTTCTTTCCCTCTTTCTTTTTATTTTTCTGTGTTCCCTTCTTTTTCCTTTTTTCCCCTTCTTTCTTTCCTTCCTGTTTTTTCTTTCCTTCCTTCCTTCTTTCTTTCCTTCCTTCTTTCTTTACTTTTTCCTTTCTTTCTTTCCTTCTTTCTTTCCTTCATTCTTTCTTTCCTCCTTTTCCTTCTTTGTTTCTTTCTCCCTCTCTCTTTCTTTCTTTCCTTCTTTTCTTTCCTTCTTTCTCTTCTTTTTGTTTTTTTTCTTTTTTTTTCTTTTTTCTTTATTTCTTCCTTCCCTTTTCCCTCTTTTTTTTTCTTCCTTTTGCTCCATTTTTCTCCTATCCCGTGGTGGAAATTGGGGCCGATTGACATCGAAATCAAACCCAAACATTACCCAGCCGTGCTGCGTCTAGCCCTCTCCATTCCTGAAGAAAACCGGCATCACTGGAGTGCAGGGCCCTTGGGCATGAGGGGGGGGGGGGGGGGGGGGGGGGGGGGGGGGGGGGAAGGGGCGAGAGAAAGGGGGAAGCAGGAAGACGGGGGGGAAGGCGGGAAGTGATGGTAGGGACGGTGGAGGTCAAAGAAGGTGAATGCAAAGCCTCCCTCCGTAGCCAGACAATGATGGGCCACACGGCCGTGTATTATATGGTCTTGAACCCTCCGGGACTCGCTTTGACGGAGAATCGGGGTGGGTCGGAAATGTCGGCGATTTGTTAAACCCGTTTGGTTTCTGGAAAGGGGGTGCAGGGCGGGAGGTATGTGGGGGGGGGGGGGGAGGGGGGGCGGGAAGCGAGGGGGAGGGGAGAGGGAGTGGAGATGCTGGAGGAGAATGGGTCTAAGAGGTTGATGAGTGTGTGGTGGGGATGAAGAATTCGGAAGTTGGTGTGTGTGTGTGTGTGTGTGTGTGTGGGCGAGGGGGGGGGGGGGGGAAGGGGGGGGGGGGGGGGGGGGCAGGGAGGAAACGAATCGATTCAGCCACCCCTTGGGATTCTATTCAGCCCAGTCGTCATGTAGCGGTTTGAACACCCATCTTGCTCTAAAACGTGACCCCTGGAGACTAGACGAGCACGGAGAGCGGTTCCCGTAGATTTACGACCCCCACCCCAGAAGACCCCTACCCAACCCACTTCAACTTTCCCATCCCCCCCCCATCCCCTGCACTCCCCTACCTCCCCCCCACCCCCACCACCATCCCACCCCTGCCGCGTCCACCTCGCGTGCATCTTCTACAGCTTTCTCTTCCGCAGCCGCGACTGGTGGTCATTTGTAAAGCGTTCAAGAAGCGTTATGTCTCGCGGCTACCGGAGATGGCACTAACGCTCGGATGGGTCCCCCATAAATTGCCCCCTCTTGGCAGAAATACGAGGGAAGTTGCCCCTCCAACTTTGTCTCCCCGAGGCGCTAACAGTAGCTGTTTGTCTCTCTACCCGTGCACTGGCACGGATCCCAAAAAACCATGCTCCTCTTCCTGCCACTGGTATTGAGAAGCGTGTGTGAAAGACCTAATCCCAGAGGTGTATTTGGGTATCGATCCACTTTTTTTTCTTTTTTTTTTCTTTTAATTTCTCTCTTCCCTCGCTTAAAGTCTTATCTACCACGTGGATCTCTTCGCTTCGAGTCGCTTTGATGTTCCACTTGTTTCGTTACGATTCAAAAAGGTGGTTCAGCATTATCCACTAATGGAGAAAAAAAGTTATAAAAAAAAAAAAATCAGGTCCTCTGTCTCTACTGTCTATGGGGACCCACAAAGGGAAAGATGAGATGCGTGAAAAGTTGTGGCGAAACTTACAGAGTACATTTTTTTAAAAGGTGTCTTTTCTCTCTCTCTCTCTCTCTCTCTCTCTCTCTCTCTCTCTCTCTCTCTCTCTCTCTCTCTCTCTCTCTCTCTCTGCCTCCCCCCTCATCCTCCCTACCCCTTCCCATTAAAAACAAATTCTTTTGCTTTTCTTCGGATAATCCAAGAATTGAGAATTTGTTGATGACAAACTTTCAAATTGGCGTTTTCAAGATGAGTGCACCTATTCCCTTGTTTTGCTTGTTTGTTTTCTGTGGATGCTGTATTATGTGCAGTGCACGGTCACGCTGTTTGACATTGACTTTGATTTAAACATGTTTTTCAACAGCGTTATTTTGTTCCCTGGCGTTTCTATCAAAGGGCTTCAGCCATCATCTAAACTCTCTCCCTCTCTGTCGCTGTCTGTCTGTCTGTATCTGTCTGTTCGTCTGTCTGTCTGTCAGTCTCTGTCTGTCTGTCTATCTGTCTGTCTCCCCCTCTCTTCTCCTCTCTCTCTCTCTCTCTCTCTCTCTCTCTCTCTCTCTCTCTCTCTTCTTTCTCTCTTTCTCTCTCTAACTAAATCGGTCGTTAAAAGAAAGATACAGTAAATGGCAAATCAACTTTTTGCAGTGGACGATTAAGGAATTGTAACACTAAACAAGTACAATATGTATTTAAAAAGAAGGGTGGGGGGAGGGGGGAAGGGGAGGGAGATTTTCCATTCGCTGAGATGAGATCAAATGACTAGCTCCCAAATACTCTCGCATCATTAGGTTGATTCCGTCAGGAGGACTTCACGTTTTAGTAAGACAGGTTCAGTAAGATGAGATCATCAATAG
>CM065720.1:47661050-47666050 GCA_033310375.1 Conus canariensis
AAATAGTGTCACCAATGACAGTTGCTTGCAAGGGCTTCACAAACGAACAGACACAACAACAGTAAACGAATAACTCTGAGCAGGGTTCCAAATCTCAATAATTTTTTTATTGCCAGAGTAGAATACAAAACCAGGAGAAGAAGGAGGAGAATAAATGAGAGGAGAGGAGGAGGAGGAGGAGGAGGAGGAGAGAGGAAGAAGGAGAAGAAGAAGAAGAAGAAGAAGAAGACACCACCACCACCACCACCACCACCACAACCATCAGCACCACCACCACCACCACAACCATCAGCACCACCACCACCACCACAACCATCAGCAGCACCACCACCACCACCGACAACAACGTACAGTAGGTGTGTAAGAAGGAGGAGACTAAGAAAAAACGGAGAATAAAACAAGGTAAAAAAAACTAAAAGAAGAAGAAAAGTAGAAAAATGAAAGGCAGATTTCGTATTTTTCCAGACGACCCTCTAGACATGACCATTGAAAGCTCTTCTCTTCTCCGGTCTCATCCAAGCGCAAACTGAAAGGAAATCACCGGATCTGGAACCGATAAATTCCAGCATGCCGTCTGGACCACCACCACCAGACCTATTCTCTCCCTCATCCCCACCACACACTCTACCATCCATCTCTTCCAAACAACCCCTCACTCTCTCCTTGCCAACGTGGCCCAGCCTTAACCCTCGCCCTTCCTCCCACCCAGACCACTCCATCCCACCATACCTCCCCCCCCCCCCCGCTCCTTTTCTGTTAGTGTCCCTATCGACCCATATCATCTACTAACTCACGTATCTTCAGTTGGGATGCTAGAGAGAGGAGAGAGAGAGAGAGAGAGAGAGAGAGAGAGAGAGAGAGAGAGAGAGAAAGAGGGTGTGTGTGTATGTGTGTGTGTGTGAGAGAGAGAGAGAGAGAGAGAGAGAGAGAGAGAGAGACAGACAGACAGACAGACAGACAGACGACGGACAGACAGACACACATACACATAGAGAGAAGAGAGAGAGAGAGAGAGAGAGAGAGAGAGAGAGAGAGATGAGAGGGGGGGGGGCATATAAACAGACCGGCAGGCACAGACCGCCAGAGAATTCGATTGATGTGCAAAGTCAGTTGTAAAAAAGATACAATCGTTTGTTGTTATTGTTGTTGTTGTTGCTGTTGTTGTTTTTCTATTCTTTCAGCCAAGTTGTGCTTCAAAGGTAAAGTGACCAAGGAGTATGAGAGAGAGAAAGAGAGAGAGAGAGAGAGAGAGAGAGAGAGAGAGAGAGATAGGGGCAGACAGACAGACAGACAGACAGACAGACAGACAGACAGACAGACAGATACAGACAAAGAATCCGACTGGTGCGCAAAGTCAGTTGTAGAAAGGACACAACTGCTTGTTGACGTTGATGTTGTTGTTGTTGCTGCTGCTGTTGTTGTTGTTGCTGCTGCTGCTGCTGTGTTGTTTTCTATTATTGGTTCTTATAGCCATGTTGAGCGCTAAAGGTAAAGTGACCTTGAAGAGAGAGAGAGAGAGAGAGAGAGAGAGAGAGAGAGAGAGAGACAGAGAGAGACAGAGACAGATAGACTGACACTAGACAGACAGACAGACAGACAGATAGAAAGAAAGAACGAAGACGTTACTATGGTCAGAATTTCAAGCGAACCTGTCCTGATCTGGTCTTCCATTTCACTTTCAAGCGAGGCCTCGTCACCTATGCACCAGCAGCGCCGTGCACTGGCTCATGAAGCTGAACTCAGGAAAAATATCTGGAATTCTACTCGTTACATGGAAAAATCAGACAGTAAACGCAGGACCGTGCTGCAGGCTTATTTCCACTGGACACACTGTTTCGCATGACACAATCTTTAGACTGATACTGTTTCAGGGCCTGCTGCGATCATCTAAATCGGTGTCGAAAAAGTCGTAGGGAGCACACGATGATTCGCACTTTTTTCTGTTTCATGTTTAGAGACACTTCAGCGGCATTTTACCTAAGCCGATCCTTCTGGCCCCACGTACTCAGCCACAGCCTTGCCCATCCGGCCACAGCCGAGCACCGGCAATCTGCTGGAATCAATTAATGTCAAGTCGTCCAGAGGCACCCCGCTATAGGAGACACTGAACTGCTGTCGAGTCACTTAGCTAATGTTCAGTGGTGTCTGTTCTCATCCAACATATGCAAAACACCGCCTGCTAATACACTCTTGGCGACAATAACTGCTTAGCTACGCAGCCACAATGAGTGAGCCACCCTCTGGAGGGCGCAACAACAACAGTTCCCCCTCCCCCCCCCCACTCCCCCCGCCAAATATGCCGATACCGGTGGCCCCGACAGAAACAAAGCAAGGGCGTTGACCTGGAGTGAAAATCCAAACCGAAGACACCACGCTTGAGAACAGGGCATGAAGGGTATCAGAATTGGACACTTTCTGTCCATGCTTTTTTCATGCTGTTTGATTGAGGATGCGGGGATAGTGTAGATGATGCTATGGCTTTTTATTCAGGTCTGAGACTTCATGACGAGGTTGTACTCTATGCTTGCTTTCATGATATGTTCCAGCGTTAATTGGGCCCAAGAGATACAGACACCTGCAGTGCTGATCAGGAAATTTGAGCATCACTCTAAGAGACGCATCCATTAAGCGGATGAAACTCGACTATGTGGTCACAGTCTTCCCATCTAGGCCCATGTTAAACTCAACCCTGGATAGGAACCAATAGAGGCGGAAAAAAAATCTGCACACATAAACGGCTCTGATGGGAATCGAACCCACGACCTTTAAACCGGGAGTCTACGACGCAAACCACTTCGCCATAACGGCTGCGAGATAAGTCATATTTGTTAGAGTTCCGTTACCTCACGTAGGTGACTGACTACTTTCGGACATCGCAGTCACCACGTCTGACAAGAACATTGTTCAACTACCTGGTGTGCCTTCTTGGGTTACCGTGTTTACCAGGTTGTTGGCGTCTACTGTTCAGTGAGGGCGCCCCACTGCCACCACGAAGCCGGTGCCCGCGCCTGCGACAATAACCGTGCATGTGCTTCAAACGAGACAGTTTGACATGTGGCGAAGTGTGGCGTACAGACAGTAGCCCACGAATAGAAGTCGCACAGAAAGAATCCAGACCGGCTGATGCCAGGATGTATTATGAAAGTAAGCGTACAGTCTCAGACCGTGGCGGAGATCCGTACCATCATCTTCATCACCCTTATTTTCATCAATCGTATTAGAAACTAAGCCTACAATTCTGTGGTCCTTTATGCCCTGCTCTCATGGTGTGCCTCAGCTTCAATGTCCTCTCCACGTTTGTGTCCTTGGTTTGATTCCGTCGGGGTTACCCGTATCGGCGACTCCATGGGGTCTGTCGTTGGACGGACGTAGTGGCGCCCTCCGGATGGAGAGCTCACCCACGCCAGCTCTGCGACTAAGCAATTTATTATTGTCGTCATTAGGGGGCTTAGTAGGTGGTGCCCTGCGTATGTTGGATCAGAACAGGCGCCACTGAACACCACCGAAGTGACTCGACAGCAGTGCAGTCTCTCCTCCGGACGACTTACGACTTGACGACTTGGCATTTACTGCTCCATGTGGATTGCCCGTGCCGGGGCTGTAGCTGTGGACGGGGTGTTGGAATGAGCGGCGTGGGTGCACTGCCTCTGAGGTGGCACAAAAAAGACACCAGACCACCCGGAAGAGGGGGATGCCTTTAACATGCGCACTGGGGGTTTTAACGAGCGAAAACCGACGACGCCTATCCTTCAAGCCGTCTATATTTATGATGCTGGATTTGTGGTGGTGGTTAAGCCTTGACTGATAACTGCGCGTCTTGTCTGTGGCATTGGCATTGATGTTCCCCACGCCGCTCGTTCCGGCTGTGCAATACACAGTTCCACCGAAACTCTTGTGGCGCAGTTTGCCCATAGCCACATTTCACAGCGAGTAGCTATGATCGGTTGTCATGGGGGACATCTGCCGGGGACAAGCCGCAATACAATTAGAGCTAAGATGATTGAGTAGTGTTCGGTTGTTCCTGTTCAAATCTTGGGTTGAGAGGGAAAGAGAGAGAGAGAGAGAGAGAGAGAGAGAGAGAGAGAGAGAGAGAGAGAGAGGCAGATAGGCAGAGAGAGAGAGAGGAGGGAGAATGGGGAGAGAAAGAAAAAGGGAGAGAGACAGACAGGGAGGAAGGAGGGAAGGACAGTGAGAGAGAGAGACAGAGACAGAGAGAGAGACAGATAGACAGATAGACAGATTGAAAGACAGACATAGACAGAGAGAGAGAGAGAGAGAGAGAGAGAGAGAAGGGGAAAGGAAGATCTCTCTCTCTCTCTCTCTCTTTATTTCTCTCACTCCATCTCTCTCTCCCTCTCACCCCCTCTCTCTCTTCCTTCTTGTTGTCACCCCCACCCCCCCTCATCCATATTACTTTTTTGTTTCTTTTCTCTCCCTCTCTCTCCATTTCTCTCCACCTCCATCTGGGGGATTCCCCCAATCGTCAGACAGAGCTATTCCAGCTGTGAGGTGTCTCAAGGAGTAGATACTCCAAGCCCGCAGGAGGTGGGATAAGCAGACATGAAATCCGCACAGAACAGGGGGAGAAAAGGAGAAGGGAGGATATGAGGGTATGAAAGGGAGGGCGAGGGGGGGGGGATCAAAGTGTGGGGTGAAGTGGTTTGTTAGTAGGGATTGGGTTGACGATGGGGAGAGGGTTACAGCAGGAGGGAGACGTGGTGTGAATGGAGGAAGAGGTTTTTGAAGGGGGTGGCCAAACAATACACTGACAGTTGTTGGCCACGGGATCCTACGAGGTTGCCGCGAAATTTCAGAACACTGCTGGGAACAGGGAACACAGAGAGAGAGAGAGAGAGAGAGAGAGAGAGAGAGAGAGAGAGGGGAGAGAGAGACAGAGACAGAGACAGAGACAGAGACAGAGACAGACAGACAGACAGAGACAGACAGACGGCAGATGAGTGATGACAGGGTGGTACAGAGAGAGGAGAGAGAGAGAGAGA
>CM065720.1:47671050-47677204 GCA_033310375.1 Conus canariensis
TCTCTCTCTCTCTCTCTCTCTCTCTCTCTCTCTCTCTCTCTTCCACGCGCCTCCTTCAAAAACTGGATGTAAAATCTCATTCCTATTTATCTATCATCCTCGTAAATAAACAACTTGTCATGTTCTCTCTCTCTCTCTCTCTCTCTCTCTCTCTCTCTCTCTCTCTCCTCTCTCTCTCCTCTCCCTCCCTCTCCCTCTCTCTCCCTCTCCCTCTCTCTCTATCTCTCCTCCCTCCTCTCTCTCTCTCTCTCTCTCCTCTCTCTCTCTCTCTCTCTCTCAAAGAAATTCCCCCAAACAAAAAAAAAAAAAAGAAAAAAAAAAAAAAAAAAAAAAACGAAGCAACACACAACAAAATAATAATAATAAAATCAAACCCTATCAGAGAAAATCTCAGAGCTCCCAGTGATTCCTAGGAGCGGGAGGGGGGGGGAGGAGGGGGGGGGCAGGAGGGAGGGAGGCAGAAAGACCCCTCGTAAAGCAGAGCCATCACTCTGGTTTCAGTGACAGTAATTGTCATAAAGGGTGTGATTGGATGTGCTATCTGTCCGAAGGAGACAGCGGGCACACGGATAAAAGCATGAGGCGTTGAAGGAAGGGAGGGAGGCAGGGAGGGAGGGAGGGAACAGGCAAGAGGAGGGAGGGAAGGGAAGTGGAGGGGAAGAGTCAGGGGGGGGCGGGGAGGTGGAGGAGGAGGGGGTGGGGGTGGGGGTGGTGGTGGCAGAGAAGGAATGAGAGGGTGACCGCTACACTGAGGAGGACATGGAGAGAATAATGATGGAACACTTTGTCTTGACTGTGGTGGAGGTGAATTCTTTCTCTCTGTGTCTCTGTCTCCGTCTCTGTCTGTCTCTCCCTCTCTCTCTCTCTCTCTCTCCTCTCTCTCTCTCTCTCTCTCTCTCTCTCTCTCCTCTCTGTGGGTGCGCGAGCCCCCACCCCCACCCCTCACCCACTTTCAACCTCCCTACACGCACACAAGAGAAAAACAACTACAAAAAACAGGCATAGAGGGAAATACACTCACACCGACGTAATATGTAAAGAGAAAAAAATGTTCATATACTCACACACGCGCGCGCGCGCACGCACGCACGCACGCACACATACTCACACACACAAAACACACACACACACACACACACACACACACACACACACACACACACACACACACACACACATGTACACCGACACACGAGCGCACGCGCGCACGCACGCACGCACACACACACACACACACACACACGCGCCGGCGCGCGCGTGCGCGCATTACGATCACCTTTAATCACGACCATCACAACATATCATCATCATCATCATCATCATCATCATCATCATCATCGTCGTCGTCGTCGTCGTCTCATCATCATCATCATCATCATCATCATCATCATCATCATCATCATCATCATCATCATCACCATGCTCATCGTCGTCGTAGTCATAAACAACAACAAACAAGTTATCAATCCGAACGCGAAACTGATTAATCAGCCGTCACTGTCAGGCAATATATCTCTTCCCCAACCCCAAGAAGACTAGAGAGTGCCAGTAAAGCCAGCCGTAAAGCGGAATTTCTCTCTGGGCCCAGTGATAAAGGGTGACATTGGATGTGCCTGCTGCCAAAAGGAGACGGCTTCCACACGGATTCAGGTGCTGGACAGGAGATGAGATAAGGCGGAAGGGGGGGGGGGGGGGGGGAGTGGGGGATAGAGAGAAGGAGAGAAAGAGAGAGACAGGCAGACAGACAGACAGATATAGACAGTGACAGAGAGACCGACAGACAGACAGAGAGACAAATACACAGAGGCAGCCAGCCAGCCAGAGACAGAGACAGAGAGAGACAGAGAGAGAGAGAGAAGAGAGAGAGAGAGAGAGAGAGAGAGAGAGAGAGAGAGAGAGAGACAGTGAGAGAGAGAGAGAGAGAGACAGAGCAGACAAACAGAGCGAGAGCGAGACAGACGGACAAACAGAGAGAGAGAGAGAGAGAGAGAGAGAGAGAGAGAGAGAGAGAGGAGAGAGAGAGAGAGAGAGAGAGAGAGAGAGAGAGGAGAAACAAGTTGACGAAATAAATGTTTTCACGGTGAAAGGCATAACTCCCAACCTCCCACACTACGACCTTTTCTTGTGTCGTTTTACGCTCCACCCCTCCTTCCTTTCCCACACTTTCAGCTTCCCTCCTCCCCCCACCCCCACCTTATCCGCTCCCTTCGCCTCCTCCAAAACGGCAGTCCATCTCTCACGCCCTGTTATCTTTCTGTGGCCTATGCATCACTTAATAGGGGTTTTGCCAGTATGCATCCAAGAAAAACAATTCATTCGATTTCTTGAGAGAGAGAGAGAGAGAGAGAGAGAGAGAGAGAGAGAGAGAGAGAGAGAGAGATAGAGAGAGAGACAGAGACAGAGACAGAGAGACTGACTCTAAAACAAATCGCTACAAAGGCAAATTTGACCGATTTGTGTCCATTACATGTACAAATATGACTTTTTTGTGTGCATCAACCCATACATTTTTTTTTCTTTCCTTCTCTTCAGTTATCGTTCTTGTCTGTTTGTTTGTTTTGGTTGCTCAGTGTTTTTATTTGTTTTGTTTTGTTTCCAGTGACCGAGCAAAGTAGGCAATTTTGAATAATCATGATGGTTCTTAGGCTATCAGTGTAGATTTGTCGGCTGGGTTGCTTGTTTGCATGTTGCTCGGTTGGCTAATTAATTCAGCATGTGAATAAATGAATGCCTAGCAGAGTGTGTGAGAGTTCGTAAGTTATATGTTAAGGCAATCTCTCAGTTAGCTAGTCGCCTAGCTCCTAGTTAGCCCACATACCTGTTCTCTCCCTTCCTATTTTACTTGGCGTTCGTTACTCAGCTTTGAGTGTTTGTTTGATTGTTTGTTTTCGGGTGTGTCATTCATCATCGAAGTAACTGGTGTTGATTACTGAGAAATAGTCTCCAATCAAATGGTTGCAGCATTTGTCCGTGGAGCTGACAAATGATGATTCACTGGTGGGGTGGGATTTTTACGGCTTGAAAATCCTCTGTGTCCAGCAAGACGTAAATGGAAACTCATAAGGGGAGCGTATCAATATTCTAAACCCCGCTCCCCATACCCCACCGTTCAACACGCCACACGCTCAATACTCCCCCTGCTCGATACCCCCCACCCCCACCCCTCACCTCATGGTACTCCGCCTGCTTCCCGCTGCTGAATACACCCCTGACCAGTAATATCTCACCGCTCGATACTCCCCCTGTCCAATCTCCCCCCCCCCCCCTGTGCTCAACATTTTCCCTGTTTAATATTCTCACTGTTCAATACCCACACAAAGGTAAGAAGCTCTTATTCGGTATAGGGTGTAGAAAAAGGAAATCTTATCCATGGCACACATACAGACACTCCCCTTCTCCTCCCCCCCCCACACGCGCGCCACACACACCACACACACACACACACACACACCCACACACCTCTCTCTCTCTCTCTCCCTCTTTCTCACTCACACACACACACACACACACACACACACACACACCACACACACACACACACACACACACACACACACAGAGGTAAGCAGGGGGGAGTATCCAGCACGGGATCTAACATTACGAGGGAGTATTAAGCTAATACCCACCCATTACCCCCCACTCCACCTCACCCCTTTCGCCCCATGGGCATATAAAAACAAACAAACAAACAAACAAAACAAAACAAAACAAAAAAAAACCCTCCCACACACACCCACGAGCAAGCAATCCACAATACTCGTCCTATCAACACGTACTGTCAGACAATTGACGCCCTTCGCATGTTGAACAGCCCACCCTATACAGACCACGTCGAGGCGTTTTGCACGAGAGCTAAAACGTGCGGTGCAGACAGGGAAGGAACTCCCACCAGAGCGCATCACGCCACGCCACTATAGATTCATAACGACAGTGCGTGTACATTTGGTATCGTTGCCGAAATCAGAGACTGCTGGGGACAACAGAAATAATCAGGAAATAAAATGGACACCGATGATGAAATCTGAGAAGCTGAAACAATCTAAAAAAAAAAAAAAAAAAGAAACAATGGCCTCTTTGGCAGCTGGTTTGAAATGAACTCATGACAGGGGGGGGGGGGGGGGGGGGGGGGGGGGGGGGGGGGGGGGGGGGGGGGGGGGGGGGGAGGGGGAGGGAGGGAGGAAGAGAGAGCTTTTTTGGGGGGGTGGGGAAGTCATAATGATAATGATAGATAATAACTATAAATAAGATTCTTACTTCAAGTGTAAATCAGATTATCATTCTGCATTACAAAACATAATACACGAATAATTCGTATCAATTTCTAATGCAAACTTATATTAATGTTGTTGGTACATCAAAGAAATTGATCAAGATGTATTGTTGCATATTGCAAACCAATAGACAGAAATCAAAGCTGTTTGGACCACAACTATATGGTTAAATACCAGCGTAATGTATCTTATAACCCGTTTTTTTTTGTTTGTTTGAGCATACAGAGAGGTATGAAATAAGATATATAGTTGTATCTTGGAAGCCCATTGGCGGATTAAAGTTGTTTGTATTATAATAGTTAAACAAGATATTAACAATGACTTTGTAGCAAAAACCACTTGCGAGTTATGCAACCGCGCAGACATGCACTGAGACATCGACATCCATCCTCTTACACGAACAGTTTGTCATATACCCCTGAGGCACATGATTCTGTCCAGCGATGTTTAAAAAGAGGATAAAAGAACGGGAGAAAAAAAAGGTTCCAGTACCTTGCTTAGAACACGGACCACCTCTAACAGTTCACTTAGGAAGAGATCATAAGCTCCGGCGATCTTCCATAATGCTATGTCCTGGATACGGAAAATCTCTAGCAGTTATCTCAGCGAGGGGCAACAGTTCCAACAGCCTGCCGTAACGCCATGCTTTGGATACTGAAGATCTTTAACATTTCACCTAAAGAGAGAGAGAGAGAGAGAGAGAGAGAGAGAGAGAGAGAGAGAGAGAGAGAGAGAGAGAGATATGGATCCGGCGGCCTTCCGTAATGTCATTGCTCTGACACTAACAGTTCGCTTCCCTCCGTCGCAATAAAGCTACGAAACATATTTCAAACCTCCTTAAAAAAAAAAAACAAAAAAAACGAAAACAACAACACTGTTAGACATGTCGGCGGGTAAAATAGGCGATGTAAGTTGTTGGTTTGGTGGCTGCTTGATGGAGAGAGGTGGGGTCGGGAGGGGGGGGGGGGGGTCAACTGGTTTGCTAGTTCGTTTGTTGGCTGGTTGGTCACCTACTTTTTGACTGGCTAAAAAGAAAATATCTCTGTAGACAGTTAGCCAAATACCTAGATGGCAAGTTTTCAAAATGAGGTGAATGCTGAGGCAATTCGAAACAAACTTAAAAGAATATAATTACTGTGCGGGCTGAACGAAAGAAACAAACATTTTACACGACAAACACGACGTGTTTCGACCTCTGTGGTCATTTCCAGGCAAGACAAACAACATTCAAGCCAATGAAAACAAAGAACGAACCCAAATCACTTAAACTCCTCATTCTGCGTCCAGTTTGATGAGATACGTGACCTGTCTGTTCCTTCGTTTCCATTGCACTGAATGTTGTTCCCTTGTCTGAACAAGACCAAAGAGATCAAGTCGCGTCGTAGGTTGTTTGTAATTTTTGCTTCGTTTTTCAGCGGATGTCATTATTTTTTTTTTAAGTTGGTCCCATCGAGTTAAAAGTTTAAAAGTAAGACGTATCAATTGATATTTGCTTTCTTGCCCCTCTCTCTCTCTCTCTTCTCTCCCCCTCCCCTTCCTCCTCTCTCTTTGCTGTTTTTTCGCCTCTCTCTCTCGGGGCGCCCGTGTCTGTCCCTTCTGCTGGCCCTTGGGGGTTGTCTGTCTGCTTTGGGCTTCTTCCTTTCCCCCCCCCCCCCCCCCACCCCACAACACCACACACCACACCACCCCAACACACACCACACCACACAAAAACCCTTATTCTGCTGCTGCCTCCCCCCTCGTTGTTGTCTGTGTCGCGTCGTTTTTCTCTTCTTCTCCCCCTTTTCTCCCCCCTTCTGTTGTTCTACCCTTTTGGGCCGCGCCGCGGGGTGGGGGCCCCCCCCCTCCCCCCCTCTCTCTCTCTCTACCCCTTTTAAAAAAAT
>CM065720.1:47677304-47682304 GCA_033310375.1 Conus canariensis
TGTGTGCATATGCTTTTAGTCTTTCAGCGACTTTTTTCCTCTCCACACTTTCGTTTTGTTCCATTTTGCTACCCTTCGCTGGCTGCTTCGGGGGTGCTGTTGCATTCTCTTTTGAACCCTTGGTGGTGAGAGAACACCACAGAATTATGGACTGTGGTGTGTCTCTATTTGACACCAAGAGCACAGACACAATCAGCCGTGTCTCCCTGATGAGTCCGATCCAGCGGACGAAAGGCCTAGGAGCAGGCAATACAAATAGATGTGCCTTCGAGAGGGATTGCGATGGATCCCTCAGGCAGCTAGTGAAGGGTTTCTCATATTTATAATATATTCCCCCCATTTTCTTCATCTTCAATTTTTTTTTTCTTTTCTAAAAGTTCAAATCTTTCTTTGCCAAGTCATTACTATAATGACTGAAGAATTGTTAGCCTGCACTTGTTTTCCCCCACTACTTAATTGTTCAGCATTGTATTGTTTGGTCAATCAGTGGGAGATTGCATCTCTTAGGAGATCCAAGTAAAGGTTGTTCTGTACAATTCTTAGCCGCTTACAATGCTTGGGTTATTGAACAGCAGAGCTGACCACTCAGACTGTTCCACATCTTTTGATCTCCCTTGTATCCTTGAATGGATCCTCAAGCATAGGCTCAAAGATTGTCCCCTACATCTTATACTGTGTGCATAATGCTTTTAGTCTTTCAGCAACTTTTTTCCTCTCCACACTTTCGTTTTGTTCCATTTTGCTACCCTTCGCTGGCTGCTTCGGGGGTGCTGTTGCATTCTCTTTTGAACCCTTGGTGGTGAGAACACCACAGAATTATGGACTGTGGTGTGTCTCTATTTGACACCAAGAGCACAGACACAATCAGCCGTGTTCCCTGATGAGTCTGATCCAGCGGACGAAAGGCCTAGGAGCAGGCAATACAAATAGATGTGCCTTCGAGAGGGATTGCGATGGTTCCCTCAGGCAGCTAGTGAAGGGTTTCTCATATTTATAATATATTCCCCCATTTTCTTCATCTTCAATTTTTTTTTTCTTTTCTAAAAGTTCAAATCTTTCTTTGCCAAGTCATTACTATAATGACTGAAGAATTGTTAGCCTGCACTTGTTTTCCCCCACTACTTAATTGTTCAGCATTGTATTGTTTGGTCAATCAGTGGGAGATTGCATCTCTTAGGAGATCCAAGTAAAGGTTGTTCTGTACAATTCTTAGCCGCTTACAATGCTTGGGTTATTGAACAGCAGAGCTGACCACTCAGACTGTTCCACATCTTTTGATCTCCCTTGTATCCTTGAATGGATCCTCAAGCATAGGCTCAAAGATTGTCCCCTACATCTTATACTGTGTGCATAATGCTTTTAGTCTTTCAGCAACTTTTTTCCTCTCCACACTTTCGTTTTGTTCCATTTTGCTACCCTTCGCTGGCTGCTTCGGGGGTGCTGTTGCATTCTCTTTTGAACCCTTGGTGGTGAGAACACCACAGAATTATGGACTGTGGTGTGTCTCTATTTGACACCAAGAGCACAGACACAATCAGCCGTGTCCCTGATGAGTCCGATCCAGCGGACGAAAGGCCTAGGAGCAGGCAATACAAATAGATGTGCCTTCGAGAGGGATTGCGATGGTTCCCTCAGGCAGCTAGTGAAGGGTTTCTCATATTTATAATATATTCCCCCCATTTTCTTCATCTTCAATTTTGTTTTTTCTTTTCTAAAAGTTCAAATCTTTCTTTGCCAAGTCATTACTATAATGACTGAAGAATTGTTAGCCTGCACTTGTTTTCCCCCACTACTTAATTGTTCAGCACTAAACGAAAGAAAGAAAGAAAGAAAGGACAGACAGACAGACGGACAGACAGAACAAAAGGAGGAGAAGAAGAGAAGTAGCATAGATCCACCTAGATTGAAAAGGAAATTGAGATTGTCTGTTTGTTTGTTTGTTTGTTTGTTTGTTTTTTCCCCCAACAGGTAGAACAGCCAGTTATTCCCACCCCACCACCCCCAACCCCAGGTTGTCTTTGAGCCGATTACTGGGTACATTTCACATGAGCTGATAATGCAATTTCCCTGATGTTTTGTGGAATAATGTTACCCATTGCAGAGGCGAGATGAGCGCGTGGTGTGATTCCATAGGGTTTTGTAAAATTCCATGCCACGAACGTTACAGCTTCTGGCTGTGCACCTTGCAAAAAACAACAACAAAAAGACAGGATGGAGAAAACAAGAACAGTGGAGAGACCGATGGAAAAGAAGAAAAAAAGGCTAAAGAGAGAGAGAAGAGAGAGAGAGAGAGACAGACAGACAGACAGACAGACAGACAGACAGACAGACAAACAGACAGACAGACAGACAAGGACAGACAGACAGACAGAGACAGAGAGAGTAGAGTAGACTACAAAAACAAGAAAGACATGACGCACAAATTGTGAAGACATATGACAACGTTGCGGAAAAACAAACAAATAAAACGTTCAGTAAGATAAGCTGCTTTACCCATCATACGACAAGCGTAACGAGAAGGATGGCTGTGTTAGGGGTTTAAGACAAGAAGAAGAAGAAGAGAAGAAGAAGAAGAAGAAGAAGAGAGGAGGATAACAACAACAACAACAACAACAACAAAAAAAGCCCTGAAATCTCGTGCAATACAGAGCAATCCCCTCCGTCCCTTTTCCTCAAGCCCCCCCCCCCCCGCCCCCCTCCCCCTCCCCCTTTCCACCCCTCCCCCATCTCAACAGTTGTATAATTGTCATTGAAATCTCCCTATCGAATGAAAAATGAATCACCAACGAACTGAAGAAAAGTGTTCGGAACTTAAACTTACAGAAGAAGAAGAAGAAGAAGAAGAAGAAGAAGAAGAAGAAGAAAAGAAGAAAACAAGAAGAACAAGAAATAGATCCAATTGAATTAAAAGTGAAATTCGAGATTTTTTTCTCTCTCTCTCCAACTCCACAAACAACCAATCATCCCCCCCCCCCCCCTCCGGTTGCGTTTGAGCCGATTACTCTGCGCATTTCACGTGAGCTGATAATCGCGTTTCCAGAAATCTTAGGGGTATTGTTACTAATACATTGGAGACATGAGCACATGGTGTGATTCCACGCCGTGTAGGTTTCAGATTCTAGATTGTGCACCTGCACCTGCAGACTGGTCGATTGTCAGGCAGTAAGGTTTTAAAGGAAATGAGAAAGTAAGGGTGGAAAAATAAGAAAAGGGGAGAGACTGATTGAAAGGAAGAAAAACAAAACCTGTGAGAGAGAGAGAGAGAGAGAGAGAGAGAGAGAGAGAGAGAGAGAGAGAGAGAGAGAGAGAGAGAGAGAGAGAGAGAGATTGTGCCTAAGTGCAAACACCACAAGACTTCTCGCTCAGATCAGAAACACATGTCATCATAAAAGATGGGGGAAAATCGTTCAATAAAATAAGCTGCTTTACCCGTCATACGACAAGCGTAACACTCAAGATGGCTGTGTTATTTCCTAAGGGAGGAAAGAGAAGAAGAAGAAGAAGAGAAGAAGAAGAAGAAGAATGATGATGATGAAGAAAGAAGAAGAAGAAGAAGAAGAAGAAGAAGAGAAGAAGAAGAAGAAGAAGAAGAAGAAGAAGGAGAGGAAGGAAGGAAGGAAGGAGAAGAAGAAGAAGAAGAAGAAGAAGAAGAAGAAGAAGAAGAAGAAGAAGAAGAAGAAATAAAGCCCTACTACTCTCACATAACACAGAGCAACCCACTCTTTCACTCTTCCTCATGCTCCCCTTTCCATCCCTTCCCCATCTCAACACTTGTATCATTGTCAGTTGTATCTCCCTATCGAATAGAAAATTGAAAAGAAAAGAAAAATGTTTTCTCTAAAACGTGACCAACGAACTGAAAAAAAAGTATAGTACACACACACACACACACACACACACACACAACACACACACACACACACACACACACACACACACACACACACACAAGATAAATGAATGAGAAGAAAAAAAGAAATACATTCAATTAAATTAAAAGTGAAATTCGATATTCTTTTCTCTCTCTCTCAAACACCCTAAACAACCAATCATTCCCCTCTGGCTGCCTTTGAGGCAATTACTCTGTGCATTTCACATGACCTGATGATCGCGTTTCCAGAAATCCTAGGGGTGTTGTTACTAATACATCGGAGAGATGGGTACATGGTGTGATTCCACGGGGCTTCGTAATTCCATGCCGTGTGGGTTTCAGATTCTGGATTGTGCACCTGCACCTGCACACTGGTCGACTGATTGTCAGGCAGTAAGTTTTTAAAATAAATGAGAAAGGAAGGGTGGAAAAACAAGAACAGGGGAGAGACTTGTGGAAAGGGAAAAAAACAGAGAGAGAGAGAGAGAGAGAGAGAGAGAGAGAGAGAGAGAGAGAGAGAGAGAGAGAGAGGGGAGAGATTATGCCCAACTAGAAAAAGAAGACGCTCTAGTCATAAACACATGTCATCATGTAATATGCATATCTTTGCATGTAATTAGCTCCTTTACCCTTCCTACGACAAACGTAACAAGCAAGACCGCTGTGTTAAATGTAAAGGGGCAAAAAAGAAGAGAGAAGAAGAAGAAGAAGAAGAAGAAGAAGAAGAAGAAAGTAGAAGAAGAAGAAATAAACATAACACAGAGCAACCCACCCTTTCCCTATCTTCCTCATGCTCTCCCTTTCCATCCCTTCCCCATCTCAACACTTGTATAACTGTCAGCTTCATCTCCCTATGGGATGAAAAATGGGAAACCTTTGTTCTCTCTGAAACAACACCAACGAACTGGAAAAAACAACAGTGTTCGTAACTTCAAACTCACTAAAAAGAAGAAAAGAAACAGATATAATTGAATTGAAAAGAAAATTTGAGATTTTTTTTGTATCACTCTCTAACACCCCAAACAATTCATTACCACCCCTCCTCCTCAGCCCCCCCCCCGATTCCCCTCCCCCCCCCCCCTCTTCGTTGCCTTTGAGCCAATGACTGCGCATTTCACATAAGCTAAAA
>CM065720.1:47697304-47699804 GCA_033310375.1 Conus canariensis
TTAGATATGTTTGTGCTAGAGCTTGTAGAGTGAATATATTATCAATTGTACTGTAGCCCTTGCGGAAACCAGCTGGTGCCTGTGGGATCAGATCATTTCCTACTCAAAACAGCTTAAGGAGTCGCTTGCTTTGTCCTCATCTTCGTTTCGTTTGTGACTGATACAGCCTCTTCTTCAGACACACAATCCTATTACCAGACGTTTGTTTCTGGTGATATGTTGTTATATCAATAGTTACTGTGGTTTGTGTTTGCTTATGATCCAATTTGTCATCATCTCTTATGCTGTTTGTTTACGTGAGAGGTGTCATCCTATTATCGTATGTCACATTGTTTACAACATCACTAGCTTCACCCGGCGGAGGTAACAAAGTAGAATCTTTCCAGCAAGTTGCCTGGGCGTGGGGTCAGCCGGGCCTTCAGCTCTTTTCCTGCCGTAACACCAGCTTCTGGGAGGTCGTGTCGTACATGAAGGCCCGTCCTTCAACGACCAGCGTGACGGATCGGAGAAAGGCACGTTTTTGTACCGCCTTTGCTGTCTTGAGGAACGGCACTGGCAGACGTCGCCTCTCTCTCACTCGTGAGGTGAAATCCTGGTTTACAAACACCATTGATTTCTTTTCCTTCAGGATTTTGCGGTTGGCTAGAATGCGTGTTTTTGTCTTTAAATTTATTGAAGCAGCAGACAATGATGGGACGGGGTGGCTTGCCACCTCCTTGAAGACGATGAGCACGCTGTACTTGCACTTGCACATTCATACGCATCTTTCTTTCAGCACAGTCTTCACCGCCTCCTCGAGGTCTGACCACAGTTCTGTTTTTCCTTAGGGAGCAGGGATCCCATGAAGGATCAAGTTGTTGCGACGGCTCCTCCCCTCCAGGTCGTGCAATTTGCTTTCCAGCCTTTCAACTTTCTCTTTCAAGTCTTTGTTTTCTGTCTTCATTTCTTTCATTTCAGTTTGAAATGTCTCCATGAGCTGTTGCATCGTTGACAGAAGACCGTCGATCCTCACCTCCATTCTCATGTCCACCATCCCATCAACATTTCGATCACATCAGAAATGGTGGCCTGAAAGCCACTTCCACGGGCTCCAGGGGAGTTGGGAAGCTGCTGGTGGCTGGAAAACATGGCTGCCTGCCTCAGTGTCTCGTCAGGTGGACCTGGATGGGGCTCCACGTCTCCGTACTGCAGCAAGAACAACACCAGAAACATGAGCGCCACTGCCACACAGAGCTTTACATATTACTCGTATCACTCGCTGAAACACAGATTTCCGCTCTCTCGCGCGTTTCGACATGAAAGTTTGAAAAGTCCAGTAAAAATCGTCTGAAAAAGCTCGGGAAAAAACAACAACAACTGTGCATCTCGGCATAATACAGAGAAAGCACAAAAATAGGCGTGGATGTTGTCTGTTGAATGCCTAACTTATTTTGGCGAAATTGTGACAGTAAGTGACACAGCGTCAACAAATTGTTTGCTACTTCGTTGTTGACAACACATGTGAAATTGTTCTTACTTAAAAAAATACAAAATCAGTTATTCTCAGTCAGACCAATCAGAGCAAAAGCAGCATACGTCCTCTCGCGACGAGCGCTGTTCACCCGCCTCTCTCTCTCTCAATCTGTGTGTGTGTGTGTGTGTGTGTGTGTGTGTGTGTGTGTGTGTGTGTGTGTGTGTGTGTGTGTGTGTATACTACTAAAAACAATTGAAGTACCACCCCTAATTTTTGTATGCAATTTTTAAAAAGCTCTGATAAACCAATTAATATTGATAATTGAATAAACTCTGCTGGATAAGCTTACCCGGTTCTCAAATACTACTCCTCGTGCATTTTTGTTATGTTAAAGTCGGTCAGCAGTTATCTACCGCGTCGCATCTGAGGCAAAAAAATCCCGAGAAATTATCGAACTTGTGTCGCTCCCAGATTTTGACACAGATACAGCAAGAAAAAAAAATGTGATGCACGTGAAAGCAAGGTCATTTCTGAGCAGAATTGCAATCAGTTAGCACATTTGACGGGTATAAAAAGTCGCGAAATTTAGGAAGATTTAACCATGCCTGCGAGACAACGACCAAGCAACACCGACAGAGGAATAGCGATAGCATGGTACCAAGAAGGTATTGGCTTGAGGGAGATTGGTCGACGGCTTGGAGTGAGTCACCCAGTCATTCTGAGGCTCAGAGACCGTTGGCTTAACACTGGAAGTGTTGAAGAACAGCAGGGACGTGGACGGACGAGAAGCACCTCCAGACAGCAGGATCGGTTCATTGTTATCGCTTGTCTGAGAGACCGTTCAGCCAGTGCCACAGTACTCCGAGACCAGCTACGACAAGCCAGCAACGTCAACGTCAGTACCCAGACAGTTCGGAACCGGCTCCACGACGCCAACTTGAGGTCAAGTTCCCCAGCAGTGAGATCAATACTGACCCCAGCGCATCGAGCTCATCGTCGGGCCTGGGCAGCATGTCATAGAAGGTGGACAAGAGCTGAATGGGCAAC
>CM065720.1:47702304-47704804 GCA_033310375.1 Conus canariensis
GCTCAACACTGAAACAAGATCGTTCTGGACACTAAGCTTTTGCAAATAAGTACACTCTTATTTTAAAAACAACAACAACAACAACAACAAAATAATGATTGATAAATACCACTAGCGAGAGAGAGAGAGAGGGGAGAGAGAGAGAGAGAGAGAGAGAGAGAGAGAGAGAAGAGAGAGAGAGAGAGAGAGAGAGAACTGGAAGAGGGAATGTAATTCAACACAGACATCCTCAGACAGCCCAAGATAGACAGACATTGGGTTTGCAAACGATAGCAATTCTTTCTGAAATATATATATATATATATATATATATATATATATATATATATATATATATATAAAAGAAAGGAAACAACAAAAAGGCAAACGAAAGAAAGAAAGAATGAAAAAAAGAAAAAAAAAAGGAAGAAAGAAAGAAAGAAAAGACAGGAAAAAAAGAAAGAAAGAAAGAAAGAAAGAAAAAAGAAACAAAGAAAGAAAACAAACGAGTACCGTAGAGGTAGACAACAACAACAACAGTTACCCCAAGAAAGGAGAGAAAGAAAGAACGAAAAACAAACAAACAAACAAACAAATAAATAATGATAAAAACACGCTTACTAGATATAGGCAAGCAGGCACTAGAACGTTCTGTGCAACAACGGCCCACGATCAATACTAAAATATCATCAACAAGACATCATAAAGGAGAGACCGATACATCTAAACAAAATATTGAAACAATGGAGAAGAAGCCAGACAAACACAAGGAAAGGACAGATGGGAAAACAAACTGCAACAAACACACGAAATAAAGGTGGAGTCATCGTAACTTACACCAACCTACGCAAAAGGCAGGAGTGGATGAATAAACGCACAGAAACAACGACAACCTCCACCTCCGCCATACCCCGCTATTCCACCTCAACCCAGTCCCGACATCAATCAGTCCCATGGTCTCGAGAGACAGATATACTTAGAGGCAGACAGACAGACACACTTCATGAGACAGATGGACAAAGACAGAGAGACTGTGCTGTACAAACAAAGCAAAACAAAAGATACACAAAATAAACGCTCGTATGTCTTTTTGTGTGTGCAATTAAATCGCTAGATACACAAAATAAACGCTCGTATGTCTTTTTTTTGTGTGCAATTAAATCGCTAAGCGAAACTTTTAAGTCATGTACAAGTCATAAATGACAGAACTAACACAAACTCTGGAACAACAATGACTTAGAAAAAAAAAGAAGAAGAAAAGAAAACAAAAGGAAACACAAAGATGTATGATAAACTGAATGAAAGGAGAAGAAAACAATACTGTAATGTGTTCTGTTTTCACATTAAAATTACTTTTTTGTGGACCACTTATTCTCTCTCTCTCTCTCTCTCTCTCTCTCTCTCTCTGTTTACACACACACACACACACACACACACACACACACACACACACACACACACACACACACACATGCGCGCACGCACACACACATATCTATCTATCTATGTACACACACACTTACACACACACACACACACACACACACACACACACACACACACACACACACACACACACACACACACACACACACGTCCTCCATAAGCCTTATCTTGTACGTATCCACTTTTTGATTTCTCAACATATTCTAATCTATTACTTTAATAATAATAAAAAAATTCCTTTTCGAGGTGCTCATTTTTTTTTAAGGTCTCTCTTCATAAAGGCAGCATGATATACCCGGTTTCGGGGTAATTTTCTCGTTTATATGGAAACGTTTCTCATCAGCAGAAAACCAAGGTCCATTAGCTGTCCTGATGATCCCTTCATAAACCGAAACAGATGTCACTTACAGGTCCTACTGACCCATAGCGCACTCACGTTTGCAAAGATCAACAATTTTGTGTACTACTAGGGTATTTCATTTATGTCAATATGCAAATATCAGATGCGAGTTTGAAAGTACCAACAGGGATGAAAGTTGCGTGTGGAGTGGGCTTTTTTTTCAATACGTGTCTAATATCATCTGACGATGAAAAGACATTAAATAAACCACTGAACTATACTGAACTGGACGCACTCACAGAAGAAGAGTCCCTTTTTGGTGGTCCTTTTCAACTCAGGTGTTTCTCTTTAAACACGGCGGCAGCAAAACACATGGAGCAAAAACAGAGAGAGGAGAGAAACAAGGGGTGGCCCGGCTGGAATACCGGACTTGCGGTGGAGGTGATTAGGGAGGGGTGGGTGGGGGTGGGGGTGGGGGAGGCGCACTTGTTAGAGGGAAAGTGAGTGATAGACGATGATGGCAGTTGTGAGGTGGGGTGGGGTGGGGTGGGGCTGGCGTGTAGGGGGAGAGGAGAAGTGAATGGGGAGGGTTTGGGTTGATAGCGCCGCAGGGCAGTAAAGAACAAACTGGTCGATACCCATTCTCGCAAGTCAGAGCTTGCTGGGTCGTCTGTTACTGTTAGTGTGGGTTGCCATTCACACTTTCTGGAGTTGTCGTCAAGTGGTGTTGGGATT
>CM065720.1:47709804-47712304 GCA_033310375.1 Conus canariensis
ACCAAACCAGACCAAACCAAACCTCACTGGGTATTTGGGAGGGCGTGGATCTGCTCCCCTGGTAGAACACAAACCATATATCACTCTTCCTAAGAGATCCACGCTAAACTTAGATGACTTTGTTCTTGAGGACTCTGAGATGGGTTTGTCCTTGGGGTACATTCCCTCTTTCCATCCATTTGGTTAAGTAATGCATGCAGGATTTCCTGAATGTATGCGGAATCCACCCATTGTTCTAGATCACCAAGTGGATCCGCACCATTTTTTCCTCCTGTGTCATCTTCTCTGCCATTAACATGAGATCTTGACCCCCCTCCTCCCCCACCCCCACACCCACACACAGACACACACCCACGCCGCTCGTTCTGGCTCCCATCCACAGTCACATTCATGCTTGTCCCATCACAGCTCCGGCAACGAGAATCCACAGGGAGCGATCAATGTCAAGTCATTACCAGCCAACTCAGAAGAAGAGACATCTGTACCACTGCTGAGCCACTTTAGTAGTATTCAGTGGCGTATGTCCTGACATATACATGCATAGGTCACCACCTACTAAGCCTGCTACTGACAACAATATTTGCTTGGTAGTGGAGCCAACGTGACTGAGCTGTCCCTCCAGAGGTCGTTACCATGTCCGCCCAATGACAGTTCTCAGGAGCTTGCCAGTATTGGTGACCTCAACATGAAATTCACCAAGGCCATAGATATGGAAACAAAATTGAGGTAGCCGAGTAGGAAGAGCTACATAATTTGATACATTCTTATGCTGAACGGTAAGGATGAGGATGATGAAGATGCAACTTTGGAACTCCATTCTTAATCTGAGACTACACGCCAGGGGCGGTATGCAGATAGGCCCGATAAATCGTCTATCGAACCGATTGCGGTAGTCGGCTCGATAATGCGGAAAAATTATCATGCAGGAAACCACGATAGAGACCTGTCCCCCCTATAAGTTTATAGGTGGTACCTCCCTCCGATATCTCGTCTTTCGGTCCGATATCTATGTTGATAAGATGGCAGCCGCGTTTGTCGCCCTGAGAATGCGGAGACGTCGAATGTTGCGAAGAGAACGTATTTTTCGAGACAGACTGCATCCACTGGACAGATACGATGATGTCGAACTGTACTCGAAATTTAGAATCGTGCGACAAGACATTCTGCAGCTGACAGATTCAGTTGCAGAGACAATTGAACTGTCCAACCGGCAGGGCAGCTTGACCCAGTGTCCGTGAAATTCGGTTTCCGCGCCCGCTTCCCCTCGGCCATTTTGCTGCTAAACTGATGAACGCATGCGCAGCGAGGGCGAAAGTTGGGGAATCCCTGCCAAGTTATTCTTAGAGCAGCCACGGATACCCGATAGTTATTGGAGGCACTGTCGGATGTCCATGCATGCCGAGCTATCGGATGAACTGTCCCACCGATAGATCTCGGTGGGATAGATCCTATCGGACTGTTAAATTATCGGAGGTATCTGCATACCGGCCCTGGGCTGTTCCCTATACTTGATATATCCCGCCGTCAACCAAGCTCCAGACATACACACACCTGCAAGAGTTGTTCATAAAATTTGAGCAACACTCTTGGACAAGCATCCATTAAGTAGATGAAATTCGACCGTGTTATCCAAGTCTTCCCAACTGAGCCCTTAACAAACTCAGCTCCAGGCAGGAACTTGTCAGGGCATCAACATCCCGCAAAAAATGGCTTTGATAGGAATCGAACCACAACCTCCAGCCGGGAGTCTCCAGTGCTAACTACTGTACCACGTGGCTGTTCCGCTCCAAAATGTAATGGGTATGTGTTTGGGTTACACTCCATTTCTCCATAAAAGTATTCCTAAAGTCGGTAATGCTGTTGTTGCATTTGCTGATCCTCGATCTTCCTTTTTTCTGGCTACGCATAACAGATCCATTCAAAACTTAGATAAATAGATTCATCATTAGGCCACATTCTGTCTCTCCATCAAGTTTTGTTAAAATCAGTAAACTGGTTTTGCATATAAATAAGAAACAAACAGGGTAACTCTTGCTTCTATGATGATATAATTACAGGCCCATAACTCCAAACAAATGCTAATTTCGATATCAAACCGCCTAGCAGAAAGGACAACACAGAGCACACAGCTACAGAACGCACATTGAGACATCGACAAGAACGGATGTTCCAAACTTGCCCATATACCATGTACCTCACACATCTACACAGCAACAACAACTGACGGAATGAACAAATGCAAATTAACCTTTATTCAAGGCTATAGTCAACAAACACACGGTCGAACAATAACAAGCACAGACAGCCTCACTTGGATTGGTTTGACTGGGAACGTTAAATGAGGCAAGACACAATAAACAGTGAATACGAAACAAGCAGGGTAACTCTTGTTCCCATGATGAAATAATTTCAGGCTCAAAATCCCAAACGAACGCTGCTTACGAGACCAAATCGCCAAGCAGAAAGGACAACACAGAGCGCACAGAACAAACAAGGAGCC
>CM065720.1:47717304-47719804 GCA_033310375.1 Conus canariensis
GGGCGCTGGAAATTAAACGCTGCATGGATATGTATGGCTTCTCTGAAGTTTGGTTGAATGAAGGCGTAGGAAATGAGCAAAGATTTATCATAACACTAAAACAAAGAATCATAGATTGTTACAAACAGAACTGGCATAACAAAGTAGCGAATAGTGAACGATTTGCAACATATTATACGTTTAAATCTATACACCGAACTGAAGAATACTTTTGCGCAATCACAATCGCGAAGTTCAGAAAAGCATTGACAAGACTACGATTAGGAATAAACGAACTGCATGGCAATAAAAAATATACAGATAATCAAGCTCTAACAACATGCCCCTTCTGCCCAACAGTAGAAACAGAAATGCACTTCTTAATGTCGTGTCCAAATTACAAGCAATTATGAACAAAATACATTTTCAAACACTTTAGTAATAGAAACGCAATCACATTGGAAGGTCTGCTACAAAACGATAACACTGAAACCATAAGAGATATTGCAATGTACGTCTTCTATGTCTTAAAGACCAGAGAAACCCATATGTAATAGTAATACTGACGATATAGGAAGAATAGAAACTCTAAACAGAAAGCGAAAATATGTTACGATCAACGTTTCAATCAAATTTGTTGTTGTTGTTGTCATGTTGAAATGTATGTTGCGTACTCTTGTGGACGGACCGGGGGCCCCACAATAAATGGGGCGGCGTGAAAGCGCGCGTCAAGCGTCAAGCGTCGCTCTCGCTCTCTCTGTCTTTCTGTCTCTGTCTGTCTGTCTGACTGTCTGTCTGAGAGAGAGAGAGAGAGAGAGAGAGAGAGAGAGAGAGAGAGAGAGAGAGAGAGAGAGAGAGAGAGATGCAGACTTATGTTTTCCTTATTCTGTTGGCAGACATCTCCTCCACTCCATCAGGAACTTTCTGACAGAACTAGGTTGAAGACTGTGACCAACAAGACATGCTGACCTTGTGTGTGTGTGTGTGTGTGTGTGTGTGTGTGTGTGTGTGTGTGTGTGTGTGTGTGGAAAGTGGGGTTTTTATCATCATCGTCATCATCATCATTATCATTATCTTCTTCTTTTTATTGTTGTTGTTGTTGTTGTTGTTGTTGTTGTTGTTGTTGTTGTTGTTGTTGTTCTTCTTCTTCTTCTTCTTCTTCTTCTTCTTCTTCTTCTTCTTCTGCGTGTGTGCGTGCGCGCGCGCGTGTATGTGTGTTGTGTGTGTGTGTGTGTGTGTGTGTGTGTGCGTGTGTGTGTGTGTGTGTGGCTTAATTTGTTTGTTTGTTTAACGTGTTTTGGAATTGTTCCCTAAGCTGGTATACTGTCACAAATGATAAAAAGAATAACATCCATAATGTTCATATAGTCTAGAGTGAACAATTACGTTTCCAGCGTGCATGATTGCTTCCGGTTTTTTTTCTTTCTTCCTTTTTTTTCTTTTTTTTTTCGTTGTTCTTGAATGTCTTTGCTGCTTCTGTAAATCATCGCAATCATCATTAGCACCGCTGGAATTTGAAATTGGCTCGGTGCAGTTGCAAATTCTTATTTACTCCAGAGCCAATCGATACGCGATTTTCCCCGGGCGATCGCTAATCGCACCGGTACTCATTAGGCCCCCCCCTCTCTCTCTCCCTCTCTCTCTCTCTCTCTCTCTTTCTCTCTGTCTCTGTCTCTCTCTCTCTCTCCACACACACACATGCACACACACACACACACACACACACACACACACACACACACACACACACACACACACACACACGTTCAGACGCCTCCCTCTCTTCCTCTCTCTCCTTCTCTCTCTCTCTCTCTCTCTCTCTCTCTCTCTCTCTCTCTGTACATACTTATATACAAACATTTAGCGATTGAACTACCGACTATTATGTCGTGGTGGATCGTGACAGCGACGTTATCGAGGGGGTGAAGGGGGAGACAGATTGTCAGTTTGTTCGCTCCACACGTCTTTTTAAGGGGCGTGTTTGAACGGAGGCAGCGATTGGCGAACTCATTTGTCCCGTGCCCAAGGGCGATCACCCTCCGTGATTGAGCAGCAGGGTGTTTTCCTTTCCTTTTGAATTTTGTTGAAGATGTTGATTGTTAGGGAGAGACTGAAATTCTTCTTGTCTTGGGCCAAGATGGTTATCAAGTCTTGTATCAACTGAGTTCAAGTCCCAACGTCGTATTGGTGAACAGGTGGTTTCGAGCTGCGTCTAGGAGATGCAATCTCGTGAGACGCGTGTGCTCTTGGAGTGACTAAGGTTGTTGTTTTAATGTCCACCTTCTGAGAGCTGGTGTAGGCTAATGACCACTTTTGTATTGTTTAGTCCGGTCAGTTCGCAGAGGCGTGCCTTAGGGAGGCTGGAGAACATCGCCCTCTTCGTCCCCACCCGCGTTGATGTATCAGCGTCGACCTCAGCGCTGGTGGTCCTCATTCTATTGTGCTGCCCATCGTTCCTGGACGTCCATGGAGACGGATTCCCACACAGATGCATCTGATTCGGGTCCATCCGTGAAGAAAG
>CM065720.1:47727304-47729804 GCA_033310375.1 Conus canariensis
ACACAAACAAACAAACAGAAAATGGAGCCAAATGGCAGGGGCTCCTGATTCTCAACAAGATGGCAGGAGCCAAAAATCATATTGGAGAAAGAAAGAAAGAAAGAAAGAAAGAAAGAAAGAAAGAAAGAAAACAAGAAAGACCGACGAGATGGTCAGAAAAAAAAAGAGAAAGAAAGACGAGATGACTGGCGGTAACAAAATAAATTGGTAAGATAACCAGGACTGAACAAAATTACTGAGGAGATGCCCGGTGTCACAAAAATATTGACGAATTGTTCGGAGGGAAAATCTAATAGATGGCTCGAGTCAAATCATTTCGACTTGAAGACTATGGTCAAATTACCGGCCGTTAGATGGGAGCCAAAAATGTTCGACCAAGTGACAGAGGGGGAAATTTGGTTTCGACGATTCGGCCTAGGCTGACAGTTCCCGAGAAGACGGCCAAGGAACTGGAATCCTGACAAGTCGACTGGGCCTACAAATCGATAATAGGTCTCTGGAGAATCAAACACTCACCATCTCACAGTCACCGGTCTGCGACACTAACCCCTGTCCCATGACGACGGGTCAAAACAGTGTCCCTATTTAAACCTGACACCTGAACACATCAACATCGACCAATGTCAAAAGAGTATAGTTACACAGAGGAGACATCATTCCTTCGAGATTTCATTTTCCTCCTCATGTGTTCATTTCAGTCTTGATACATAAACTCTCTCTGCTCAAGCTACAAGTTTCTTGGGTGAACAAGGCAGATGCTTGCAGCTTATTTTCTGTTTGACAACAGAGAGGAGAGAGAGAGAGAGAGAGAGAGAGAGAGAGGAGGACATGCGCGCGCACAGAGAGAGAGAGAGAGAGAGAGAGAGAGACACACACACACACACACACACACACACACACACACACACACATGAGACAGAGACAGAGACAAAGAGACAGAGTTAGAAACAGAGACAGAGAATGTATGATGAAATCTGTCTCGGGAATTGACGTGAACAACAAACAACGACAATAACGACACTAAATAACATCGGTAATAGCAATAACGATACAATGAATAACAAACGTTTCAGTTGGGTCAAGCTGACCAGAAGAATATCTGCTATATAACAGGCAGTCGTTGGACAATTCGAACAGGGTTGACTGTCTGTATGTTGTTTTTCCCCTTCTTCAATCTCAGCGAACCTTTGTCCATTCATCTTGATGGGAGCGTTTACAGCAGAGCTTCAGCATAGCCTGATATAATAAAACATTTATCATCAGTCTGGTGGACAAGGGAGCGAGCTGGGTCATCGGCTCTTATTGCAATATCTGGATGGAAAAAATAAAAACAAACACCAGGGTCGAATCAAAAATAACATAGGCTCATTGCGATATTTGGATAAAAAAAAACACAAAAAGGGTAGCAGTTGGATTCATGACAAGCTAACTTTGAAAATGTACACTCCTCAAGGTTAAGACGTTTGTTTAATTGTTTGTTTGTGTTTATAAACCAAGAGTTAACATTTTAGATGCAGACTTTCCTCACAGCTGAGAGAGAGAAGAGAGAGAGAGAGAGAGAGAGAGAGAGAGAGAGAGAGAGAGAGAGAGAGAGAGAGAGAGAGTCATGTAGAATTATCTGTTTTCAGTTGCTTGGGCAACTCTTGTGAGTTAGAACTGTCTGTTACCACGTGTGAATGACAAGGTTTTTACTGATATCCGCAATTGTCAACGTCGGCTTGACGGTACAGTTTTCCCCGTGAAATAACATCATACTTTTTTGCTCTTATTGAACACCCATACATTTAGACGTTCCCTCAATCAATGGGCGTTACTTATTTTGGTGCACGACGAACACAAAAGAAAAAGAAAAGAAAAAAGGGGAAAAAAAAAAACGAAAAGAAAGAAAAAGAAAAACGAAGAAAAAATAGAAGCATAAAAGAAAGGAAAGAAGAATACAGAAAATGATTAACGTGATAGGAAAAAAAAAAAAAGATTTTCTCAAACCTGTAATCCATTAATCCCAGATTTAACATGCTTCTGTCGAGGGTAATTCTTTTTAAAGTGCTATTTGAACGGAGAGAAGCTTAGATAGAAACCAGATTCTTCCAACTTTCATTTTATGTTTATCATCTCTTTCTCTGCTCTTTACACACATCAATATATTAAACGGATTGTGTGTTCCGCAATTTCCTTGCAGGTTGAGCGACGAACTGACAGGATTCGTCCGGTTCGGGGATTTTCAGGAGTCAGACACCAGAATATAGCAGAAGTATTTATTATCATCATTATCATCTCATGTTATCTTTATGTTATTCTTATACTTATCATCATCATTATTACTATTATTATCATTACTAGTATCGTTGTTGTTATTGTTATTATCATTGATATTTGTATTATGATATTATATTGTTATGATGATGATTATGATGATCATCATCATCATCATTACTTTTATCATTATCATTATCATTATTATTATTATGATTATCATCATCATCATCATCATCATCATTAT
>CM065720.1:47737304-47742304 GCA_033310375.1 Conus canariensis
ATGAGGCCGTTCTTACAGCGAAGAAAAAAGGTTCACAAGTAAGATGAGGAAGGCCAATAATCGAGAAACGCGTGCGCGCGGTGGGTGTGTGTGTGTGTGTGTGTGTGTGTGTGTGTGTGTGTGTGTGTGTGTGTGTGTGTGCGTGCGTGCGTGCGTGCGTGCGTGCGTGCGTGCGTGGTGGTGTCGTGTGTGTGTGTGTGTGTGTGTGTGTGTGTGTGTGTGTAGATCTTCACGTCCCTAAGATCATCTACCCCATACACTCATCCCATTCTCTCCGTCTGGAGCAGAACTTCATTCTGCACCTTCCTCACCACATCTAAAAGCTACCTTCCCCATCACAGCCCGCCCCTCCCCTTCCTCCCCACCCCACTCCCCCCCACCCCATCGTCCATCTTTATCTCCATCACACCCGAGATTCCACCCTGTCGTGTCCGCTGCAGGCTCGAGCCGTAAGCGACAGGAGCGACCTTATCGGGGAAACAACAAAGCCCTGAACTTGAAAAGAAGACGAACGATGAGACACGGAGGACTGGGACACCTTGACATATCCGTCCATCCGCGGGGCCGAAGTCTTCTTGGATTTCACTGTCCACGCTTGACAGGTTCTCGCCCTCGGACGCGGCTGGTCACTCTGTCTCCGACGTCCACTGTCCACCCCCGTTACGTGCAGGCAGCCGGTGACATCTCTTGTTCTCGGACCAATAATTGATGACGGCTTTCAGCGTTAGCGGCTTCGGGGCACGTTTGGTGGTCAAACTGATTTGGGGATTCGGGGAGATGCACGTAAGGCCGGCTGTAAGGATGACACTGAAAGAAATGAGTTTGGAACCGGAAGAGGGAGGAAAGGGGGGAGAAAGGGAAGGGCTAGGGGAAGGAGGCTTTGTGAGCTGGTCGGTGCCGTGATGAGAATGTCGGATTGTCTTGACCGGAAATTCGTCGCTGTCATTGGGGTCAAGTATCTGGCTTGTGTTGTGTCTTCTTCCCGTGTGTCAGTGCTGCTAATTGAAGAGTTTTCCCACGTTTCTCTCATTAGTTATCTTTGTCGGTTGAAAATGTACTTACTGGTGGACTTCTTCTTCTTTCCTTCTTTCTTTCCGTCTTTCCTTCTTTGTTTGTTTGTTCGTTTCTTTTTTTCTCTTATTCTTTGCTTCCAAGATCTAGACATTTGTTTGCTGGTATGCCTCCATTACATACGTCCAAGAACTAGACACCGATGTTGACTACAAACATAATCGTTTTTATTTTTTTGGTTACAGTTAATGTTGATGTTTTTGTGGGTTTCAGTCCATGACATCCTTGTACCTTTTGTCCATTCGCTGAGGCCTAAGGAATGTTCATACACACACACACACACACACACACACACACACAACACACACACACACACACACACACACACACACACCGGTCAGTTTTGCCCCTTCATTGCTTTCACATGGCTGGCGCTCTGTATGTCTGTTCCTCCCTCCTCCTTCACCTATCAACCGCCCTCCTAAAGTGCCCCCACACCGTCTCCCCCTTTTTTCTTTTCACTTCACCCTCCCCCCTCTCTCCCCCCATATGCACACAAATAGACACAGATATATCCCGTCCTGTCCCACCGCTCCATCTCCCCCCCCCCCTTCCATCTCCCTCCATCGGTGTTCTTAATAGACTGGCGGTTCGTGATACACAGCAAATATGACAGATTACTAGATTCAGAAGGTAAGCCCATAATAATAATTTCTGTTCTGAAAATATTCAAATTCTGCAAGAAAACAGTATTAGTAATTGTTTTCAAGTGAAAAACAAAGAAAGAAAGAAACAAACAAGCCATAACAAAAAACAAACAAACAAAAAACACTGATGCTGTTGGGTATACACGTAAATTGTCCTTTTTTTCTATTTTTAGGGTTTTTTTTTCATATCAGTCATCGTTGTTTTGTTTCGTCGTAATAACTCTTTCAATGGTCATGATGTTTAAGCGTGTGTGTGTGTGTGTGTGTGTGTGTGTGTGTGTGTGTGTGTGTGTGTGTGTGTGTGTGTGTGTGTGTGTGTGTGTGAGATAGATAGATAGAGAGAGAGAGAGAAGAGAGAGAGAGAGACGAGAGAGAGAGAGAGAGAGAGAGAGAGAGAGAGAGAGAGAATGGAAAGGATTCATACTGTTCCTTATTTTAGCTCCTACACCTAGAAGTTAATCTACGTTGAAAATACCAAAAGTTTTACCATCGGAAACAGATTTACAATGTTGCCCCTCCATCCACCCTCTAAGAACCGAAGTGGCAAAAAACAAACAAACAAAAACAAACAAACCCTCTTAACCGACAATTATAACATTAAAACTATGAAAAAGCACATCAGTTTATAAAAAAAAAGTTGTAATTCTATTGGAATGCGTAGCCAAAAGTGGCGTTTCTCCTCGTAGAAAATACCGGCTCTTTTTTTTTTATTTTGCGGCACAGTGAACAAGTATACATCTCATGTTTTTGTATAGATGCTCGTGTGTATACGTACATACGTGTTCGTGTGCATGCGCAGCTGTTCGTTAGACGCGCGAGTGCGCGCGCGCGTATGCGCGCATGTGCAGTTGTTCATAAAATGTGGTAATTACGGCACTATATTTGGTAGCGCAATCAAACCAATGTATGATTCACCTTCCGTTTTCTTAGCAGACTCTCTTCTCTCTTTTCTCTCTCTCTCTCTCTCTTCTCTCTCTCTCTCTCTCTCTCTCTCTCTCCATCGCCTTACTTCAAAACCAGAGTCTCCTATTTTGGCCTGGTGCACTTTTGTCAAAGATAAGGACAGGATTTTACGTGCTAAAAAGAATAAAAAAGGAACTAGCATTTTTATTGGGGAGGATCCCCCCTCCCTTCCCCCCAGAATTAGGGAGATCCGGAAAGAGCTGTCTCCACATTTAAAGTCTGCAAGGTCTGAGGATAAAAAAAATAGTTCCACGGTATATGATCATCTCGTGGTTGATGGAAAAGAGTTTGGGTTGGATGGCAGTGTCAACCTTGTTCAACTTAGACAGAGGTGTGGCCGGCCAATGAAATAAAAAAAAAATCCCTGTCACAAGATTTACAGGTAGCAAAAGTAAGTTGCCACCGATCATTGGCAGTGTGTCTGTTCCACAGGAGGGCATGCACGACAGAGTCGTGAACTGTCTTAGTGTACAAAAAACATGTAACAGGAGGGCATGCACGACAGAGTCGTGAACTGTCTTAGTTTTAAAAAAACATGTAACAGGAGGGCATGCACGACAGAGTCGTGAACTGTCTTAGTGTACAAAAAACATGTAACAGGAGGGCATGCACGACAGAGTCGTGAACTGCCTTAGTTTACAAAAAAAAACATGTAACAGGAGGGCATGCACGACAGAGTCGTGAACTGTGTTAGTTTACAAAAAAAAGCATGTAACAGGAGGGCATGCACGACAGAGTCGTGAACTGTGTTAGTTTACAAAAAAAAACATGTAACATGATTCGTGCACGGGGTTTTTGAAAGAACGGGTTGGATGTGAGCGTGGCGCTGTTGATGTGCTGAGCGAGAATGCAAGGTTGTGTGAGTCCAGTGATCACTGTGAGAATTTATTAAATGTTGATGTTGGTTTATCCTGCAGTTATATGATGGGGTTAAACTGGGTGCGAAAGTTGAAAGGCAGGAGTGCGAGGGCGAAGGAGATGGTGGGGGTAAACGCATGGTTATGAATGGGACAGATGGTAGGGACAGATGGGTGAATATGTCAGCATAGCAATAACAGCAGCGATGACCGTGGGAATCTGAATGATATAGACCGTGAGACTGAAACTATCATTGATTCTGCGTACAAGAATGATACCTGAAGTAATGAATACACACGTAATAAAGGCGGAGATGAAGATACAGAAAAGGGTTAAAAGTGACATTGACGATGTAAATGTGGATGGAAGAAACGAGAGCAACTGTGTGAATGACTGCTTAAAGTTTACTGGAAATGGGTTGAATTCAAATGAACAGGAAACTGATTCTGTAAAAGGGCCTGAAGAATGGAGAGACAGTGATATGGTATTACAACTTGAAAGGGATTCCTTCCTTGATGAGAGTATGGCGAGTGTGAGTGAATTTATAAACAATGCATTTTTTTTACACTGGAATATAAGCGGATTGTTCAATAAAATAGCAGACAGAGACTTCATCCAATTTGTTTCTTCATTCGATGTTGTCTGTTAGTGGAATCTTTTGCAGAAACGTTTGAATCGAGTGTTTTTACAGATTATAATATGTTTGTAAAGTCAGCCGTTATACTTACAAAACATGGAAGGTGTTCAGGGGGAAATAGTTTGCTTGTATGGAAAGGTTTCGTTCCGTATGTTCTTCTTGTGAACTGTTAAAGTCCTTATTCAATGTTATTTTCGCTTGATAAAGTTTTTGTTTTGGTTCTAATAAACCTGTCTCACTAATTTGTAATTATGTTCCGCCTGCAAATGCTGCTTATTATTCCTTAAATGGTTTTGATAATGGTATGACTTGTTAGAAGATTGTATTGTGTAAAAGATAATGTCATTAGGTGATGTTAATATATTGCTATGTGGTGACATTAATGCGAGGACGTCGAATCTTGTCCCAGAAACTATTTGTGATCGTGAGTTATACGTTCTCACAATAGCAAGAAAAGTTCTGAAATTGTTGGATGTTCCCAAGATAAAGTGCTCAACTTATATGGAAAGAAAATGCTGAACACGTGTACTGCACTGGGATTGCATATTTTAAACAGAGTATGTAATGGCGACTCAGAGGGTTGTTTCACATACATTTCTGACACAAGAAACAATATGAATGGTTATTTTCTAGTATCTGTACACTTTTTTGAGTTATAGTGTGACAAGTTGACTTTAAAATCATTGGAAAGATTCGAATCTGACCACTTATCTCTTGTGTTATGCGTAAATAAACGAATTGACAGGAAGCGTTTCAACCCGAAATCATATGCTGAAAGTGACCAGTTTATTGTTAAATATTGTTGGAACCAAGATTTTGCTCAG
>CM065720.1:47747304-47754804 GCA_033310375.1 Conus canariensis
GAGCGTGGCAGCAGAGAGTCCTCAGAAGAGAAGCCCCCTTCAAGCAAGTGTTTCGGCCCTTATCTCCTGACACTCTAGGGGGGTTGGGCCACACCCGGTTCATGACTCCGGATGTCCCTCTGCTGCCCCTTTTTTTTTTTCCCATCTTGGGACGAGCCATGGCTGGGATTCGAACCCATGACCCTCTGGACATGCTCATTTTCCACTTAATGACTCGCGCTTTAACCACTGAGCCACAGGGACACCTGATATTTGTAGGGAAATTAAGCCTTATGAAGTTCACTTTTGTTCCTCCTTGACCAGATCCAGCTTGAACACCTCTCTGCCGCTTCTGCCATTGCTTTCAGGGCTCTGGTTTTTTCCTTCCCTGCAACTGAGAGCTGTTTCATGAGGCTGTATGCAGACGTTCCTACAAACCCCCTAGCTCCAATTTCTGCAGTGAGGACTTTGACCTGATAGCCTTCTCTCCTCAGGCTGTTTGCCAGATCAGCATACTTTTCAGTCTTGTAGATTTGAGCTGCCTCCATTCTGTTCTCATATGGCACCGTGAGCTCGATCATGATCAGCTGCTTGGTTGACTTAGAGTGGACTACTATGTCTGGTCTCATGCCACTCTTGCTGATGATCTCTGGGTGACTCTTCCATTCTGGGAGGTCTGCAGTGCACTCCCAGTCATCTGCCCCGTCCAGCAGACTCTGCCTGCATGTTTCGAGTGGCACTGTTGTTCTTGGCCATGATTTGCTGCCTCCTGCCGTGAAGAATGTTGCGGGTGCTTTTGGAGTCCTGATTTTCCCTTTTGTGGTGTTGGTACTAGCCCAGACTACTTGTACAATCTCTTTGAGCACTTGGTTGTGCCTCCATGTGTACCTTCCTTGAGCCAGGGCTACTTTACATGAGCTTAGGACATGCTCCACTGTTTGTTTTTCATGGCAGAGGGGGCATGCAGGATCGTCTGTTTTCCCCCACTTCACCAGGTTTGCATTTGAGGGCAGAAGGTCATATGCAGATCTGAGAATGAAGCTGATCCTGAGAGGGGCCATGTGCCAAATGTCATTCCAAGTGAGACTTCTTTGGAGTGCATTCTCCCACGTTGTCCATTGCCCTTGCTGGCTCTGCTGGACTGCTTTTTGGAGTCTTTTTTGGTCTTCTTCTTTTCTCATCTCCTGAATCATCATGTCTCTTTTGGCTTTTCCTTTGGCCTTTGACCACCATTCAGTTTTGGTCACCCCCAGTCCTTGTCTGTTGGTCTGTGTGTGTCCTGTTATTTCTCTGATCTTGAGACTTTCTTTTGCAGAATCCATCGCCTCTTGAACTTTCCATTTTCTGCCTGTCTTCAGCTGGGGCTTAATTGCTTCTATCACCTTGTCTCCTGAGTCCTCCAGCATGCTTTGAAGTCTGATCTTCCCTGCTTTGTATTCCTCCAGGATGGATTTCAGGGGTAGTTTCAGCTTTGCTTGGCGACAGTACAGCGCTATGTCAGTCAGACAGGGTGGGACACCAAGCCATTTCCTTGTGAACTTGTTGATTTTGGCTTCCATTGCCTCCACTATGCTGGTGCAGATGTCGTATATCATCAGAGGCCATAGCAGCTTTGGTATCAGCATGAACTGCAGACACCAGACCTTGTATTTGCCAGGGAGCCCACACTGGTCAATGGTCTCCAAGCCTTCCTCCGCCATCTGCTTGGTTTCTTTTGCTCTTTGTGTGTCTTTCAGCGTATCATCATACCATCTTCCAAGGCTCTTGACTGGTTCTTCTGTGACTGTTGGAATGGCCTGGTTGGCAACACTGAAGACCACAGATCCGGCCACTTTTCCTTTCCTCAGTGAGAGACTCCGTGATTTCTTTGGCTTGAACTTCATTCTGGATGAGGCAACTATGTCGTCCAGCCTCTCCAGCACATGACGTGTCTCGTCTTCTCTGGATGAAATCACTGTAGTGTCATCCATGAAGGCCTTGAGAGGAGGCATCTTGTATCCATCGCCAAGGTCTGTTTGTCTCGCGTTGTTTGTTGCTGCTTTCAAGATGAGTTCCATTGCCAGCACGAACAGTATTGGGGAAATTGCACAGCCCATTGCAATACCCACTTCCAAGTTGATCCAGTCTGTTGTGTACTCCTTGGTAGAGAACCGCATTGAGAAGCCATTGAAGTACTTCTTGAGCATGTCGCGGATGTTCTTTGGCACATGGTACATCTCAAGAGCCAACTGTATCATCTCATGGGCACAGATCCATATGCGTTTGCCAGATCAAGCCACACTACGTCCAGGTCTCTCTTTTCTGTCTTTGCTTTTTGGATTGCGTCCCAGATCATTGTGGCGTGTTCTACACAGCCCGCCACGCCTGGGATGCCACCTTTCTGGACTGACACATCCAAGTACTTGTTTTCCATCAGGTACTTGGTCAGCCTTGCTGCCATGACAGAGAAGAAGATTTTCCCTTCGACGTTCAGTAGTGATATTGGCCTGAACTGGCTAATGTCACTTGAGTTTTGCTCTTTGGGGATGTACACACCATCTGCCGTCATCCACTGGCCGCTGATCTTCTGGTTTCTCCAAGCCGATCGCAGCAGCCTGTGGAGCCACTCCAGCACCTTGGGACATTTCTTGTAAAGCTGGTAAGGTATTCCGTTTGGCCCTGGTGATGATTTGGCTCTGGCTTTGTCGACCACCTTCTTGATTTCCGCCAACGTTGGAGGCTTGCCATTGAACTGTTCCTCAGGGTTGGTTGGCCACACCAGACCTTGAATGTCGAGTGGTGCTTTGCTCTGTGGGTCAGAGTATGTTTTCCTCAGATGCTGCTCAAGAACTCCTTTGTCCACACTTAGGGTCCCAGATTTTGGCTGCTCAAACAGTGTTCTGGCAAACTGGAAGGGGTCTCTGAAGAAGCGCTCTTGTGTCTTCTTCTTTTTGCTCTTCCTCTTCCTCGCAGATTCCGCTTTGCTGAGGGCACTGTGTTTTTCTTTCAGGTCTTTCCACAGTTTTTCCAAGCCTTGTTTTTCAGCTGGCAGTGCGGTCTTCATTTGCATCTTGAGGTTTTTCTTTTGGACCCTGATCTTGTCCATCTTTTCTTGGCGTCTGGATTTCTTTGGAGGTGTTTTCTCTTTGGGTAGTTTTGCTCCATAGGCGTCTCTACATGTGGCATACACAATGTCCCCATATGTGGCTAGTTTGTGTTCCAGGGTGCTTTTCCCTATCAGTGCATCGAGTCTTTGGACGATTTTTGCATCCAGTTTCTCCCAATCTTCAGTTTCGTTTGCTCGTGGCAGGTTGAGTTTCAGGCGCCTGGCATCGAGGGCCTGTGCAAATTCCTCATCCGAACCAACAGCGTGGATGTCCTTGGCACTGTGGTTTAAATCCTGGCCTTGGTCTTCCGACGTCTTATCTGCTGATGCAGTGCGCTGCTGCTCATTCAGATGAGTCTTCACACATCCCATCTTTGTTCTGTGGATCTTCATGCCACGGGTGGTAGCGAAACGCTTTCCACAGACACATGGATATTCCATTTGGTCCATGTTCATAGTCCGTTTAGGATTTGCAGTCATGATTGGTTGAGCACCGATGGATTCATCATTCTCTCCCCCTTTCGGTGAATCCTGGGAGCATCTTTTCCTTTTATTTTTAGTAGCCACATGTTTAAGGCAAAGTGGGGAGCCAGCCCACAGAGCCCTTGGTTCTGGTCTTTCCCAGTGTCCTCCGGTCTTTCCCGGACGTCCTCCGGCCTATTCCCGGAAGTCAATGGTTTACCCATGCATCAGTAGAAAGAAACTCGTGGAGAGCGTGGCAGCAGAGAGTCCTCAGAAGAGAAGCCCCCTTCAAGCAAGTGTTTCGGCCCTTATCTCCTGACACTCTAGGGGGGTTGGGCCACACCCGGTTCATGACTCCGGATGTCCCTCTGCTGCCCCTTGTACTTCGAGGGAAAGACTGTACATCTGACAGTTTGTAGCCTGGAGTTTTGAAGAGTCGCGGTGACAAGTTCAACAGCTTTCATCAGGTGGATGAGAAGAGGAAGGACAAGGAGAGATACGGCGTCAAGCGTCATTGTCAAGGTGTTAAAGCTCTCCGCTTGGATTGGCTTACCAATAGGTGGTCTCCTCACGCTGACAGATAGTATCTGAAATCAGACAGGTCCTTTGTCATCCCAAAGTCGGATTGTCTGCCGGGTTTGGCTAGGGTGGAGGAGAAGTGATATGTTTGATGTGTGGTGAGTCGTAGGTATAAAATGGTGTGCCGATTTTGAGTGCCGTTGTATTATTGTCTGGTGAAGAAGCGAGCCGTTCGAGGAACTAACAATAACACTGGGCTCCCTTGGCAAGCGTGCTTGGTGTAAACAAGCAAAGGTTTAGAATACAGTCGCCTTCCATGCTCATTACCTCAATGTCTTATACAGTATTCATGTTGCAATATGTGTTCTCCAATCCACATCTCTCTTATGTCACCCACACACACACACACACACACACACACACACACACACACACACACACACACACACACACACACACACACACACGCATACGCGCGCGTGTACGCACACACACGCGCACACACACACACACACACACACACACACACACACACACACACACACACACACACACACACACCAGTGTTCACCCTCCAATACTCAGACACACTCACACCAACATGAGCGGTGGTGGAGTTAAAGAAACTGTAGAATCGATTTCAAAGAAAGCACACCACAATCTCAAGTTTCATGTGCTCTGCTGAGGACAACACTGATGCTAGAAAAAAGCGCGAGAAGAAGAAGACGAAGAAGGAAAAGGAGAAGGAGAAGGAGAAGAAGGTGAAAAAGAACAGAAAAAAAAGACATACACCGCTTTTGAGACAAGCACCAGCAGCTTTTTTTTTATTCTGTGAACACAGGATCTCCATTTATATGAAGTTATAAAAACCGACTTAAAACTTCATTGCTCTCTCTCTCTCTCTCTCTCTCTCTCTCTCTCTCTCTCTCTCTCTCTCTCTCTCTCTCTCTCTCTCTCTCTCTCTTGTCCTGATATACGCCGTTGTTGTCGGCTTGGCTTGGCTATATGTAACACGAATGAATAAATGAATCTATATCTAAAATTAGAAGCACAGACTCATATCTACCCGGTCATTTAGAGCAAAAATTCGTTTTTGCAACCTTCGTCGAATAATATCTAGAAACTGATAGTTTTTCATTACAAAAATAAAAACATTGCTGAGCTAAAACATTCTTTAGTCAAAACTCTACGCTCAGACTAACTCCTCACTGGAATATACAACAGGAAAAGAAAAAATTGGGAAAGGGCTTTCAATGTTAAAGATCACCTGTGTATTGCACTGATCTACACTTCATCTAGAACGTAGCATCCGTTTGGGGGCGTAAGACTTCTTTGAGAGAGAGAGAGAGAGAGAGAGAGAGAGAGAGAGAGAGAGAGAGAGAGAGAGAGAGAGAGAGAGACTCCTGTATGTCACCAAAACAGCAGTCGAGCTGTGGGCTGTGAGAAGCTGTTTGCACGGTGGTGGCTGCACACCCAGAATTAATGCGCCAAAGCCTTGTTGAAGTAGACGAGTATTTATAGACAGAGAAACTTAGACTATATTGACATTTTTTTAAAATTGCGTCTGAGAGATGATTTTTCTTCTTTCCTTTCACATGCTCGTCATGCCAGGTGGTTCCAAGCAAGCAGACTGAATCATAGGACCCCGCCAGGCAACCTGATGCAAAGACTAGGTCACAGGCAAGTGCGAAGGCCTGACATGTATCATTAGGTAAGGAGTAGCTCATGTATTTGTAGTTTGTGAATGATGTAATCGGTGGAGATCCCTAAAGCACGAGTATAATGTTGGATTGGTGGTGGTGGTGGTGGGGGGGGGGGGGGGGTATTCATTAAATCTGTTATCAGTTTAATATCCATCTGTGGCTCAAATCGTTGCCGGGAAATACAACTGCTGTAACTCGATTTTGTTTTTGTTGCATTTTTTTTTGTTGTTGTTGGTTTTTTTTTTTGTTTTTTTTTTAGATTTTTGGTATACTGTAAGAGCGGGCCAAGGGGCATGACGTAGCCAAGTCCCAATCACATTATCCTAAAAATAAACATGCTGTAATCAAAATACTTGTACCGTAACTCAGCTCACAGTATATCTTGTGGAAAATAAATAATCAGGTTTTTTTTTTTCGTCTCCTGTAAATGTTGATTTTCAGACTTGCGGCAGTTGTATTTTCGGGCAGCGAAATGCATTCTACGCCTCAAAATGCTTCTTTGGAATATACAGCCATTTGGTACCAAACCTAACTGTGGAGTGTGATCTTAAGGCGTCTTTCGCCAACGGGCTACGAGGCCTGAGAATGCGGGCAGGTACACCCATGGTTGAAGCTTCCATTGGAGGTTCTGTTGTGGCGCGTCCAGCGGCCATCAACTAATGGCATCTGACAGGGAGTGGTTATGTCCCTTAAGGTTTAAGTGGAATACTCCTGGCGTGCCTGCACCCTATGTTAACCAACACAGCGCAGGCTTCCCAGGATGGTGCAGAATTGCTGCTGCTCGGTTGGTCGGGCGGTTAGGGACAGTGCTTTTCTGGGTCCCACTGGCACCTTGGGATTATCTTTTTCCCCTTTTTTACGTAGCTGCAGATCTTGTGTTTACGGATTAAAAGACCCGCTATTGCTTCTTTCCAACACGGCGTGTTTTTTTATTTAAATTTTTTTCCCCTCTTTTTTGTTTCTATCTTGTGCTTTTTACTTGTTAGAATCGATGTTCCTGTGTGTACCAGACGACACTGAAACTTGATATTGTGATGTCCTTTGTTAGATATCAGTTTTCTCTGTCTCCTCCTCATAATGTGAGTGGTGAGCGTTGTCTTGTTTGTGGTGTGGCACCAAGACTTCTATAGCAAGACTTTTCAACGGTCCATCCATCTATCTATCTATCTAACTATCTATCTTTGCATCCTTCTCTCTCAATCTATCTGTCTGTCTGCATGTCTGTCTATTTATTTATCTATCTATCTATATACTGGCACACTCATACATTCCAATGAATCAATGTGAAGCGAGCTAAAGATTGTTGCGTCTAACAAAACAGCATAGAGTAAATAATGTCTTTTCTTTCTACCATCTGTTGTTGTGTGTTTCAACATTCGCAAACAATACATGGAGCTCCAGACAGTATTACAACAACACGCAGGAAGAAGAGAAAAGAGAGAAAGCTGAGAACATTAAGAAAAAGGATAGCGCTTTGTACTGTCAATAAGCCTGACATTTTCTTTTTCTCCGTTTCCTCCTATTAATTATTCATGCTACCGGCCCCCACCCCTAACCCCATCCTCTGCCTGTCTGTCTCTGCCTCTGTCTGTCTCTATCTGTCTCTGTCTGTCTGTCTGTCTGTCTGTCTCTCTCTCTCTCTCTCTCCTCTCTCTCTCTCTCTCTCTCTCTCTCTCTCTCTCTCTCTCTCTCTCTCTCTCTCTCTCTCTCTCTCTCTCTCATCTGTCTGGTTATTTTCAGACCTTACCTCGG
>CM065720.1:47759804-47764804 GCA_033310375.1 Conus canariensis
CGCCGCTCATTCCGACACCCCGTCCACAGCCACGGCCCGGTCGGCCCCGCCGCAGCCCCGGCACCGGCAATCCACAGGGAGCAGTCAATGTCAAGTCGTCAAGAGGCAACCCACCGGAGGAGACACTGCACTGCTGCCGAGTCACTTCTGTGGTGTTCAGTGGCGCCTGTTCTGATCTAATATACGCAGTACACCACCTACTAAGCCCCGTACTGACGACAATAATTGCTCAGTCGCGGAGCCGGCGTGAGTGAGCTGTCCCTCCGGAGGGCGCCACCACGTCCGTCCAACGACAGCCCCCATGGACTCTCCTATACTGGTGACCCCGACGAAACCAAACCAAGGCCACAGACGTGGAGAGGACATCGAAATTGAGGTCACCATGAGAGCAGGGCATGAAGGGCCACAGAATTTGAGACATTTTTGTTTAATGCTGATCGATGAGAATGAGGATGATTAAGATGATGCTACGGATTTCCATTTCGGTCTGAGACTATATGACAGGGCTGTACTCTACGCTTCCTTTCATAATATATCCCGGCGTCAACCAGGCCCGAGAGGCACGGGCACCTGCAGTGTTGGTCAGGAAATTTGAGCAACAGTCTCAGAAACTCATCCATTAAGTGGATGAAACTCGACTGTGTGGTCCCAGTCTCCCCAACTTAGTCCGCAGCAAACTCGACTCAGGGTAGGAGCCGGTCGGGGCAGAAAAACTCACATGACTCTGATCGGATTCGAACCCATGACCTCCCAGCCGGGAGTCCGCGACGCTAACCACTTCGCCACGGCGGCTGGTGACTAGAAAGAATATTGCACGCTGCTACAAAGCTAGGTCTTGTAGAAAAGTAAACTCCCAGGTATTTGTACACGTTTACAACAGGCATAATTATCCCATTGTAAGTCCAAATCTCACTAGCAGATAAATAATCCCCATTCCTAAATACAACAAAATTACTTTTATTCATGTTCATCCTCTAGTGTAATGTTGACGCTGCACGATACAGATTATTGATCTGTGGTTTCATGCCAATAACGCTTTCATCCAGTAAAGTTCTCTCATCAGCCAGTAATAATATAAACTGTTCAACATAATCGCGTGTAAAGGTTGCACCGTGTCTTCCTCCTCTTATGACTTCTAATGCTAATTCAATTATAAATAAAGAGAACAATAATAGGGCTGCAAACATCACCTTGTTTTACCCCACGAGTGCATTTGATATACTTAGTCAAAGTAGCTCCACATCTGACCTTAGCTTTTACATTCCTGTGCATACCACGAATACGTTTGTACAACTTGCTTTTAATTCTTCCTTTCTTTTCAAAACGATCAGACATAGCAAGTTCCTGTAAAACAGAATCAAGAGCCTTTTCAAAATCAATGAAGTCAATGTAGTATGTATGTAAGCATGTACGTACGCATGTATGTATGCATGTATGTATGTATGTGTGTATGTATGTTTGTATACATATATGTATGTATGCATGTACGCATGCATGTGCGTACGTATGTATCTATACATACATTCATATATGTATGCATGTGTGCATGTGTGCATGTATGTATGTATGTATGTATGTATGTATGTATGTATGTATGTATGTATGTATGTATGTATGTATGTATGTATGTATGTATGTATGTTTCTTCACCCTGCTTTCAAGACACAAAATCCATCTATTTGTTCGCTGAATCCCAGAGCCACAGATCTTATACTCCTTGCAACACGGATGGAGTGAAGGGCGGAGAGGGATGTGAAAACGAATCAGTTGGGGGTTGGAGAGGAACGGAAGTGGGGAGAAGGAGGTTCGGGTTTCGTTGGAAGGAATGAGTGGGAGAGTTGGGGGGGGGGGGGGGGAGGGGGCGGGATGGGGGGGGGGAGGGGGGGGGGGCTGGTTTCAATAAACACAGCATGCCCGTGTTTTGGCTCAGCTCTTACTTCTCAAGTTTTATCCTTTCCCTTTCCTTCCTTCTTTCTGATCGCCTTTGTTACAACAATAAGGCAACATTCTTGAAGCACGCACACCAGCAGTGAGGAATGAGTCTTGAGAAAAGGTGGCAAGAGTGAGGCGATGGAGGTTTTTTTTTTTTTGTGGGGGGGGGGGGTGGGGTGGGGGTGGGGAGGGGCAGAAACCAGGACGTGGGTAGTTGGAGGATAAGAGGAAGGCAGAAGAGAGCGGCTGATATAATGACGGTTCCAAACCCACATCTCAGTATTTTTGTTTTCATTTATTGTTCTCTGCTTGCTTTGCCAGTCTGATTTACATGGTCTGTTCTGTTGTGGTGGAATAGTAGAAGGCCCGATATGATTTTCTTTTTTTTCCTTTTTGTTTGCTTTTTTTTACTGGGAGGAGCGCACGGGGAAAGGTACGTGTGTGGGAATGGGAAGCGAGGTGGAATTTTGGTAAAAGGTCGTCGACAAGATTTGTAATGATGGTACCAGAGCTGCTTAAAAAAATAGTGTTTTTGTTTAGCTGGATGGTTGATACACAACTTAAACTCAGTGCCCGGTATGCTTATTCAGTGCGTAGTACAAAATTTCCGGAACTTCTTTTTATCACTGACAGCAAAGTCATACAAATCGTCTGCGCAATCAGCGGCGAAGAGTAGAAGAAGAATGTAGGGGGAAGGCAAGAGGAGCGGTGAAATGGGCATTTATGCCAGTCACTGGCCAAGAAAAGGGGGCTTTGGTGCACGGAATGATTGAAGGGGTGGGTGGGTGTGGAGGTGGAGGGGAGGCGGTTAGCAAGGAGGCAGGGGAGGTTAGGAGGGGTATGTCTCATTAAAAAGGCCACAATGTTCTTAACATCTACCCATTCTTTATGTATATAGTAAACTAATTCATCGGTGAAGGATTTTGCTTGTTTCTTTTTGTCTTACAAGAAAAGTGACAGAGCAGTGACAATGTAGGATATTTAATACTTATTTTGTTCGTAATGTGTTTATTTACTTGCTTTTTTTCATCGGTTCATTTATCAATGTCATGTACATAGATCCTGAGAGTTACAGGCAAACGCACCCAGTGACTGCCTATTTGACGAAACTGAAACTGAAACGGCCGTAACACGTGAGGGAGATTAGACTTGCTGAATTCATCTCTCCCCTACCCCCCCCCCCCTCCCCTATCTCTCCCCAACTCCCCACCCCACCCCTATAGTTCCATGTCAGATCCCCCCCCAACCGACCCCCCCCCCCCCACACACACACACACACACGACTCCCCCACCCCCGTTCCCGCTTCCTGCTCCCTCCGATCACCCTGTCTCCCTTCCCCCGGCATAACTTTGGCTGGTTTGACATTCCTGCTCTGCATTCCTCTTTCCCTGTGTGAAGGCCTCACCAAAGAGGCAGCAGCTTACTGGAGGGTCTCCGAGGCTTAAGTGCATTCTTCCTCATCATCTTCCTGCACCGTGTGGCCCGGCGGGCTGGAGGAATTCTGCAGGCGATGGTGAAATCAGAGTCCTGTTAGCATGAGGCTCATCAGAGCAAGTTGTTCCCAGGCTCTGGAATCTGCATGGAATCGGGTTGACCCGGTAATTTGGGCGGTGTTCGCACGTTCCTGAAGATGTGATGGTGCAGACGGTGCTGTCCTTTCATGTCAAAATCCAAGGTTCTTTCCGAGGCCTTTTGCGAGAGGTTCCCATGATTTAAATGGATTTCAGTTCTGGTAGATCCGCTGGTTGTGGCTGATTTCCTAGCCGTCGTTTTGTGGCCTTGGTCAAGTACCATCCGTACAAGAGGACAGAAGTGTGTGCTGTTCACTTGGTCTTGGACTCTGTGAGTCCTTCTGAAGTTTGGATAGAAAGGGTGAGGATGTGGTTGGGATCAAACGGTCTTTGATTTTGTTTTCCTTCATGTTTCCGTCCTTTATGTATCTCCCTCTCCCCCTTCTCCCAGCTTCCATGCCCCACAATCCTCTTCCACCAGGCCAAGTTATGAGGCAGATGGGTGCAATCCTTGTGTCATCTGTCTTGTTTACGTGCTCGTCACTTGAGCATCATCGGAGTCAAACGTCGTCTGTCCTATCACTGTATTGAAAGCTCTGGCATCCGTTTGTGGTTTGTTTGGTGGTTTCTTGGCTGTTTTTTTTTTTTTTTTTTTTTTTTTTTGTTAAGGCTCCTTCATCAATATATCCTTTCATTATAATAATTACTATGTTAGTTTCTGTCTAACACATCGCGAATACATTAAATCAGTGGGTCTCAAGACACATGAATCGCAGTGAATCTGACATGCGCTCGATTATAGGCAGAGGCGGCATGGTCTAATGCACATTGCTATGGTCACTGACAGCAAAGTTACAATTGCATGATATGCAGCAAAGCCTGATTTGTTTTAATATAACGATGGTTTTCTTGTATTGTAAATAGCAAACTGTCCAGCAGTACATAGACAGAAACCATTAAGCATGGGGGAATAAACAGTAAACAAGTGGGGTATTTTTTGCTCCCATAAGAAAACCTAACACAAAGTAACTTTTATTCAAGACTGGCAGAGCCTTTTGAACTTGAGTAAAGTCAGACAAATACATAGACGAACAATCTAATAGTGGGGGAAAAAACAAGCGCAGGCCAACAACTGAACTGTCTTCATAGCAATGACCTGGCAAAGATTTGAACTTAAGGAGGGGGAGGGGGGAGTTTGAAGATGGAGAAACTGGGAACATGAAATTAAGAAAATATGTTACAGATATGAAAACTCTTCACTAGCTGCATAAGGGAACCATCGCAATCCCTTTTGAAGGCAGATATATTTGTATTGCCTGCTCCGAGGCCTTTCGTCCGCTGGGTCGGAACTCATCAGGGAGACACGGCTGGTTGTGTCTGCGCTCCTGGCGTCAAATAGAGACACACCACAGTCCATAATACTGTGGTGTTCTCACCACCAAGCGTGTAAAAAAGAATCCAATAGCACCCCCAAAGCAGCCAGCGAAGAGTAGTAAATGAAACCAAACGAAAGTGTGGGGAGGAAAAATGTTGCTGAAAAACTAAAGACATGCAAA
>CM065720.1:47779804-47782304 GCA_033310375.1 Conus canariensis
ATTTGTCTCTGTCTGTGTTAAAGTGCATGTATGTGACTACGTGCACATATACAAGTGTAAATGCTTGCCTCTCCGTGTCTGTCTGTCTTTCTGTCTGACTGTCTATCTGTGAGTGTCTGTCTGTATGTCTGTCTGCCTGTTTGTCTATCTATCTGTCTGTCTGTCTATCTGTCCGTCTGTTTCTCTCTCTTCCCCCCCCTCTCTCTCTCTCTCTCTCTCTCTCTCTCTCTCTCTCTCTCGCTGTCTCCCTCTTTGTGCGTTCTTTTGGAGAAGTATACTTTTTTTGTAATTTCAAAATAAATGGTACTATGATTTGTACAAACAAAACACCTAAAAGGCTTTGTCTGAAGATGAAAACATTTAACCTTTGGAGTCTGCTATTATGCCACGCTAATTTCCACTTGTATAGCACTATTCACAATACCTTGATAAACGGTCAACCTGTAACGCCAGGCTAATTGAGTTTTCAATAGAACAATGTTCAACGCAGATATGCTGAAAGTTATAGATTTACAGAATCTAAGAACCACAAATCCACACAACCCCGTGTTCAACAAAGGTATCCCGGAAAGGGTTAATTCGTCAAACAGCAACGGCTTGGCCAGGGAAAGCGCAATGCTCATGTTCAGCAAGAGCGCTCTGCTTATATAGAGAACGACGTTCATCACTGCTACACCACATGAAAACAGAGAGACATAAATGCGTGCTGGCAGTTAGAAAGCATTATTGTCCTTATTGAACAATCCCAGACAAGTAAACGTTGAAACAGGAGCTTAACATAATCAGCCAGAAAGTTGCACGTACCACAAGTAAAATACCACACACACACACCACACACACACACACACACACACACACACACACACACACACGCACATTTGCGCGCGCGCGCGCGCGCGCGCGCGCGCGCGAGAGAGAGAGAGAGAGAGAGAGAGAGAGAGAGAGAGAGAGAGAGACAGAGACAGAGAGAGACAGAGAGAGAGAGAGAGAGAGAGAGAGAGAGAGAGAGGATGTAGCAAAAGCTGCTGTGGGACAGACTGGAGTCAAAAAGAGCGAAAAAAGACTTTTGGTCGATGTGAAGTCTTGGTATGTGACCTGTACTGGGGAAGTTGACTGGCTGAGACACATGGTGGAACACTGACTAGACGTTCGGCAAACAGACTCCCTACCTTTCTCTCTGGGCAATTGAGGCTCACTCTGACTGCAGGATCGCATTGCGGTTTCTCATCAAGAGAGAGAGAGAGAGAGAGAGAGAGAGAGAGAGAGAGAGAGAGATTGAGAGAGAGAGAATCTCTCTCTCTCTCAATCTCTCTCTCTCTCTCTCTCTCTCTCTCTCTGTTTTTTTTTTTTTTTTTGTCATTTTGAGTGGCATTACCTCCCCGTCACCGTCTTCTCCTTCCGGATCACCTCCACGGTCACATCCTCGCTTGTCTTGCAGCAGTCTCAGATCCGCTAACCCACAAGGAACAGTCAACGTGTCATCAGGCAACACACCAGAGCAGACACTGCGCAGTTGCTGAGTTACTTCGACGGTGTTTGGTGGTGCCTGTTGTGATCGAACGCAGGACATCATCCGCGATGACCTGTACTGATCATGCACATTGTTTAAACGGAGAGCCAGCATGTGTGAACATTCCCCTCCAGAAGGAGCCACCACGCTGTCCAACGAGTCCCCATGACCTTGCCAATACCAGCGATCTCGACACGAACTCATCAAGCACACAGACATGTACAGTAGTCGAAACAGACGTCACCAGGAGAGCAGGGCTTGAAGGGCCACAGTATTCAACACTTGTTTATGCTGATCGGTGAGGCTGAGGAGGAAGCTGATGTTATGGAGTTCCATTCAGGTCTCCGAATACACGATAGACCTGTGTTGCATGCTTACGTTCACGATACATCCCACCTGTAATCGAGTTTTAAGTAATATAACACATTTATTGAACTGACGTAAAATGAACGTATTCGTTTACATAGTCATCTTTGCATATGTGTATCGATCGCGCACGAACACAACGGTGATAGAGATCTACGTAGATCATGCAATTAGCCGAATGGCTTAATTCACTGCCTGCCATCCTCAACTCTCGCTTTGCGCTTTGGAAACAGAAAGAATCTACATTCTCTCAGGATACACACTGTCAATAGACACACATCCTTCCGCTTCTGTCTTTGGCTATGCGAAACGCTATTGTACTCCACCCTGAGAGAGCACTACTCAAGTCTTGCCAAGACGATGCAAGGTATATGCTAAGTTAGCTCTCTAGTGGCATATCATTGGCTGAACCTCGGCTAGGCGGTCTATTTAGGAAACAAATAGGTTAGTATTGATCAATACACGTGGCGAAACTATTAGCAAGGTTAATTTTAGGGAGAGATGGTCTACATTACTGTGCATATTGAATTCGTTAGTACTTTGTGCGATCAAATGTAATAATGGATACCGGAAAAAAAAAATATGTGCCACCCTGTCAAACAAAAGAAAAGAGGTGGCATCATT
>CM065720.1:47789804-47792304 GCA_033310375.1 Conus canariensis
TACTCGACCCTGAGAGAGATATTCTCATGTTTTGCTAAGATGACGCAAAACATAAAGGTAAGTTAACTCTTCAGTGGTATATTGTTGGCTAAACCTTGATGACATGATCAGTTTGAGTGAAGGGACTAAACACGTTAGTATTTTGTCAATACATGTGGCTAAAATTTTTAGCTAGATTAATTCTGATCTGATCTGAAAAAAAAAATTGCATTCATCACTATGCGTATTTTGAATGTGTTAACCATTTTATCTGATCGGATTTGGTACTGGGTACACATGAGAACATAAACTGTCACATAAGAATACATAAGACACACAAGAACTTAAACCATCTTGTCAAGCAAAAGAAAGGAACTGACGTCATCATCAGACATACACTTGTAGAGGTAGATGCTGAGTGGCCACCCGACCGCCAAGTCCCCTCGCCCTCTTACTGCAACGTCTGTGTTCGTCTGACTCGCCTTTTCAAGAAGTTCTAGGTGTCCATTTCAATCCCTAGTTTTACAAATCCTTCATTCTAGGCTCTGTAAACGCCCACTCAAAACACGATGAGGCCTGATTACACACACACACACACACACACACATATACACACACACCACTGACAGCAAGCAGCAGGAGAAAAAAGAAAGAAAAGACTGCAGGGAGAGGTTGAGGGCAGGAATGGGAGGGGGAACAGACAAAGCGAATCCTTGGAAGCAAAATGGTGTTCGAAATTGATCGCGCATCCTTGGAGGCAAAGGGATTCCGCCCCCCCCCCTCCCCCCTTCTATTACAGCTTGTTTAATAGTCATCTTTCCCGTTTCATCTACTGGCCCGAAGTGAGGGGCTTTATGTCTTCGTTCCCTTTCATCTTGCCGCCGGACTTAAAAACAGTGAGTTCTATAGCTGTTATTTTATTTTACTCCCCCCCCCCCCCCCCCCCGCATATAATCCTAGTGGATCTACCCCTCCTGTCTCTGATTGCTGCCCCTCTTCCCTGACACACACGATGTGGCCATTATGTTAATGTTAATATTATCGCTGCTTGGTTTGGTTTAAGTTTGTTCTTATCTTTATGTGATTTTCTGTTGTTTGCCTCTTTGCTTTTTTTTAACAAATCTTAAATAAATGTTAGCGAACCGCCCAGAGAACGTGGACAAACGAGTCACAAGACGAAACACAACTAGTTTCGACCTCTTAGGTCTTCATCAGGTGAGACATTAACGAATAAAACAATGAAAATTCACTTAGCTTTGATCGCTTCAGATCACTTGGTAGCGTTCAGCGCAAGGAAGAAGGCGTTGAATTCAACGCCTTCTTCCTTGCGCTGAACCCTACCAAGTGATCTGAAGCGATCAAAGCTAAGTGAATTTTCATTGTTTTATTCGTTAATGTCTCACCTGATGAAGACCTAAGAGGTCGAAACTAGTTGTGTTTCGTCTTGTGACTCGTTTGTCCACGTTCTCTGGGCGGTTCGCTAACATTTATTTAAGATTTGTTTAGATTTCCGCCTGCAGTCCTCTCGCTTTGCAACTAGATCTGCTTTTTTTAATTTTTTTTATTTTTTAAGATTTTGTCGCTCACTTGCTTCTCTTTTTTGATTTATGTATGTGTTCATAAACGTTTGACGGTGCACGAGGTAGTGTGTCCATAAACTTGCATGCATATATGCGAGCACAATCCATTCTCGTGTGCGTGTGTGTGTGTGTGTGTGTGTGTGTGTGTGTGTGTGTGTGTGTGTGTGTGTGTGTGTGTGTGTGTGTGTGTGTGTGTGTGTGTGTGTGTGTGTCGTGGGGTGTGGTGTGTGTGTGCGTGGTGTGTGTGTGTGTGTGTGTGTGTGTGTGTGTGTGTGTGTGTGTGTGTGTGTGTGCCCACGCGTCAATCTGTCTAACTAGCGGTATATCTATCTATCTATCTATCTATCTATCTATCTATCTATCTATCTATCTATCTATCTGTTTGTTTGTCTGACTGTCTGTCACGTCGTCTATCTCTCTCTCAATTAGTCAATCAATCAATCAATCAATCATTCATTCATTCAATTATCAAATATTCAATTAATAAATCAATCAGTCAAAAAACATTCAATCTTTGTATGTATGTATGTATGTATGTATGTATGTATGTATGTATGTATGTATGTATGTATGTATGTATGCATGTTTATATGTATGTATATATGCATACATGCATGTATGCATGCATGGATGTAGGCTATGTATGTATGTATGTATGTATGTATGTATGTATGTATTTATGTATATGTACGTATGTATCTATTTATCTATCTATCTATCTACCTGTAAATAAGCCAGTACTGATTAATAAAGGAGGTAAAGAAAATTACGGTACAAACTATCCATATAGATGTTTTGTTTCATTTTCGTAAAATCATCAGTAATGATGGTAAGGCTAGATAATTTTGTGGAGAACAATATTGTAAACCAGTTTAGCCTTTAGACGAAAACAAGGTCACTCTTTGTACACCGCAGAAAGGGGACAGATGAGTCAGAACACT
>CM065720.1:47807304-47814804 GCA_033310375.1 Conus canariensis
TGAAACCATCAGTGCCAGGACTTTTGTTGTTTTTCATGTTCTTTAATGCTATACATGTCTCCTCCAGTGTGATTTCGCCATCTAATTTATTTGCTTCGTCACGGTCTAAATGGGGAATATTTACAATGAGTTCATCCAAATCACAGTCGTCAACTTCACATTTTTTGTACAGTGATTCATAAAATCCTTGAACCTCATGAAGAATCTCTGTTTGGTCATTTAGAATATTGCCATGGTTATCAATTAATCTAGTCATACTCTTACTTATAAAATGTCTTTTTTCTAGGTTACAGAAATAGTTCGTCATTTTTTCCCCTTCAGCTATCCACCTAGCCCTCGATCTTAAAAGTACCCCTTCTATTCTCTTTTCTCGAATAACCTTTAGCCTTTCCTTCTTTAACTCTAAAGCTTTGATTTCTTCTTCGTCTTTTGTCTCTTTTCTTTCGAGCCGTTGTATATCTTGCTGTATTTTACGTTCCTCTTCATTCGTGGTTTTCTTCTTCATAGTTGGGTATGAAATAGTTTTGGACCTAAGCTTCATCAGTAAAAAATCTAGAAATAAGTCATCAGAAATTGTAAACTGTAATTCGGTCAGAGGAATCGTGTGTACTACTTCTCTTGCATATGGGCTTACAGCATATTCTTGTTTGACATTCTCAATTTCTTTGTTAATTTCGTCCAGATAGTCCTTGTCCTTTAATAATGACGAGTTAAATTTCCAAAAAAGTATTACTCTTAATTTTTTTTTTACCAAACCGTAACCTTAACACAATCATGGAGTGGTCTGTTCTATACCCACATTCAATGTCTACATCATCGACAAAGGAAACAACGTGATCTGATATGAGAAAAAAAAAATCCAACCGTGCTTGCTGGAAAGGATTATTTCTTCTCCAGGTATATCTGTGACAATCCTGATTAAATCCCTCCAAATACCATTTAATTCTAAATCGTTTATCATGTTGTCTACTGCTTCTCTCGCTTTGGAATTATTAACCCTTTTATAATTACAGTAATCTCTCGTGGGGTCCAAAACTAAGTTGAAGTCTCCTCCAATTACGACATTACTTATACCTAAATTACTAATTTGTTGATTTAAGGTAATGTAAAATTCTGGGTCATCTCTGTTTGGTCCATATACATTTACAAACAAAAAAATCGTGTTGTTTAATTTCTGCTAAGACCATAAGGCTATTCCCATCATCACCTTTGTGAACATTTTTAATTTTAGTTTCAAAGTTGTTATTGAAAAGTATTGCCACACCTCTTGCATTAGAAGCATGACTAGAGAAATATCCCCATTCAGATTGTATATAGCGTTCCATTTTTTCTTCGAAGTGTGTATCCTGCAGAAAATAAATTGAATATTTTTTGCATTTTAAGTAATGAAATACATCTCTTCTTTTCTGTTTATCATTCAGCCCCTGACAATTTACTGAGACAACTGAGACTGTACTATCCATGTTGTTCAATGCGTACAATTTGTAAAACTATGAAAAAGCCACCAACCAGATGCTTAGATGAAAATAACATAATATTGCATAATATCTACAGAACCAAAATATTACATAATAACTACAGAACCAGCTTGACCTCATAACGAAATAAATAAAGAGACATAGAGTATAAATTTGAAACCAGAACGTGCAAAAACATGTAAAATATCACAAATACATGTAAACAAAACAAGCTTGTCAAAGCAAAAGGAATACCAAAAAGATATCCGTAAATCCAGCCAAGTGCCCCGCACAGATCAGCGTTTCAGGAGTAAATAAATTTAACAATAGTTCAAAATTCAAATTCAAATACACAAATAGCTACCAACGACTGCTCCCTCCCCACCATGCCTGTTTCCTCTCCCTTCTTCCAACAAGTGAGCACTGCCTTCCGCTTCCTTTTCCTACCATTCCTCGCTCTGCAGGTATGTTCTACTGTAAATCTGTCCTTCACAAGACAAGTACCTGCAGTCATCTCTCCTTTCTCCGCACCTGCATCAACAAAAAAGTCATCCCCCAAGGTTTCTGTTTAAAGTTTCATCCCTCTACTTTGTCGCCTCCTGCTCTCCGCTCTGTCCATTCTACTCTACAAAGCACCTCTTTCCGACTCATGAAGGACATTGTCAGATCTCACCAACAATCTATCCAACAAACAGACAAAAAACTGCAACAAACTCGCAAACAAATATCTGACCTTTGCACTCCCTCTATGACACATTTCATCATTTCAACAGTACGTTCAGCAAATGAAAAATTGTACAATAGCCTGAAACAGACCAAATCAAAAAAACTATCCAACCTGCTTTCCAGTCAACCTCAGCCACAGCCCCCTCAAACCTCATGTCACAAAAACCTTGTGGTCACCATTCCCGCTGATCTCCATTTGACAGACACACAGCGTCAAGTCCTCAATCGTGGGCTGAACTTCGTACCCACCAAACCCAAGGCCAATGGTTCTGACGCTTGTTTTCAGTGTCAGCGTTTCTTCAGGCGACTACGCCTTATGGCACATTTTGAAAACACTACCAACACCACCCCATCTATACCTGATCCTGACAGTGACCTCCCTCCCTTTCCTTCCCTCCCCAGCTCCTGGACCCCTCCCACAAACCAGTTTCCCTCTCTAGAATTTTACATCCAAACCTGTTCTCATCAAATCGCTGCTCTAAAACCCAAACCCCTCAGACACTCCAACATTTCCTCAGCAGAAGCTCAAGCTCTCAGAGAACTACGCCAGCGTAAAGACATTGTAGTCAAACCAGCTGACAAGGGTGGCGCTATTGTTGTCTGGCGGCGGGACCTGTACATCGCCGAGGCACTCTCCCAGCTCTCAGACACCAGATTCTACACCTCTTCACAGCCCAGTCAAACCAAAACCAATAACACCCTGATCAGACAATTCATTCGCGAGTGCATTAGCGCTGGAAACCTCCCAAATGAAGCCCATTCCCTGGTCGTTTCTGAACCCAAAGATTCCCAATTCTACTTGCTTCCCAAAATACATAAACCAAATAACCCAGGCCGCCCCATTGTCTCTGCCTGTTCCTGCCCCACTGTCCAGATCTCTCAGTTTCTCGACAAAATCCTCCAGCCTATCGTTTCCAACCTCCCCACCTTTCTTAAGGACACAAACCATACTCTTGATCTTCTGCAAAATTTCTCCTTCCATCCTGGCTCCCAACACCGTCACCTCTTCACCATGGACGTCTGTGCACTTTACACAAGCATTCCCCATCATGAAGGGCTTTCAGCCCTCAAACATTTCTTGTCAAAAGACAGCAGAAATCTACCCACCACCACTCTTCTCCGTCTTGCTGAGCTGGTTCTCACACTCAACAACTTTCAGTTTGGTGCTGACCATTTCCAACAGAATTGCGGCGTTGCCATGGGCACCAGGATGGGTCCTGGCTACGCCTGCCTGTTTGTTGGTTACATTGAAGAAAAGATCTTCTCACAATACACAGGCACTTTCCCAGACTTTTTCCGTCGCTTCATTGACGATTGCCTCGGTGCAGCCTCCTGTCCAATCCAAGATCTGAAAAACTTCATTGACTTCGTCAGTGGATTTCATCCAGCTCTTAGATTCACTTTTGAAATCACTCAGACTACCATTTCCTTCCTTGACATCAAAATCTCTATCTGTCCCAACTCACCCTACCTCACCACATCTGTTCATTACAAACCCACCGACTCGCATTCATACCTTCTGTACTCCTCCAGTCACCCTGCTTCCACCAAAACAAGCATTCCTTTCTCTCAACTACTTCGTTTGCGACGCATCTGCAGCGATGATGACGATTTCGCCAAACAATCTACCCTGATGATCTCATTTTTCCTTGAACGTGGATACCCTGAACCCATTTGCCAAGAAGCCCTACAAAAGGCCTCTAGAATTCCCAGAAACACCGCTCTTAAGCAAAAGATCACTCCTTCATCAGACGACAGGCCTGTTCTTGCTATCACCTTCCATCCTCACAACCTCGCCATCAAAAACATCCTTATGAAGAACTACCACATTCTGCAGACTGATCCTTCCCTGAAACACATTTTCACCCAGCCTCCACTAGTTGCCTACAAACGTGACACCAACCTCAGAGATCTTCTTGTGCATTCAAAATTGTCCACAAACACAGTCTCACCACCTGGCAATTCTCCATGCAAGCAACCCAAATGCAAAACCTGTCCTCACCTAAACTCTTCTACAACCATCTGTGGCCCCTCAGGCAAAATTTCCATACGCAACCCTTTCACTTGTCAGTCCCGCAATGTAGTTTACATTCTTTCTTGCTCCTTCTGTGGCCTCTTGTATGTTGGAGAAACCTACAGAACCCTTAACGACCGTTTCACAGAACACCTACGAGCAGTCCGTCTCGGTTACAATACACCAATTGCAAACCATTTCTGCTCTTCCGGCCACAACCTCTCCCACATGCAGATTGCTGCAATCTGGCAAAATTCATCTTCCTCTATAAGACGTAAAGAACAAAAGTCCCTCTTTATTCACAAACTTGGCACTATCCACCCAGTAGAAAGAAACTCGTGGAGAGCGTGGCAGCAGAGAGTCCTCAGAAGAGAAGCCCCCTTCAAGCAAGTGTTTCGGCCCTTATCTCCTGACACTCTAGGGGGTTGGGCCACACCCGGTTCATGACTCCGGATGTCCCTCTGCTGCCCCTTTTTTTTTCCCCATCTTGGGACGAGCCATGGCTGGGATTCGAACCCATGACCCTCTGGACATGCTCATTTTCCACTTAATGACTCACGCTTTAACCACTGAGCCACAGGGACACCTGATATTTGTAGGGAAATTAAGCCTTATGAAGTTCACTTTTGTTCCTCCTTGACCAGATCCAGCTTGAACACCCCTCTGCCGCTTCTGCCATTGCTTTCAGGGCTCTGGAATCAATATCAAACACTGACTTTCCTCCACAACAGCCGTTTGTTCTTACTTATCTTGATTTTGTCTCTTAACATTATTATTACTATTTTTATTTACTTTATCCCCCCCCCCCCAGTCCTTCTGCTCTTGACCCATTTCTCTCTTCTTCCCCACCCTGCCCTCTCCTTCTATACCCCCCCCCCTCATCCCTTCCAACTCTCTCCTTCCTTCCCCCTCAATCCTTGCTGAACACTTTTCATCTTCTAGCAGTATTCACTTTTCAGCTTTTTGGCAGTGCTCACTTCCTCACTTCCCCATTTCTCCCTGCCCACTGTCACCCATTCCCACTTGTCCCCCTGAGCCAAGAAGGTTTTAAACCGAAGCGCCCTCATCCACCTCTTCCTCAAGGACCTGCTACCATAACCCAGGCAAGTTGTTTCAAATTCAAATAGTATCAAACAGACAGACGATATCGGCACGTGAGCGCGCGTTTGCCCATGTGTGTGCGTGTGTGTGTGTGTGTGTGTGTGTGTGTGTGTGTGTGTGTGTGTGTGTGTGTGTATGCGCGCGCGCGCGCGCGCGCGCGCGCGTGTGTGTTTGTGTGTGTGTGTGTGTGTGTGTGTGTGCGTGGGTATGTGCATGCGTGTGTGTGTGTGTGTGTGTGGGGTGTGTGTGTGTGCGCTTGTGTGTGTGTGCGCGTGTGACCTGCTTGCTATTGGAGAGAGAGAGAGAGAGAGAGAGAGAGAGAGACAGACAGACAGACAGACAGACAGACAGAGAGACAGACAGACAGACAGACAAGTTGGAGCCACGTTAATGCACAGGAACTAGCCCATAAAATTCTGAGCTGATTTCAGACATGGTCATAATAAACTCTCGAAAATCAAGAACATCGTCAGGTATTGGGGTCACGCACACTCCTCTCATAATGAGTTGTTGTCGCGGTGTGCAAAAAACACGGGATAAGTTTAATGTGATCTCGCTGGAATGGCAGGATACACCAAAATTTAAAAAAAAAAAAAAAATCAAGGTTCATAAAAAAACAAACACGCGAAGGGAAAGGCGCGCGCCCGTCCCCCACGAACCCCCCATTCCTTCCCCCTCCCCTCACCCGACACATCCCGCCAACCGAGCGAAATCACCAGCATATACAAAAACACACATTTTGTTTTGTTCACGTGGCAAACACACATGTTATATACAAATGAATTAGTGAAATTCTTGCATGGCTCACCACCAGATTCCGACAAACTACAGCAAGACAACGTCAAGACTCAATGCCGTACACCGTATTCTAAGGCAATGTTTGTATTCGTGGAAAACCAAAAGATTTCTTTAAGAACATGAGCTGACAAAAGAAGCGTGCGGAAAAAAACAACAACTGCGAACCCAAGAAAATAAGCAATGAAAGAAAAACAATACAGACAAGATACTTGAAGGACAAAACAACGACAGGAATACTGAAAGAAATAAAGAAAAAGAAACGAAATAGGGAATCAGCAAGTTAGAAAGAAAAGAAAGAAACAGAATAATGAAGTGAAGGAAGAAGCGATTGACGGAAACATGACTTTGCTTGAAGTTATCTGCACTGAGCCTACACCATCAACTTCAACACTGAGCCTACACCATCAACTTCAACACTGAGCCTACACCATCAACTTCAACACTGAGCCTACACCATCAACTTCAACGAGCTGACATCTGCCTGAAGGGAAGAGGGTAAAAGAAATCTCTGCTTGTCAATAGTCCGTTATAAGGGAAGGGGAAATAAGGGTCAGAATATCGAAAATCCAGTCACGAGCCCAACGACTTTTTCTTTTTTTCTCTCCAGGAACTTTCTTCTTGGGAAAATGACGTATTCATAACACTGGCATCGCATCAGTTGAAAGAGAGCGACAAGATTTTAATTGAGTATTTTTCTCCCTCTCTATCGGAAGACGAGCTGAACCATTAACATGTAATGAGTACTCTGTCTGTCTGTCTGCCTTTCTGTCTGTCTGTTTGTCTCTCTGTCTCTGCTTTTTAACCAAAAGATATCATTGATTCAATTATTCCTATAATAAAAAAAAAACTTATCTGGAAGCAGGTCCGAAGTATTAAAATCACAGTCATTTGTCTTTGCCTAAAGTGTAGGGGCTTCCTTGCAGACGCAGATCGTTCTGTTAATACCACTCAACGTCTGGTCTGATGGCAACGTTATCAGAAGAGCCCAATTTATATGGCAACCCTTTACGTCAGTCCAATTTTCTCTCCTAATCTTATTACAATCTGTTTTTCAGCTTCATGACTTAAACGCAATAGCAATTCGAGAAAAAAAATATCTTGATCCTCTGAAACTATAAAATCCATTGATGCCACATTACAGACACTTGGATGTAGAAACATCACGATTTATCAATTCTTTCGGCATGAATACGTTACAGCAGCAAAACTGCTTTAATTTGCTGTGAATGATTCTTGGGCACCATTTCTTTTTTTCTTTTTTTTTTTCTAATTCATTAGGTTTCAGGTTACTTCCATTCTAGAAGAAAAAATAAACATGGTTGTCTAAAGCGGGTGATTAGACTTGTCTGTCTCATAACTGGTAGAGATTAAAACAGTCATCCGTTTGTTACGATAGTAAATGTG
>CM065720.1:47822304-47824804 GCA_033310375.1 Conus canariensis
GGCACTACCACCCTTACCACCCTTCTCCCTCTTAACCCTAACCTCTTTCATCTTGCAGCAGCAAGATCCCGTGGCACTCCCGCTACATTTTAAGGTTGATGCACACAAGCAGATGAAGAGGTGGAGGTAGAAACTGGTCTTGATGAGGATATCTAAGCTGCCCTGTTTCTCTGTAATGCGTTGGCCCAGCAAACCAAATGGAATTAGCAAGGACATTGGACGAAGGTCTTATGATGGAACTACCTCGCTCTTCAGGAATAATCAGGCTGGGCGATAGAAGAGATCAGAAGTGAGTAAGGGCATTAGTTCCTTAACGTATAAATCTTCACATTGAAATAAAACAGAATTTAAACAGATACTAAAACACATACAAACCAGCAAACAAGCGAATAAAACAAGCAAACAAAGAAACAAACAGTAAATGAACAAACAAACCAGCAGACGAAAGCAAATAGAAGTTCGGTTTTCTACTGCTATTGATTTTACACATAGCACACATACATATGTATGATCATGAACAAAGAATGTGTGCACGTGCGTGCGTGCGTGCGTGCGTGCGTGTGTGTGTGTGTGTGTGTGTGTGTGTGTGTGTGTGTGTGTGTGTGTGTGTGCGTTGTGTGTGTGTGTGTGTGTGTGTGTGTGTGTGTGGTGTGTGTGTGTGTGTGTGTGTGGTGCGTGCGTGCGTGCGTGCGTGGTGGTGTGTGTATGTGTGTGTGCTTGTGTGTTTGTGTGTGTGTGTGTGTTGTCTGTGTGTGTGTCTGTGTGCGTGTAGTGTGTGTAGTAGTAGTAGTAGTAGTAGTAGTAGTAGTAGTAGTAGTAGTAGTAGTAGTAGTACTTTCATTTTACGTCTTTTCACAAAATTGTGTGACATTGGACGAGACAGAGAGAGAGAGAGAGAGAGAGAGAGAGAGAGAGAGAGAGAAGAGAGAGAGAGAGAGAGAGAGAATGTGTGTGTGTGTGTGTGTGTGTGTGTGTGTGTGTGTGTGTGTGTGTGTGTGTGTGTGTGTAAGAGTATGTGTGTGTATAGGTGTGTGGAAGTGCACGCAAAATATGGAATAATTACTACTTATAACATTATAGTAAATATCTAACAGGACTACATATTAAACAAAAGGTAACTTTGAAAGCAAAGTCAATATCAGAAAAAAAAAACATCAGTCACTGTCATGCCTAATAAACATGGTAAGTATGCCTTAAGAGTCACACAATCAAATAAAACGTGGGCTCTCGACACGTTTGCCTTACCACATATGCATTTTGTTCCTGCACTATATTTCGTTCTGAATGCGTCGAGTTTCAGTCTATAAAATACTGAAACAAAGTTTCTGTACTGATACATATCACGAACCTGCAGGTGTTCAATGCCTTCAACCTGATCAAAGCTGAGAACATGGCTATTTCGAGCATTAACCCGCAAATAAGGGATGTTCTGGTTGTTTCTAAAAAAGTCCCAAGCCACTTGTTTTAAAACTTGATGACACTCTTGTAAAGTCAAGGGGACAGAAAGTGACTGTGCACTCATTTCAGTTTTAGCTCCCTTTTTGGCAGATCTGTCAGCGAATTCATTGCCCAAAATTCCACTGTGTGAAGGAACCCAGAAAGAAAGTTAAATCGGTCCCTTTGCACATCAAAATATGAATTAAATAACGTATTTCCTTTAAAATAAAGTTTTCTGAATTAGAACTGAAAACCTTGATAGATTGTAGTACTGACATTGAGTCGACACATAACAATACTTGCAAGATTGATTGCGGTATATCAATTGAATATGTCAAAGCCATTAGTATAGCTATCATTTCGGCAACTAAGATAGATCGATTTTTGCCTATTGAATATGCTTTATCTACTTTAAGTGATGGAATAACAAAAGCAGATCCAGCGTCTTTGTTCTTTGTCAATGATCCATCAGTATATACCTTAAGGTGGTTAGGATACTTGCTTTGCATATGCATATTTGTTGAATATGACAAGATATGCGGCTTTTTTAGCATCAGTGTGATCAAGGCCAAATTTTGCCCTGTTTCTTTCCCAGCTTGGGATTGGATCAGTATGAGAAATCTTTGCCAAAGAGTCGGGGGTCAAATCAGTTTTCTGCAACAAATGGGCAGAGTACGAGCCAATAGTAGACAAGCAGGAAATGTTTTTTGGGGGTAAACCGTAGATGGATTTAAAGAGATTTCTGTTTCATTTACGCCTTTCATAGCTGTACATTTCACAACATATTTTGCCAAAGTGAGTGTTCTGTATTCGTTTAAAGGCAAAACATCAATTTCCGAATATGTCCCTACTGTAGAAGCATGTACAGGGATTCCCAAGCATAATTTAAAAGCCTTGCTATCAACACTTTGCAGTTTTTGCAACAAATATTTAGGAGTGTGTGTGTGTGTGTGTGTGTGTGTGTGTGTGTGTGTGTGTGTGTGTGTGTGTGTGTGTGTGTTAGTGGGTTGGGGGAAAGTAATGAACAGGGCACCAGGCAGCTGGAAAGCATGAGAGAGGAGAG
>CM065720.1:47832304-47842304 GCA_033310375.1 Conus canariensis
ATGAAGCGGTCGATCCAGTCGACATGTTCGGCTGGATTCCTGTATAGAAAACATAGAGGTATGGGCTTGTTATACTTCAGTTGTATTTCGATCCAAATAGTTTCTACGTGATGCTGTTCAAGGTAATCAATTCTTTCAACTTTAATTGACTGATGGACATACACTATTATGCCAGTTTCTCTTTTTTGAATGGGGTCTTTACGAATTATATTATAGCCTGGAATTGAAAGGTCACTATTAGATATGAAAGGAGATAAATGGGATTCTGAAGAACCAAATATGTGAAAATGTTTGCCCAAATTTGATAATATGGATGATATTTCAGTAATCTTATTTATAACATGATTAATATTTAGATGCCCCACTCTAAGTCCATCCTCGGTTAGCCAAGGGCTACCACGTTCTGACATTATACAGGCCAACAAGGAAAACACGATCCACTATACAAGTGAGAAAAAATACAAAGATCAGTGAATACTGTAACGCAAACAACAATACAAATTACAAAGCAGCAATAAACAAAGCGCTGAAAGAAATCCCAGCAGTAACAAAGGCAAAATATCAATGCAAAAGACAAAGTGAAGTATTCTCCAAATAAACACAAGCGCAATTATCAGTCTGTTTTGCTCCTATCAATTCACAGACCACTGTCAAAACCTCGGTAGCAAGTCAAACAAGTGAGAAAAAGATACAAAGATCAGTGAATACTGCAACGCAAACAACAATACAAATTTCAAAGCAGCAATAAACAAAGCGCTGAAAGAAATTCCAGCCAGTAACAAAGGCAAAATATCAATGCAAAAGACAAAACGAGACCACTGTCAAAACCTCGGTAGCAAGTTAAGCAAGAAATCATGCCGAGCCCGGTGATGTCATTTACACACACACACACACACACACACACACACACAACACACACACACACACACACACACACACACACACACACACACACATACACACACACGCGCGCGCGCGCGCGCACGCACACATCACGCGCCGTACGTGTAAGCACGTATGGGTTGAATACGAGAGAGAGAGAGAGAGAGAGAGAGAGAGAGAGAGAGAGAGAGAGAGAGAGACAGACAGAGACAGAGAGACAGAGAGACAGAGAGAGACAGAGAGAGACAGACACAGAGAGAGATTTTCTGCAGGACCATCGCGAAAAGAATGCTATCATGTTTATGTAAAGTTTCTGACTGGAGGTGTGAATTGTCTCTCAAAACGAAGCAAAGGATTTCTGACTCTTGCTAACGTCACATGGCAATAACCTTCATTGTCGTGTAACGCAGGTTGAATGCAAGCATTTCAACACATTATTGCTGGGATATCGGATTTATCTCATGCATCGGGTGTAGTTTGTGCATATACACCACACACCCCTGGCGGTAAGCACCCTTGTTGGTTTTGGCTGGCTTCTCCTGTCAAGAAATTCTTCTCGCCGTTCTCCTCCTCGTTCTCCTCCTCGTTCTTCCTGTTCTTCATCTCCTCCTCCTTTTCTCCTCCTCTTCCTCCTCCTCCTCCTCCTCCTCATTCTCCTCCTTCTTCTTCTTCTCCTCCTCCTCCTCCCCCTCCTCCTCTTCTTCTTCTTCTTCTTCTTCTTCTTCTTCTTCTTTTTCTTCTTCTTCTTCTTCTTCTTCTTCTTCTTCTTCTTCTTCTTCTTCTTCTTCTTCTTCTTCTTCTTCTTCTTAACTCTTCACTTCCACCCATTTTCCCTTCCTCGCTTTTCAATTTAAAACTGCTGTGGACGTGGCCTTCTTGCTAAAGACATGCACAGTGCTGGCGGCAAGGGAAACAGAGAGAGGCCGTTAATGGGAGAGAAGGCGACGGAAAGGTTACCGAGGAACCGGGAAGCAACGTGGAGGTGCGGGAGGATGGCGCTGGGCAAGAAATGGACCATCTCATTCACCACTGAGCGGAGGCGGCCCTGGGGAGTTTGATTCCTGTGTCCACAGCTTGTTTGATATTCTGACTAGGCTTTGTTTTTCCCATTGGACTGGGCTGTGGCGGCTTAGTCTTTTGTTACCTTTCCTTCTTGCAGCCAGACTGCCAGACACTGGAATCCACAGGAATCAGTATCACATTACTGGTTATGGCGACTGGAAACATACGGTCTGCCTTTTCTTGTGGTCAAATGTGTGCTAGATTGATTGACTGATTAGGTAATGTTACTCATTCAAGTATTTGGCTGTCTCTTTTTGCCTTTCAATGTACGTGCTTCACATGCAATTCCGAGTAGTACACGTGCTTATTTGTGTGTCCTTTGTTCCCATGACAGTTGTGTAGCGCTGTATAAATAAGCAGCCTATTTCGCACTACAACGTAATCGATCTTTTCCACGATTGATAACTCTCGGATTTCATCAAGTAGTTATAACAGTACAATGGTCACTGCAGAAAAGAAAGAACATGCATTAACCAGTAGAAAGAAACTCGTGGAGAGCGTGGCAGCAGAGAGTCCTCAGAAGAGAAGCCCCCTTCAAGCAAGTGTTTCGGCCCTTATCTCCTGACACTTTAGGGGGGTTGGGCCACACCCGGTTCATGACTCCGGATGTCCCTCTGCTGCCCCCTTTTTTTCCCATCTTGGGACGAGCCATGGCTGGGATTCGAACCCATGACCCTCTGGACATGCTCATTTTCCACTTAATGACTCGCGCTTTAACCACTGAGCCACAGGGACACCTGATATTTGTAGGGAAATTAAGCCTTATGAAGTTCACTTTTGTTCCTCCTCGACCAGATCCAGCTTGAACACCTCTCTGCCGCTTCTGCCATTGCTTTCAGGGCTCTGGTTTTTTCCTTCCCTGCAACTGAGAGCTGTTTCATGAGGCTGTATGCAGACGTTCCTACAAACCCCCTAGCTCCAATTTCTGCAGTGAGGACTTTGACCTGATAGCCTTCTCTCCTCAGGCTGTTTGCCAGATCAGCATACTTTTCAGTTTTGTAGATTTGAGCTGCCTCCATTCTGTTCTCATATGGCACCGTGAGCTCGATCATGATCAGCTGCTTGGTTGACTTAGAGTGGACTACTATGTCTGGTCTCATGCCACTCTTGCTGATGATCTCTGGGTGACTCTTCCATTCTGGGAGGTCTGCAGTGCACTCCCAGTCATCTGCCCCGTCCAGCAGACTCTGCCTGCATGTTTCGAGCGGCACTGTTGTTCTTGGCCATGATTTGCTGCCTCCTGCCGTGAAGAATGTTGCGGGTGCTTTTGGAGTCCTGATTTTCCCTTTTGTGGTGTTGGTACTAGCCCAGACTACTTGTACAATCTCTTTGAGCACTTGGTTGTGCCTCCATGTGTACCTTTCTTGAGCCAGGGCTACTTTACATGAGCTTAGGACATGCTCCACTGTTTGTTTTTCATGGCAGAGGGGGCATGCAGGATCGTCTGTTTTCCCCCACTTCACCAGGTTTGCATTTGAGGGCAGAAGGTCATATGCAGATCTGAGAATGAAGCTGATCCTGAGAGGGGCCATGTGCCAAATGTCATTCCAAGTGAGACTTCTTTGGAGTGCATTCTCCCACGTTGTCCATTGCCCTTGCTGGCTCTGCTGGACTGCTTTTTGGAGTCTTTTTTGGTCTTCTTCTTTTCTCATCTCCTGAATCATCATGTCTCTTTTGGCTTTTCCTTTGGCCTTTGACCACCATTCAGTTTTGGTCACCCCCAGTCCTTGTCTGTTGGTCTGTGTGTGTCCTGTTATTTCTCTGATCTTGAGACTTTCTTTTGCAGAATCCATCGCCTCTTGAACTTTCCATTTTCTGCCTGTCTTCAGCTGGGGCTTGATTGCTTCTACCACCTTGTCTCCTGAGTCCTCCAGCATGCTTTGAAGTCTGATCTTCCCTGCTTTGTATTCCTCCAGGATGGATTTCAGTGGTAGTTTCAGCTTTGCTTGGCGACAGTACAGCGCTATGTCAGTCAGACAGGGTGGGACACCAAGCCATTTCCTTGTGAACTTGTTGATTTTGGCTTCCATTGCCTCCACTATGCTGGTGCAGATGTCGTATATCATCAGAGGCCATAGGAGCTTTGGTATCAGCATGAACTGCAGACACCAGACCTTGTATTTGCCAGGGAGCCCACACTGGTCAATGGTCTCCAAGCCTTCCTCCGCCATCTGCTTGGTTTCTTTTGCTCTTTGTGTGTCTTTCAGCGTATCATCATACCATCTTCCAAGGCTCTTGACTGGTTCTTCTGTGACTGTTGGAATGGCCTGGTTGGCAACACTGAAGACCACAGATCCGGCCACTTTTCCTTTCCTCAGTGAGAGACTCCGTGATTTCTTTGGCTTGGACTTCATTCTGGATGAGGCAACTATGTCGTCCAGCCTCTCCAGCACATGACGTGTCTCGTCTTCTCTGGATGAAATCACTGTAGTGTCATCCATGAAGGCCTTGAGAGGAGGCATCTTGTATCCATCGCCAAGGTCTGTTTGTCTCGCGTTGTTTGTTGCTGCTTTCAAGATGAGTTCCATTGCCAGCACGAACAGTATTGGGGAAATTGCACAGCCCATTGCAATACCCACTTCCAAGTTGATCCAGTCTGTTGTGTACTCCTTGGTAGAGAACCGCATTGAGAAGCCATTGAAGTACTTCTTGAGCATGTCGCGGATGTTCTTTGGCACATGGTACATCTCAAGAGCCAACTGTATCATCTCATGGGGCACAGATCCATATGCGTTTGCCAGATCAAGCCACACTACGTCCAGGTCTCTCTTTTCTGTTTTTGCTTTTTGGATTGCGTCCCAGATCATTGTGGCGTGTTCTACACAGCCAGCCACGCCTGGGATGCCACCTTTCTGGACGGACACATCCAAGTACTTGTTTTCCATCAGGTACTTGGTCAGCCTTGCTGCCATGACAGAGAAGAAGATTTTCCCTTCGACGTTCAGTAGTGATATTGGCCTGAACTGGCTGATGTCACTTGAGTTTTGCTCTTTGGGGATGTACACACCATCTGCCGTCATCCACTGGCCGCTGATCTGGTTTCTCCAAGCCGATCGCAGCAGCCTGTGGAGCCACTCCAGCACCTTGGGACATTTCTTGTAAAGCTGGTAAGGTATTCCGTTTGGCCCTGGTGATGATTTGGCTCTGGCTTTGTCGACCACCTTCTTGATTTCCGCCAACGTTGGAGGCTTGCCATTGAACTGTTCCTCAGGGTTGGTTGGCCACACCAGACCTTGAATGTCGAGTGGTGCTTTGCTCTGTGGGTCAGAGTATGTTTTCCTCAGATGCTGCTCAAGAACTCCTTTATCCACACTTAGGGTCCCAGATTTTGGCTGCTCAAACAGTGTTCTGGCAAACTGGAAGGGGTCTCTGAAGAAGCGCTCTTGTGTCTTCTTCTTTTTGCTCTTCCTCTTCCTCGCAGATTCCGCTTTGCTGAGGGCGCTGTGTTTTTCTTTCAGGTCTTTCCACAGTTTTTCCAAGCCTTGTTTTTCAGCTGGCAGTGCGGTCTTCATTTGCATCTTGAGGTTTTTCTTTTGGACCCGGATCTTGTCCATCTTTTCTTGGCGTCTGGATTTCTTTGGAGGTGTTTTCTCTTTGGGTAGTTTTGCTCCATAGGCGTCTCTACATGTGGCATACACAATGTCCCCATATGTGGCTAGTTTGTGTTCCAGGGTGCTTTTCTCTATCAGTGCATCGAGTCTTTGGACGATTTTTGCATCCAGTTTCTCCCAATCTTCAGTTTCGTTTGCTCGTGGCAGGTTGAGTTTCAGGCGCCTGGCATCGAGGGCCTGTGCAAATTCCTCATCCGAACCAACAGCGTGGATGTCCTTGGCACTGTGGTTTAAATCCTGGCCTTGGCCTTCCGACGTCTTATCTGCTGATGCAGTGCGCTGCTGCTCATTCAGATGAGTCTTCACACATCCCATCTTTGTTCTGTGGATCTTCATGCCACGGGTGGTAGCGAAACGCTTTCCACAGACACATGGATATTCCATTTGGTCCATGTTCATAGTCCGTTTGGGATTTGCAGTCATGATTGGTTGAGCACCGATGGATTCATCATTCTCTCCCCCTTTCGGTGAATCCTGGGAGCATCTTTTCCTTTTATTCTTAGTAGCCACATGTTTAAGGCAAAGTGGGGAGCCAGCCCACAGAGCCCTTGGTTCTGGTCTTTCCCAGTGTCCTCCGGTCTTTCCCGGACGTCCTCCGGCCTATTCCCGGAAGTCAATGGTTTACCCATGCATCAGTAGAAAGAAACTCGTGGAGAGCGTGGCAGCAGAGAGTCCTCAGAAGAGAAGCCCCCTTCAAGCAAGTGTTTCGGCCCTTATCTCCTGACACTCTAGGGGGGTTGGGCCACACCCGGTTCATGACTCCGGATGTCCCTCTGCTGCCCCTTTTTTTTCCCATCTTGGGACGAGCCATGGCTGGGATTCGAACCCATGACCCTCTGGACATGCTCATTTTCCACTTAATGACTCGCGCTTTAACCACTGAGCCACAGGGACACCTGATATTTGTAGGGAAATTAAGCCTTATGAAGTTCACTTTTGTTCCTCCTCGACCAGATCCAGCTTGAACACCTCTCTGCCGCTTCTGCCATTGCTTTCAGGGCTCTGGTTTTTTCCTTCCCTGCAACTGAGAGCTGTTTCATGAGGCTGTATGCAGACGTTCCTACAAACCCCCTAGCTCCAATTTCTGCAGTGAGGACTTTGATCTGATAGCCTTCTCTCCTCAGGCTGTTTGCCAGATCAGCATACTTTTCAGTTTTGTAGATTTGAGCTGCCTCCATTCTGTTCTCATATGGCACCGTGAGCTCGATCATGATCAGCTGCTTGGTTGACTTAGAGTGGACTACTATGTCTGGTCTCATGCCACTCTTGCTGATGATCTCTGGGTGACTCTTCCATTCTGGGAGGTCTGCAGTGCACTCCCAGTCATCTGCCCCGTCCAGCAGACTCTGCCTCCAAATGATAAAGAGAACAACAAATAAACAAAGCACAATGGATTACGAAAAATACACATCCATAATTAAAGAAAGACAAAAGGAAATACCTGATAAACAAAATGAGAGAGAGAGAGAGAGAGAGAGAGAGAGAGAGAGAGAGAGAGAGAGAGAGAGAGAGAGAGAGAGAGAGAGAGATGTTTTCTGCTGTTTTATATCACAGAATGAGTGCTAGATATCACCACTAATTAAAGTTTCCGATTGAAAGTTTGCGAATTGAAGCACATCATTTCTGACCCTCCAGGAAGTGTCAGTGCCAAATCTTTTATTTGCACTCACAGCAGAATGTACACAAAATTGTGTCGATCTTATTCTATTCCCTGGATTTTGTCTTTAAAGACAGACGCTCTCGCGCTGGAAAAAAAAAATGACATCGGATTCGACGGAGTTCTTTTGTCAGGAAACTTCTTCTTCTTCTTCTTCTGAAACACTTCATTTCCAGCCATTTTATTTTAAAATTCCTTTCTTTCCATTTACAAAGCTGATTTGGACGTGACCTTATTCCACAGACAGGCACACAACTCTGGTGGCAAGGCGAAAAAGAGAGAGTTATTGGGCAGAAGGTTACCAGGGAATTGGGAAGAATGAGAGGAGAGGAGAAAGATGGCGCTTCGAAAGAAATGGACTGTCACATCCACCATTCAGTGCTGGTGGCCCAGGGGATTTGCATTCCTGTGTTCAGAACTTGTTTGATATTCTGACTGGGCTTTCTCCTCTCCTTTGTAGTAAGTAGACTAAGAGGAGGATTATGATTCTGGTACCTTTCCCCTTGCAGCCGGACTGCCAGACATTGAAATGTACAAGATTCATCATCACAATCCTGCCATGATGACTGTAAACTAATGGTGTGCCTTTTATAGCCAGTCGTGTGCTAGCTTGATTAATTGATTGTTTAGTTGATCAGTTGATTAATCGATTAATTGATTGATTGATTGATTGATTGATTGATTTATATTACTAGTTCATGTAACTGTATTGTTTCTTTTGAATCTCGCGTGGATTTCTGAGTAATGCGTGCTTTCTTTTTTTTCTTTTTTTTTTGTTCGTTTTAAATAAGTTTCAATTTACAAGATGCCCTTAAACGCAAACGTGAAAGAAAATGTTACAGACAGTGGGCATTACATTTTAAAGGGTATAGTACAACACAATACCTGTGTTAATAATCAAATAAAGACATTCTTGATCTCATTAGCTGATTTTATATAACATTTCAGAGAGAATGAGAGTGAGTGAGTGAGTGAGAGTGTGAGAGAGGGAGAGATTTATGTATCTAAAACTGAGCCACAAAAGAAACGCAAATGGAGGGGTAGGTAGGGGTGAATATAATTAATGGCACTGTAGGTGCGCTGTGACCATATATTCCGTGCGGTCATGAGTCAGCATTAGACCTAGTGTGCAGCACGTGCAAATCAGGTCAGTGTCACTAGAAATGAGCTCACACCGGCGCCATGAACGTGGAAGCGCGTTTTTGCATGTGCAAGGCGAATGCAAACAGTTATGTCAATCTTTTTTCGCTGAACAGTATTCACACATCACTAGGAATAAAAACCCAGGCTGTTACGCCCTGGCAAAGCAATGACTTCCACATGACCAGAATGCCAAGACTGAGCGCCGTCGACAGAGAAAGAGCCATAGGGCAACTCCAAGCCGGAAACCGTGCTGCACAAGTCGCAGCTGCGTTTGGCGTGGCTGTTTCTACAATTTGTCGTTTGTGGGCCAGGTTCCAGGCAAATGGCGACGCTTGGGACAACCCACGAAGCGGCAGACCCTGTGTAACGACTGCGCGACAAGATCGGGCGATTCACCGCCGTCACCTGCGTGAGCCATTCACTTATGCAACGGAAACGGCCAGAAACACCATTGGCAGGCATGGTGCACCAATTTCTGGTGAAACTGTGCGGCGTCGATTAACAGAACATCACCTGCACTGCCGCCGTCCCGTAAGGCGACCTGTTCTTACTCCAAGACATAGGCAACAACGACTGCAATGGGCCCAGCAGCACCGGAACTGGAACTAGCGGCAATGGAGGGGCATCCTCTTCACGGATGAGAGCCAATACTGTGTTCATCATGCTGATGGCCGAATCCGGGTGTGGAGGAGGCGCAACCAGAGGTATGCCAACAACAACGTCCACGAGATCAACGCTTGGGGAGGTGCGAGCATCATGGTATGGGGAGGAATTAGCATCAACCAGCTTGTTGGGCCTATTGTTTTCCTAGACATTGGCCCTGGGCGCGGAAATGGCGTTACTGCGCAGCGATACATTGACCAGGTGCTGAGGCCCGTTGTTGTGCCCCACTTCCAGCAGCATGGCCACCTCACTCTCCAGCAGGACAATGCTCGTCCACACACTGCCAGAGTCACCACAGACTTCCTGCAACAACAGGGCATTAGAGCTCTGCAGTGGCCCTCGCTGAGCCCTGATTTGAACCCTATCAAACACTTCTGGGACCATCTCAAACGGGAGCTGAATGCTGTTCAGCCGAGGCCAACCACAGCGCGTCAGCTAGAGCAGGCACTGAGGCAGATCTGGAACAACGTCAACATGGCCTCCGTCAACCGTCTGATCCACTCCATGCCCGCCAGATGTCAGGCTATTATCAACGCTTGTGGGGGACACACTCGTTACTGACCCTCTCCGTGACACTCATGACACGTGACCACTTTTTGCTTCAGCCAACGATAAGAACACTAAAGCCAGAAACTCAATGGTTGCATTCAATTCATTTCAATGGTTGCAATTAAATGTCAACAACATGAGAGTACATTGAATGGACCCATCGTTTGCGTTTCTTTTGTGGCTCAGTATATTTGTGTTACCCTTAGAGTTGTCGTCCTTATCAATCTTCGTGGAATATGATGGCAATAATATATTTCTGATATGTGTCCTTTCAAGATATCCCTTCATCGCATATGAATCTTAGGCTTATAGTAAGGCTGCTCATCAAAGTGTCCGGATTTGTCGGTGTGGTGACGTCATAATGGTCTTGTCATCAACGGTGGGGCGTGTCTAGGCTGGCCCTGTGACCTAGCAGCTATCACCAGCAATCAAT
>CM065720.1:47864804-47872304 GCA_033310375.1 Conus canariensis
AACTATCACATCCACGAAGTCTTCATATCTGCTACATGTCTGTGGTCGGACTCCAACGTATGTCCACCCAGTCTGCACCCACTGGCTGAAATGGCTACAGTTGGTTGGAGGGCGAAAGAAGAAGGAGGGCGATGCAATAGGGATGTTGTTAGACTTGTGATGAACGGGCTATGGCTAGGTAGCTTGCAGCCAACTGCAAAATTTGTTAAGGTCTGACTCATATCCTGAACATCTGGTGTTCCATTCGCGCTCATCTGCTTTTTCTTTCCCCCAATCCTGAGCTCTTTTATCACCAGGAGAAGGCACACACATTCAAACATGCGTAAGACTGATGACGAACAGGGAAGAACTTCAGCGTGAGTGGGAGAGGGAGAAGGTGGCATGAGTGGGTGCAGGTGGACTGGTGGCAGCAGAGGGAAGGGGGTGGGTGGGTAAGAATGAGTTGGGAGTGGAGGGAGGGAGGCGGGGATCGAGTTCAGGAAGGAGCAAGTCGATGGACACGAACTGGACTATCGACTCCTCCATTCATGCCAAGGGTTGATGTCTGGGGATTTTCACACGCCACAGTTTATGTTCCTAGCTAGAATTGACTTGCTTTTCTTTGCGCTTCACATTTAGTGAAAACTACACTGGGCTAAGGACCGCCCACTCCCTCCATTTCATCATTCCCTTCTCTCTTCTTGGCTTGGTGCATTACTTAGAGATTTCAGACCCTTTTGATGGCAGCCTAAAACAAATAGCTTTATCAGTCTGAGACCAGTTCAAACTTGAAACATATCTTTACGTTCACTTTAAAGTTCAGAACCACAAGATTCTAGACAGTCACAGAAGAATAGATCAATATATATGTAAATGAATTAGAGAGAGAGAGAGAGAGAGAGAGAGAGAGAGAGAGAGAGAGAGAGAGGGAGAGAGAGAGAGAGAGAGAGATCACGGACTTTTTGTGAAAAAGTGATAGATTTTAAAAAATCTGACTCTGTACAAGGGCGTAAAATACAAAATAGCAGACAGCTTTGTATACGTGGTTTCTATAAATATTTCATGATTTTCGCTTTAACATTTTCATTATTTTCTTATCTTCTCTCTCTTTCTCTTTTTCTTTTCTTCCATTTTCCTTCTAAGCTTACTAGCTTTCGTATGTATCATCCCCCTCGCTACACGTATTTTTCACACCTGTGGTCTTCGAAGTTTTCCTACTCTTTCTCTTCCAAAGTCTTTATCTGCTCTTTTTCTTTATCTTTTCCATTCCCTTTTCAATGGTCCTTTCCGTACCTGGGGTTGTGTGAAAGTGCGTCCAACATGACCGTGCAGGTTTAATATATCTGTATTTTTGCTGCGCAGGTTCTTATCGCCGACCTTTCTTTTTTTTTTAACCATCTACATCCATGTTTTCTTGTTCTTTTGTTCAAGCAGACCTTCCCGTGGGCTTGCTTCTGTTCTTTAGTTGCTCTTTTTTTTTGTTTTTTTCTAGTTTGCATCCTTTCATTTCCTTACCATGTGGAGGAAGGACGTTATCAGATACTGGGTTTGTGTGAAAGTTCCTCCAACGTGACTTAATGAAGTCACTCTCCGATTGCCTCCTTCCCTCACGTATCTTGGTGAAACTATCAATCAGCTTCTTCAGACTTCATTGACCTTCCAGTCTCTTCTATTTGCCTGTGCCCCTGTGCATAGTTTGACCCCTCCTTGTGTTCTGGGAGGAGTTTGTGATACCTTCATTCAGAACCCAGTGAAAAGAGCTGGATATACGAGTTAAATCTCATCACACTGTGAAATGTGAATTTGAGGTTGTTGAGATGTTGTGTACAGTGGATATGGTATAGTGAAAGGGTCGGGGATTTTTTGTGCTTCTGTTGAAATCCCTCCCCCCCCTCTCCGCCCACCCACCCCCTCCCCGTGTGTTGTTGTTGTCGTTGCTGTTGTTGTTGCTGCTGCTGCTGCTGGTGCGACTCGTTTGTTAGCGCCCTGTCCGTGGCATTATTTCCACGCCAGCCATTCCAACTCCATCATACACTGACACATTCACCCCCCTCCCCCCTTGCCCTAACAGTACGTATGAATGTTCCAGTACCAGAACTTTAGCACCATCGTACCATAGGCCTGGTGATGAAGAAGAAATCAAAGCTGAGAGTACGGAATGAGGGGTCAAATGATGATAATTGAAGACGATGCCAAAGAGTTCCACTTTGGTCTGACTGTATAATAAGACTGTACCTACATTTTATAGCATTTTATGTTTTTCTTACAATCAGATCCACGAAGTATTTATATCTGCAGTATGTCCCTAGTTGGACCCCAACGCGCGACCTCCTAGTCTGCATCCATTGAATCTAACGGCTACAGTTCCACGGCTTGTTACACATCTATTGCAAGTCTGTGCAACTTTGCTTACTGATATACTCCTTAAACTAAAACAACGGTAGATCCCCATGAATGTGTCAGTACCGTTGACCCTGACAGAATCATAGGCACGATGAGGCAATCAAAACTGGGGTCATCATAGGAACAGGGCATGGAGGGCCACAAATCTGAACATATCTTAATGTGATCAACGAGGATGAGAATGATGAAGGCGATACAGATTTAAATTCTGGTCTCAGATTGCAAGACAGGGATGTACTCTAGGCTTGCTTTCATAGTATATTCCGGCGTCAACCAGGCCTTTAGATATAGGCACCTACCGTGTTGGTCAGGAAATTTGAGCAACACTCTCAGAGACACACCCGTTAAGTCGATGAAAATCGACTGCATGGTGCCAGTTTTCTCAAATGAGACCTTAGCAAACTCAGCTCTGGTTACGATCCAGTCGAGAGAGAAAAATTACACATTGATAGATGGGAATTAAGCCCACGACCTCCCAGCCGGTAGTCCCAGACGCTAACCACTTCGCCACTGTGGGGGGTTATGTGCCAGTTGTTATTATCCCTTTTTCCACATATCTTTGCTTTTTTGCAACACTAAAACTATTTCCCAAATCACGAAGACATAAAGGCAAACTGTTTTCATGGCATTTTTGTTTTCAGATTTTGTGCTACATTGATTCTCTAAGAAATAATCCAGGCATATACAACTGATGATGATAAGGGAGGACGTGGGAAAGGGATAGGGAGACACAGGGAAGGAAGGGGAAAGAAGGAGGAGGGGGTGCAATGAGGTGGGGGTGGGGGGTAGATAGAGTGCTTGAGGTTTGATGGTCGCGCATGGTGACTAGTAGTCAGCTGCAGCATCTGTTCGAGTCTGACTCACACCCTGATGATCTGCTGTGCCATTTGTGCTTAGTTTCTCCTCATTCTGAGATTTTTTATTAGCAGGAGAAATCACGCATACGTGAGCATGCGTAAGACTGATGATGAGCAGGAAAAAACTTGGGCGTGAGTAGGAGAGGGAAGGAGGGGTGGGTGGGCGGAGGTGCAGAGGAAGGGAGTCGATTGATACGAAATGGACTATCGACTCCTCCATTTATGCCGAGGGTTGATGTCGGGGAGGGATTTCTGTGTGTCGCAGTTTATTTTTCTGGTTTGTTTCTTTTTGTTTTTTTTTTATACCTCCAATGGCATCGAATAAAGCATTGGGTTGAGCACCACCCATCGCCTCATCCTTTTCTTACTTCCTTATAGGCCTCTCTCGTTTCAGCTTTAGGCATTACTTCTCGCGGGGAGCCTTCTGATGGTAGTTCAACACAAATAGCCTATCATTTTGTGACAGGTTTGAACGTGAAACATCTTTTCTTGTTCATTTTAATGTTAGATTCCAGACAAATACTAAAGAGAAAAAAAAAGTAAAATCAGGAGAGAGAGAGAGAGAGCGAGAGAGAGAGAGAGAGGAGAGAGAGAGAGAGAAAGAAAGATGAGACAGACAGACAGGCAGACAGACTGACAGACAGACACACAGACAGACAGACAGGCAGGCAGACAGAGAGAGCAAATTGGTTGCAAGCAGCTGATCCTTGAAGAAAAGAAACTAATAAATGTAAAATTAAAAAAAAAAATTGCATCACAAGAACAATAGTGACCCTCGTAACGAGGACATAAAACACAAAAGCAAAAGCAAACATTGTATGCATAGTTTCTATAAATATTCCACGTTTTTTGTTTTTACATTAGCATTTTCTTATTATCTTCTTTAAGGGAGTGGAAGGTGATGGAAATGCGTATAAGAAAGAAAAAAGCGTGAATGCGCGCGCGCGTGTCTGTGTGAGTGTGTGTGCTTGTGTATGTGTGTGTGTGTGTGTGTGGGTGGGTGTGGTGGCGGTGTGTGTGTGTGTGTGTGTGTGTTGTGTGTGTGTGCTGTGTTTCCGTGCGTGCTTGTGTGCGCGAGTGTGTATGCGCGCGCGCGCGCGCGCGCGCGCGCGCGTGTGTGTGTGTGTGTGTGTTGTTGTTGTTGTCTTCAATTTAACGTCTATCCACATAGTGATATTAGACGGATGTGTGTGTGTGTGTGTGTGTGTGTGTGTGTGTGTGTGTGTGTGTGTGTGTGTGTGTGTGTGTGTGTGTGTGTGTGTGTGTGTGTGCGTGCGCTGAGTGTGCGTGCTTCGTGCGTGCTTGTGTGCGCGAGTGTGTAGCGCGGGTGTGTGTGTGTGTGTGTGTTGTTGTTGTTGTTCATTTAGTCAATGTGATATAGGATGTGTGTGTGTGTGTGTGTGTTGTGTGTGTGTGTGTGTGTGTGTGTGTGCTGTGGTGTGTGTGGTGCGTGCGCATGAGTGTGCGTGCTTCCGTGCGTGCTTGTGTGTGTGTGTGTGTGTGTGTGTGTGTGTGTGTGTGTGTGTGTGTGTGTGTGTGTTGTGCATGCATGATGCAAGGTGTCGTGCGTGCGTGCGTAATTGCATGCGTGCATGCGTGCGTGCGTGCTAGTGTGTGTGTGTGCTGTGTGTGTGTGCGTGGTGTGCGTCGCGTGCGTGCGTGCTTGCGTTCATGCGTGCGTAGTATTGTACGCGTTCGTGCGTGTGCGTGTGGTGTGGTGTGTGTGTGTGTGTGTGTGGTGGTGTGTGTGTGTGTGTGTTGTGTGTGTGTGTGCGTGCGTGCGTGCGTGCGTGCGTTCGTGCGTTCGTGCGTGCTGGATCGTGTGTGCGTGGTAGTTTTGCGAGCGCGCGCGCTGTGTGTGTGTGTGTGTGTGTGTGTGTGTGTGTGTGTGAGAGAGATGGGGGATGTGTGTGTGTGTGTGTGTGCGTGGTGCGTGGTGGTGTGTGTGTGTGTGTGTGTGTGTGTGTGTGTGGTGTGTTCGTGCTTGCGTGCGTGCGTGCGTGGTGTGTGTGTGTGTGTGTGTGTGTGTGTGTGTGTGTGTGTGTGTGTGTGTGTTGTTCTTGTTCTTTTGCACAAAGTAATCATTTTAAGTCTAGATATTACTCTAAATCATGTTTTCGTACACACAGACTCACAGACACGCAGACACGCACACACAGACACACAGACACAGACACACACACACACACACACACACACACACACACCACACACACCACACACACACACACACACGCGCGCGCGCGCGCGCGCGCGCGCACACACACAGAAGTAAGCTAGCGTGTGCGTGTGTGTTTGCAGAGGGAGAGAGAGAGAGAGAGGGAAACAGACAGCCCACACACACAACACAGACGCCCAGACATACAGAGACAGAGACAAAGAGACAGAGACAGAGACAGAGACAGATACCGAGAGAGACAGAGTGATTCGCCCGTCTTCAGCCACCCCCCTCCCCCCTTCCTCCCTATAACACTCACCTCTGCTTTTTCTTTCCCTCCATCTCTTCCCCTCCTTCCTTCTACGTTCACTGGCGTTTGTGTGTATCCTCTCCCTCGCTATACCCCTATCCTTCAAACTCTGCATTGTGTTTGCTCATTTTCGGCTCTTTCTCGACTAGACGTTCTTATAATATCTTTTTTTTATCATTCCCATACCATTTTCATAGGCTGTATTTTGGGTTTGTGTCAAAGAGCATCCAATTTCATTATACCCGTTTTGATAAATGTGTATTTTCACAGCGCAGTTTTGTTGTTGTTGTTTTTTTTATCGCCGCCTGTTGTTTCTTTGATTAAGTACGTGTCTTTTTTTTCTCCCTTTGTTATTCTTTCTTTTTGCGAGCATACCTTTCCGTGTGTTTCTTTCTGTTCTTAAGTTGCTCTTTGAGTTGATCTCGTTTGCATTCTTTTTTGGTCTTTCCATCTGGAGCAAGGACGTTATTAGATGCTGGGTTTGTATAAAAGTACCTCCAACATCACCTCATGGGATCTCGTCACCTCCAACACACATCTGGATGTTAGCTATCAATCAGCTTCTCCAACCTCCAACGACCAGCGAGTCTTTTCTACTTCTCCAATGCCTCTCTGCCTCGTTTGACCCCTTCGTTAATTTTGGATTGGCCACTGGTGTCTTTGTGCACACCCTGGTGAGAAGAACTGTCAGTCAAGTTTAATAACACCGCGCTAATAATTATATAGATTTGGGGGTGGAGACGTGTTGTGAACCAGAGATGTGGAATGGTGAAAGAGAAATGCGTGGGCAGGAGGGGTGGGGGCGGAGGGGGAGGGGTTTGTGAATGAGGGTGTAGGGTGAGAGGTTTGTGAATATGTTTGAATACCCCTTCTTTTTTGCTGCAGCCCTATTTTTAGCGTCCTCACCGTGGCATTAATTGCATTACTCGCACACACTGACACATTTAGGTCCACGCTTTTGCAGGTACTGTCGTTTTGTCTTATTGTTACTGCTAGCGCCGTTCAAGTGGGACTGTATGTGCAGAAGGGATTTAAAGGACCGTCTTCATTGGGAAGGAAGGGGACCAGTTAATTGTTTTACTATCAGATTCATTTGCATGGCTGTTTGCTTTGCGCCGTGGAGTTAAATGATGATATTATTCTATCTTTAATTTGTGATTTTGTATAGTCTTTATCTTTATGAGTGTGTTGTTTTATATGTCTTTTGAATGCCTGGTCCAACTCTGCTCATTCTGGACATGCAGAAGTTCACCTACCACAGCTCCAATACTGATAATCCACAGGTAACCATTAATATCAGGTCTTTTCCCGACAACTGCCAGACACCACTGGCCTCTGGTGAATCATTTTTTCGTAGTGTTCAGTTACGCTCGATCTGATCCAAAGCAATACCTTCTTAGTGACAACTGCAACCGATTACTTCATGATAGAATGTCACCTTCCACAGGGAGCCAACAAATCCACAAACTGACAGTTGTCATGAATTTTCCGGCACCACAACCTCGGTACAGACACACCATAGGCATGGTGATGAAAAGGAAATCAAACGTTATGAAGGGCATATAGTTCTTTTTTATGTTTTTTTTTTTTTTCTAAAAGCAATTCGTGGTTAAGATGGTGAAGAAGCTGTCAGAGTTCGACTTTGGTCTCACTACACTCAGAACACATTGTTGTAACAACCTACGTCCAGGAAGTAATGAGCTTTGCTCTTATGTGTCTCTGTCCCTGTCTCTGTCCCTGACCTACGACTTTCCAATCAAATCCTGCTGACTCTAGCTGCTACACTGTGACGC
>CM065720.1:47887304-47897304 GCA_033310375.1 Conus canariensis
GTTAGTCTGTATTATCATCTATTTCCTCATTGCATTTCTGCCTCTACTGACACTTTGTTTTTCTTTGAAGCTGATCAGAATGCATTCTCTCACACCCTGTTGTCAACAGCTCTGTCAAATTTAATCACACCGTACCGTAAACATTATTTTTTTTAGGGGAGGGGGTGAGGAGGTTTATGAACGGTGAGAGGTGCGATGGTAACATGGATTTTGTGCATTAGTGGTGAACGTGCCAGTATTCTTTTTCTTTTTCGATTCAGTCCCATGGTTCAGTTGCCCCTCTGTGCCACTATACCCATATCTATCGTTACGACTTTCCTGTGTTCTGGTGCTTGTCGGATCTTAATGTCGCAAACACTACACGCCTGTCTTATGTGTTGGTACCAATGTCGCTTGTGTGAGTCTATGCATGTAATGTGTTCTCTAAGTACTGACCCCATGGAGAATGAACAGTGCAGACCCTGTTTGACTAAGGGTTGATTTGTGTGTTTCCTGAATGGGTTTTCATCGAGTAATGTGGGGAACTTATTTGCGTATTCGTTTGTTTCCTTTCTGTTGTTTTTATCCGTTTGTGGCTGTCATCTCTCCCATAATCTTTCAGTGATATTATTCCTATTCTGCTCGTCCTGGTTCACACGGGCTCATCCTGTCATGACTCTGGCACCAGTGGACCACAGGGAACAATCAATATCAGGTCGATTTTGGACAATCCCTCAGATGTTGCCCTTCAGCGTAATTTCCCTGGTGTTCGGTTCTTGTCTGTTCTGATCCAATAAACACGAGGTTACCATTCGCTTGATGAAAATACTTGCTTACCTCATGAATGAGTGTCACCTTTTACATGGTGCCAAGTGCATTAAACAGCAGTTATGACGAGTCTACCAATACCAAAGACTCGAAACAAACTTATAATAGACATACGAAATCAAAACTGAAGGTAGGGCGTGGACGAGTTTCTCCGGATTAAACAAAGATACTGAAGAAAACACTGTCGATTTCCATTTTGGTCTGACTATATGGCATGACTTAACGCTACATTTTCTTTGTAATGCATTTTTGCAACATACACTCCCAAGAAGTTTAGAAATAAGTGGTGTCCGTTCTTTGTTTTTATTGCTTTATTGATATTCGTCCAATCTGAAGGATACCCAATAGCTTGAAAAGTGTTGTATTTGGTTTGCAACTTGTTTGTTTTTTCGCCTGGCGCCCCGGTAATTCAGTTTTTGTTTTTATGTCAATTTATGCATGCAGTCACCCCAGTTTGAAATCTGCTGTGTTAGTCAAGAAATTTGAATAGCATTCTTTGAAAAGGAATCCATCACGTTGGTGACATTGACTTGGTTGTGCTGCAGTATTTCGCTTTCTGCTCAACCTTAACTTGAAAATCCTGGAAACAAGTCAGCCTGAGAAAAAAAATGCATCAAATGATCTATTTATTCTGTCTCAAAAAATCACAGAACAGAACATGACAGCAGGTCTCTATTTCCACCATCACAATATTATGTACTGTCGTGACATAACAGTGTAGCTTGAATGCAGTTTTTCTAAGATTCGCAATAACTGGGCAAAATTTCTCCCTTTAATGCCTTACACTACACCTACATGCTTCTCTCGTTGAGGATATAAATCGAAACTGTTCGGAATGGATCAGCATTTAACCTGAAAACCAATGACATATTCGAAGCCCAATATATCTTCAATGCTTCGTTTTTGTCTCCTCAGTCTCAGTTTCTTCCAAATTTATAAGATATTGCTTATATAATTCTGGTCTTGAAGAAGCCTGTTACATTGTCAATACAACCTGATTCCAGAAAGAATAATTCTTATGAATGCATGCGACCGAGTCAGCAGCAAATTCCAAAGCTAATTGTATTATTCGCTATTACAAACTGAAGAGGGCTGTTCTCAAACAAATGCATATCAAAGCCTCTCAAATAAGGTATGTTTTTGCGCAGTTAAAATAATCATTTTGATTACAAAGTAATAACATCAGAAACTCTCAGGAAGTGATTTTCCAAAAATCATTGTGCATTACCGTAACAGAGATAAGGACAAAGAAATAAAAGAAGAATGAAACAAACGATAAGAACATCTAACTGACATGACCGGAAAACCGTCTACACCCAAAACGAAAACACAGAAGAGTGACTTTACGAACAAGAAAATGTCTGCAGATAACATATTGAATGGAGTCAAAGTCTGAATGTTGATATTTCTCTCTCTCTCTCTCTCTCTCTCTCTCTCTCTCTCTCTCTCTTCTCTCTCTCTCTCTCTCTCAGACACACACACACACACACACACACACACACACACACGCACACACAGAGAGAGAGAGAGAGAGAGAGAGAGAGAGAGAGAGAGAGAGAGAGAGAGGAGAGAGAGAGAAGAAGAAGAAGAAGAAGAAGAAGAAGAAGAAGAAGAAGAAGAAGAAGAAGAAGAAGAAAACAAGAACAAGAACAAGGAGGAGGAGGAGGAGGAGGAGGAGGAGAGAAGAGAAGAAGAAGAAGAAGAAGAAGAAGAAGAAGAAAGAAGAAGAAGAAGAAGAAGAAGAAGAAGAAGAAGAAGAAGAAAGGAAAGGAAGAGATTATGGCCAAGGTTTCCCCTCCTTCCTTCTTCAGACCCGCAGTTCGTGTGGCAGCAGCTATCATGGGGCTCCCGGCTTTCAGAAAAGCGGAGGGGTGTATGCAAATGAGGTGAAAATAGTCTGCGTCAAGGCAAGTTAGCTCGCTATGTTGACTCCAGACTGGTCTGTCAAATGTAGGCCAAGTGAATGTAATGTAATCAGCAAGACGTTTCAGGCAGTACTGATGTAACCGTTTGGGATTCGGTGGAGATTTTGCCAGAGAAGGGTGGGGTGGGGTGGGGGTGGTAGGTGGGAGAAAGGTGGGGGTGGGATGGGGGTAGGTGGAACTGAAAGATTGGAAGACATAAATGACACTGTATTGATTTGGTGTTAAATTCAGATTTTGTGAATGGAAAATACTGGCACAAGAAATGTGTTCGAGTTCACGCAACACATATATATCCCCATACGGCGTAAAAGGTCATGAGCACTTCCTCTCAGGTTCTGTTTTATAAGAGCACGTCATAACTGGAATACAGATAAGATGGTCCAACAGAATGAGGGTGTGTTTTTAGTGAGGGAGTGCAGCCGATCTGCCAGTTTCAGCATCTGTTCTTCTTTTCTTTATTTTTATGTCCTCCAATCAAGACTTCTAGGGTTTTCGTTTCAACGCTTGTGTTTTTCTTTCGTTTTTGTTTGTTTGGTTGGTTGGTTGGCTTGGTTGTTTGTTCTTTTGTTGGTGTATTTACTTGTTTGATTGTTTTTCCCCCCGTAGGAAGGCGTTTTCTTACTAGAATGATAGTGGACTACTTACACATTTACTTCACTAGTGGTAAGCAGGAGTGAGGGGGGGGGGGGAGGGGGAGTGTGGCTGGAGGGGCGGTCGAGATGGGGTAGTTGAGACTTGAGAGAACGCACATAACAAAATGGACTCCCGTATTTTCCACTGTGGGTGAAACTGGAAGTGCAGAAGATTTCATTCTAGTGCACGAGATTCTTTTATATTCTAAATCACACATTCCTCTTCATTTGTAGTGGGGTAACAGGAGGTTAACATGTTTAGCCCCACCCCCATGTTGCTATATATTTTTGAACTACCAAAAAACAAAAAAAAAAAAAAAAAAAAAAAAACGGATGGAAGCATAGAAGCTGATTCATAATTGATCTCCCTTTCAGACTGGTTACATAGTTATTGACTTACCTCTTGGTGGTTTGACTCAAGCATCATAAACAATAACAGATCTACTGTGGCATAATACGTCAATGTGTAAATGCTACACCTGTCTACATATTGATTGCTGTCTTCAGTAACATACACATCACAGAAACTTGTACACGTGAGGGGGGAGGGGGGGGGACTGCACAGTTTCATCCATTCACACAACTTTACGAGGAAAAAAATCAAATTGACCATTCCTTAAATGTAATCCTTTACAACAGATGCATTGAAGACCTTTTTCAGAGCGGTTTCATCAGTTTCCTTTGAGCTCACCATTGCGTTAAACTATTTTTCATTTGATTAGAAATTCTGTGGAAATCCGGTTTTAAGTCATTTTAGCACGTGTACAATGAACGTTTGTGGACAAACGTATATTGAACCGGTTTCAACACACTAGCAGCCCGAATACGCCCCTCGTGGTATGCTGGGCGATAAACAATATTAGTGAAATGAAATGAAATCCTTCCCGGGTTTCTCTGACAGACAGTTTCTCCAGGAAAGACGTCAGCCGAAGGGAGGAGAGAAATGTGGGAAAGATTGCCGTGCCATTGTTTGCGCTGACGGTGCATACGTGACTGGCCTTTAGGGCAGAGTCTGTGGGGTTCAAGATTTTACCCAGTAACTGGTGGCAACCAAAGAGATGAACGTGCTCCAAAGGGTGCGTGTGTGTAGCAGGGAAGGGGGGGGGGGTGACGGGGGGGTGGGCAGGGATGGGGGGGGGGGGGTATGAAGGCTGGAGGGCGGGGTTAGCTATTGCCATATTACTAAACAGAAAGACACACACACACACACACACACACACACACACACACACACACACACACACACACACACACACACACGCACGCACAGAGAGAGAGAGAGAGAGAGGAGAGAGAGAGAGAGAGGGCAGATGAATATGCATAAACACGAACACGCGTGCGCATACGAACACAAGCTCAGACACAGACGCGCGCTCTCGCGCGCGCGCTCATACGAACACACCACACACACACACACACACACACACACACACACACACACACACACACACACACACACACACACACACACACACACACACACACCACCACCAGCCGCAAGCCACACCACGACGCGCGCCAGCGCACACACACACACACACACGCGCGCGCGCGCGCGCACGCAACCTCACACACACACACACACACACACACACACACACACACACACACACACACACACACATTCACGAGCGCGCGCGTACACACACACACACACATACGCACACACGCACGAACGCACACACGCACGCACACATACTCACGCAGAAAATAAAACACACACGCACACCCACACCCACACCCACAGAAGAGAGAGAGAGAGAGAGAGAGAGAGAGAGAGAGAGAGAGAGAGAGAGAGAGAGAGAGAGAGAGGTTGGGAGGGGTAAGGGGAAATGGAAAGGAAGTTTGGTGGGGGAGTGGGGGTGGGGGGTGGGGCCGGTAGTTCGTGTTATTCTGATCAATAGTGTAAGAAATCTTACGCGTTTCTCTCGAAAGAGCACTAGCACCTCCCTGAGCTGTTATGCTGCTGTCTTATGACTTCACAAGGTATGCCTTGCTTCCAGACAATGAGCCTAATACAGCATCATTACTGCAGCCCATGAATGGGAGCAGCAAAGAAGAGGAGAGTACAGAATTTAAAGAGACGACAGGAAATAACATTGGTTCTCTCTCTCTCTCTCTCTCTCTCTCTCTCTCTCTCTCTCTCTCTCTCTCTCTCTCTCTCTCTCTCTCGGAGAAGAAAGAAATGGCCAAGGCCTCTTTCAATTCCTCGTGGGACGCGCGGTTCGTGTGCCAGCCGATCTCGCGTGGTTCCCAAGGGGTTCCAGTCATTCACAAAAACGGAAGCGTGTATGCAAATGAGGTGACGGTAGTCCTCATCATGGCGAATTAGTTCACCATACTGACTCCAAATTGTGTGTCAAGCGTTGACCAAGCGAACGTAATTCGATCAGCAAGACATTTCAATCAGGCGCTGTTGGAACCATCGGGGAGGGAGGGGAAGTGTGTAGGGGGGTGGGGGGGTGGGGGTGGATGAAGATAGGGGGTGGAGGTGGGGAAGTATTGTCAGAAAGGGAAGCGAAAATGAAAGCCCGAGAAAATTGACATCGTATTTGACTGCATTTCGACTTCAGATTCTGGAGGCAGTGCTCTCTCTATCCAAAAAAAAAAAATAATAATAAAATAAAAAAGAAAAAGACCAGGAGTCCACTGTGTGTGTGTGTGTGTGTTGTGTGTGTGTGTGTGTGTGTGTGTGTGTGTGCGTGTGTGTGTGTGTGTGTGTGTGTGTGTGTGTGTGTGTGTGTGTGTTTATACATTTCATTCCAAACAAACATGAATGGGAAGAAGTCGGAGAGGACTCTGTGTGTGTGTGTGTGTGTGTGTGTGTGTGTGTGTGTGTGTGTGTGTGTGTGTGTGTGTGTGTGTGTGTGTGTGTGTGTGCGTGAGAGAGAGAGAGAGAGAGAAGACAGGACAGACAGACTTGTTGACAGACAGACAGACAGACAGACAGACAGACAGACAAAAAAGGCAGACAGACTAACAAACAGACAGACAGAGAGGCACGGCAGGCGGGCAGACGGAGAGACAGTCGGAAGCATTTATAGAGAGAGAGACAAACAGGCAGACAGGCAGATGCAGAAACACACAGACAGATAGCTTTCCAGATACACAGACTGCCTGATACACAGGCAGACAGAAAAGCAGACAGAGTCATGGTGACAATGGGATTCGTGTTATTTCTATTTCCATCTGTTGATTGTGGAGTTCTCCCTTCCATGTATCACGTTCATTACTCTGTTTCTAGTCTCCACTTTCAGAACTTTGAAATAAAAAATCATCACACACACACACACACACACACACACACACACACACACACACACACACACACACAACACACACACACACTTTCTCTCTTTCTCCGTACAAGAGAGAGAGAGAGAGAGAGAGAGAGAGAGAGAGAGAGAGAGAGAGAGGTCTTATGTGAAGATTAATCATGAACCAACGAGTGTGGTGTTTCCTTTTTTTTCTTTTCTTTTCTTTTGCTTACAATCTCTTGCTGCCTTTGTGTTCAGCCTTTCGCCTATCCTATTCTATGTTGTTTCCATGTATTCGTTCTCCTTGTTGGTTCTTTGCGTTCTGTGCTTTCTCTTTTTCTGTTGTTTGCAAAGAGCGCCTTACTATAGACAAGTTCCCTGTGAAAGTACCTACTATATCAAGTTAGGTCCTGTCGCCATTTGTCTGTTATTAGTGTCATTACCGAATATTGATTAACGTCTTCCCATATTTATCATCTTTTTATGTCTCTCCTCTCCTCTCTCTCCACATTCTGTTTGGTTTATATAAACCAAGTGCCTCTGCCTTGATCGACTTCTTCTTGTCTCAAGGAGACTGTTCAAAAAACTTTTCCTTCACACACAGCTGAACATAGGTATTTCATTTCTAAGATTGATGGGTTTTCAAGGTTGATCTCAACACACTCGAAAGTTTCGATTGGGAGGGGAAAAGGCTGGGTCACATGGTAATAGACGAGTGCTGATTTGTGATATGTATGTGAGGATGGCCTTTTTGTCTTTGGTACTGACCCATTTTGGATTCTCTCTTAGTGGCATTATTCCACGTTAATCATTCTACCCCTCCATCATTCGTCCTTCCTTGCCCCCACACATACGCGTGCGCGCGTGCTCTCTCTCTCTCTCTCTCTGTCTCTCTGTCTCTCTCTCTCTCTCCTATTTCTCTCTCTCTCTCACACACACACACACACACACACACAACACACACACACACACACAACACACACACACACACACACACACACACACACACACACACACACACACACACACACACGCACACGCATGTACGCACCCATACCACACACACACACACACACAACACACGCGCGCGCGCGCGCGCGGCGCATGCACACACACACACACACAAACACACACACACACACACACACACACACACACACAAACACACACACGCACACACGTAACACACACACACACACACACACACACACACACACACACACAACACACACACAGATAGAGAGAGAGAGAGGGAGAGATGGTTTATTCATATATGTATGTGTACTGAGAGAGAGAGAGAGAGAGAGAGAGAGAGAGAGAGAGAGAGAGAGAAATTTTTTTTTAAATCCATTTCTGTTTACACTCGCGAGTCGTGTGGCAAAACTTTAAATGGGGCTCCGGTCCTTCGCTAAAAGTCAAGGCACAAATGCAAATGAGATTAAAATGGTCCGTGTCCAGGCAAGTTAGTTCACTGGACTGACTCCAGAATAGTGTGTCAAGCGTCTACCAAGTGAACGTGATCTAATCAGTAAGACATTTCAAGCAGTAATGAACTGTCCAAGGACGCCAGAGAGGGAAAAAGACAGATTTAAAAAAAATCAGGATTGCCTCGATTGCTTGATTCTGCATCACGGAACCAATTTATCTGACATCGTAAACACTTAAAAGGTTCACTGTTTACATGTAAACAAACGTACATTCTGAAAGGGATTGAGAGCGCAGGAATAATCGTCTGATTGGGATGTGTTTACATTTCGTAGGTTCTCTTCATTCATATGTCATTACTTACGCTGGATTGCTCTCTCTTCCTCTCCTTTTGTGCTGCAGACACACACACACACACACACACACACACACACACACACACACACACACACACACACACACACAACACACACACACGCGCGCGCGCGCGCGCGCGCGCGCGCACACACACACACACACCACTCTGTTTGTATATCATTTCCCTCCCGTCCCCTCCTGTTACTTCCATCTCAATCTTCTCTAGTTTCTCTGCAGCTAGGTCCTCGAATTCCTCTTTGTATTCCTTTTATCTCTTTCACGTGAATGTACGTTTTTTGCAACTGAGTTTATGTCAAATTCCAGATGGCTTTTGTCTCGATCTCCATCGCTTTCTCTAATCTTTCTCTGTCCTTTTAAATCTGCATTCTCTCGTCATTTTTTTTCTCTGCAAACCCCTATTACCCTCTTTTTTTCCTCCCTCACTTCTTTTTGTAATTGCTTTCTGCCTATTTCGTCTTCAATACTTTGCATCCTATCTTTTTTGTTTGCTTTCCTGTCTCCTGCACTTTCTTCTGTTTCCCCAGTGAATTTCATCCTTGGCTGACCCCTTCGTGTGTTTTGAAAGCCATTCAGCCACCATTCCTTAACATCCTGCTGACAATAGCTGGCTGTCAAGCTGAATCACACTGCGCTGCAAAGATTGGGGATGGGCGGAACGGAGATTGAGAGTGGACAGAAGAGGGATGTGACAGACATGTGGTGATTTGTGGCATAAATATTGAAATTGCATTTTTTTTACCTGCCCTCGTTTTCGGTGCGCTTTCAACGGCGTGATTACTATGCTTGTCATTTCAGTTCCAAATAGTCGAACACATTAAGGGTCATCCTGATGATGACACCACCTGTCTGCTCTGTGTGTGTGTGTGCGCGCGCGCGCGCGCGCGCTCGCGCGCGCGCGCGCGTGTGTGTGTGTGTGTGTGTGTGTGTGTGTGTGTGTGTGTGTGTGTGTTGTTTATTTACGTCTATGTGTTTTTTGTGTATCTAAATACATACTTTGTAGCAGAGAAGGACTCTACCCCCTTTATGTCGTATGTGTATTAGTGTTCTGATGTCTTGAGGTTTGTCCTTGCTGTGCCATCATTTTCTATGTATATCTTTAAAGTTTTGTCACGTTTACCATCTAATCTTCCATGACCTTACAGTGGCTTCGCGCGCACTCTGCCTTTTTGTTTTTGGTCCTGCAGCGTTTATTCTGCCAACATCCATTAACAGTCTGTCCTCAGAGAGTAATCTGTACCAAGCCCTCCTTCGGCAGACCATTAGAGTAGACATTGCACTGCTGGTGAGTCCTTTCTCTGGTATTCAGTGAAGCCCCTTCTGATCCACTACATGCAGGACACTACCTGCTAACTGGAGACAGGAAATGGTTACCTGTAGAATTAGAATGAATAAGCGTTCCAAGCCGGGCGTACCACTACCCCTCCCCCGACCATACCTACACATACATGAAGAAATAACACAAACACTTATGTCAGTATTTTCAAACCTACGATCTTCAAAATGCAGGGAGATGGAGGGGGGGGGGGGGGGAGGAGATCCCGCCAGGCTGGACTGCACAAATTCATGATTTGGGTTG
>CM065720.1:47902304-47904804 GCA_033310375.1 Conus canariensis
GTGCAGGAGAAATGAAATGGGTGCTCAAGGTCCAAGGTGGAGGTCAAGGTCACGCAGATTGTTGATGTTTTGCGAGCAGTATTAGCTTACCTTACCTAGCCAACAAACAAAATTTGAAAAGGTTGTATTAAATGGTTCAAGAGATATTGCCAAGGTCATAAAAACGGAAAGTAGGTAATTTGGGGGGTGTGCGTTGCGCCCAACGGGTGCGCAGCGCACACAGGTGTTATTAGTTGTTATCCCTAGGGCTATGGCACTGTGTAACAAGTTTGGAAAATCTAGCTTCAAAGATGTGGAAAATATTGCAGGAAAAAGGAAAAGGGTGTTTAACGATCAGCGTGACCTTGACCTTGACCTTAGACCTTCATTTTTTGCAAGCAGTATCAGCATACCTTACCTAATCAACAAACAAATTTGAGAAGGCTGTCTTAAGTGGTTGAAGAGACATTGCCAAAAATGTCCGTATTGGCCGACGTGGGACACACACACACACACACACACACACACACACACACACACACACACACACACACACACACACACACGCACGCACGCACGCACGCACGCACGCACGCACGCACGCACGCACACACACACACACACACACACACACACACACACACAAAATCAAAAAAAAAAAAAAGACACGAATGAACTTGATAGTCTGCTCGCTTTCTTGAAAGCGGCGGACTAACAAGACTGAATGAGGTTGTAACATTTTGTGCAAGAGTGAATTCGAAAATGGGGCATAGATGCACAAATTGTCACAACTGCGAGTTGTGATATTTTGTACAGTCCTTCACTGCACAAAATGTCACAACTGGCACAAAATGTCACAATTGTGACATTTTGTGCAGTGGTGACATTTTGTGCGGTAACAGCTCCAAATCCATCGATGTGTTTCGGATAAAAAAAAATACCCTGTCGATATCAATTGAATGAGATCATTTCTTTCTCCATGGACAGGGCTAGATTAGAGCGCCTGGAGGTCCATACAGGAGCTGATTAGATTCCGAAGACACAGTCCTATCCTACGGCGAAGATTTATGTCATACGAAATAAACATGTGAGGGTAGAGCATGAGAACCAAATGCCAAAGGATTATAGCTCGCTTTCCTCCCTTCAGAGCCATAAAGTTCTTATGTTGCCATTTGTACCAGAGTTTGAAGGAAGGAGATGGGGAAGTGGGATGGGCTGTTTATATGACTGCCGATAGAAATGAGGTGAGAAGGGTGAAAATGTTGCTAGAGGGGCCATGATGAGATGGTGAGTTGTGGAGGGTTTGAAGAGCATACGTTTGGGAATGGTGTGGTAGAGGGGAAGGGGGCTGGGGAAAACTGACGTGGGCATGAGCCGATGAAGTCATTCTTAGTGGAGACATTCGTGGGAAATACACAAGCACATCCTGTGATCTCATTCAATCGATGTTGGCAAACATGGAATGCACTGATCTCGAACAGATCGATGAGTTTGGCAGTCGTCTAGCTTCTTTGGTGACAGAGGAGGGGGAATGAAGGAACAGCTCAATCCTCGGTAAAGAGTGACTGCGTGCTAAATGTTGATGCTGACCCAGGAATATAGGACAGAGAAAACAGCTGCTTGGGTGGTGTAAGGCGCGCCTTCTTACCACCCACATTCCAGATAAATGTTCTAGAAAATGCTAAAAAGGCAGCGGTTTAAAAACAAGTTGAAAACTAAAGAGCAGTGAGACTAGAACGAAGTTGGGTAGGAAAGAGAAAGGGATAAGAGAGAGAGAGAGAGAGAGAGAGAGAGAGAGAGAGAGAGACAGACAGACAGACAGACAGACAGACAGACAGTTAGACAGACAGACAGACAGATAGACAGACAGAGAGACAGACAGACGGAGACAGACACAGACAGACAGACATACAAACAGACAGACAGACAAACAGACAGACACCTATCAGAAAAAAATACATAACAAGCGCCTATCGTAACCAGGAGAAAAAAACAACCTTTCTGGTTGCATAAATCTACCAGAGAACAGCGACGAAATACGATGCAGCAAACCATGCAAATTCTTTCAGAAGCTTTACGACTGCCAAACGCATCGATCTATTTGAGATCAGTGCATTCCATGTTTGCTAACTTTGATGGAAAGAGATCACAGGATGAAGCATTGAGAGCAAAGGTTTTAAGTTTGCCTTCCTTCTTTCAAACCCTCAAAGTTAAAAACCAGCTATTTCCAGTGGGCTTGCGATGAAGGAGGGAGTGGAAAGAAGGGTTGCCTCAGAAAGTTAGGAGACTGCCAGACTCTCCGATCTATTTGAGATCAGTGCATTCCATGTTTGCCAACATTGATTGAGAGAGACCCCATCCTTTGACGGACTGCACCAGAGGAGAGTGGCCCGGAGGGTCACACTAAAGCTGGTCAGATTCCTAAATCTCAAAATCTCAATCCTATCCGCTAAGAAAGAGTTGTGTGAAACTGACCTCGGTGACAAGATGAGGCATCGGGAGCAAAGGTACTTAGTTAGCC
>CM065720.1:47912304-47917304 GCA_033310375.1 Conus canariensis
TGGTTGAGGGGAGGGGAAAACAAGAAGGGGAGGGGGGGGCAGGAGTATCACAGGAGGGGAGAACGCATAGACATCAAAACTGGACGACCAAAGCCTCCACTCACGAATGGAGATCAGAGGATTTCTCGTGTGCCACGACTTGCCTGATATTTAGATTCATGTTGTTTTCTTTCGGTCTTGTATGACAGATGGGGGCCTTAACATCGTTTCCAACCTCACCTCCTTATCTCTGTCTTTTATGTTTTGGCTGTGAGGATTTGTGGTATTTTTGTGATCAGAGACATTTGGTTTGCCTCTTTGTTTTGTTTCATTTTGTTTTGTTTTGTTATTCAAACCAAATGCCCTATTTTTGCATTTAGATTTGTGCTAAAACCTATCACATATCTGTATGCGTATATACAACCATGTGAGTGCATAAAAATGATAAAATAAATAAATAAAAACAAACAAAAAAACCACAACAACAAAACAACAAATAACCAAAGAAACAAACACAAATAAGCAACAACAACAACGACAACAGCGACAACAAAATACCAGGAAATTCAACGTGAACTCTCAGCATCAAGAGAATTTATCAAATTACTTGCGACCAAAAGAAAAGTTCAAGAAAACTATCAGTATCACAACAGAACCACGCTAGATACGTAAAGCAGAAAAATCGACTGGAAGAGACAGCTTTGCATACACACGTTTTCCGTTACTATCCATGAATGTTGGTCGTCTGGAATATGCTATTTTTTTATTATTATTATTGATTCTTATTTTTCAGTCGTAAGTTTTGAAGAAAAAAAAAATTCTCTCAAGAGAAAACAGAATGACACACCTTAACAAAATGACATCTTATATCAAATTGCAAAGCAGCATCTGTCTCTCTGTCAGTCCGTCCGTCTGTCATTCTGTCTATTTGTCTAGCTCTTTCTCCCTTCCTCGTCCCTCTCTCTCTCTCTCTCTCTCTCTCTCTCTCTCTCTCTCTCTCTCTCTCTCTCTCAAACTCACAAGCACACATAGATATAGACACACAGGCATATATACACAGGCACAGATACAGACACAGACAGAGAGACAGACAGACGGACGCACACACACATACACACTCTCTTTCTCTCTCTGTCTGTCTCTCGTTTTTTGTCTCTCTGTCTGTCTATCTGTCTGTCTCTCTCTGCCTCTGTCTCTGTCTGTCTGTCTGTCTGTCTCTCGTACGTAAAAACGGATGCAGCCATGCAGCCATGCAGCCATAAACATACACACAAAACACACACACACACACACACACACACACCCCACGCGCGCGCGCGCACACACACACACACACACACACACACACACACACACACACACACACACACACACGCGCGCGCGCGCGCGCACTTCCCTACATCTAGTTTACTGGTATTTCTTTTTTAAATATGAAGAGTGACAAGATTGCGATAATGTAGAAAATTAGAGAGCAGATATGAAGAAAGTATGGTGTGTGTGTGTGTGTGTGTGTGTGTGTGTGTGTGTGTGTGTGTGTGTGTGTGTGTGTGTGTGTGTGTGTGTGTGTGGAGAGAGAGAGAGAGAGAGAGAGAGAGAGGAAGGGAGAGAATGCGAGCATAAAATGCAACAAAACAAAACAAAAAAATCAACCGTAATCGTCAGTTCCCTGAAGAAGGCTGGGATATACTGGGATGCAAGGAAGCGGGCAAATTCCAAGTCCCTGCAGGAACACAGATTGTATCCATTCATTTGAGATCAAACCATATCCCGTTCGCCGACAGTCATTGAAAGGGATCACTGGACGGGCAATGGACTTGACCGGAGCTGAGTGACCAGGGGTTCACTCACAAGCTGATCAGATTCGGAAAGCACAGTCCCACCATTTAACCAAGAACTATGACAAATAAAAATACAATGGAAGGGTGAAGCATGGAAAACTAAAGTCAATAACTCGCTTTCGTCCATTTGAAACCTCAAATTTTCTTAGCTAACCATTACCTGCAGATCTTAAGGGTGGTGGGTGGTGGTGGTGGGGGGGGGGGGGGGGAGCTGAGCGACCAGGGTTTCACTCACAAGCTGATCGGATTCAGAAAGCACAGTCCCACCATTTAACAAAGAATCGTGTCAAACTAAATGACAATGGAAGGGTGAAGCATAGAAAACTAAACTCAATAACTCGCTTTCTTCCCCTTGAAACCTCAATTTTTTTCCCCCAACTAGCCAGTTCCAGCAGATCTTAAGGGTGGTGGTGAGTGGTGGTGGTGGTTGGGGGGGGAGGGGGCAATCTTTAATTGATTGACAGTGGAGATGGTGGGAGAAGGGTGACAGTGTCACTGAAGGAGGCATGGTAACATGGGGAGGGGTGGGATGGTTTGAACATGGAGTGGTAGAGGAGGAAAGGAGGCTGGGGAGAACTGAAATGGGCATAGGACTTTGGAGATGAGGGGGAGGAGGAGGAGAAGGAGGAGGAGGAGGAGGAGGAGGAGACATCAGAAACAATTGTTAGTGGAGACTTTCATGAGAAACAGAATAGCACTGGGAGTAGAGGGAGACGGGCAAAGCTGGCCAATCCTTGGCGAACAGAAACTGCGTAACACGTGTGGAAGCTGAGACAGAAATACAGAAAGGGACAACACCCGCGTAAGTTTTATTTACCGCAGTTTTGTGCCACATACAACGCAGATAAATGTTGTAGAAAATGTACAATCCCAATCGATAAGAATGCAAAAAAAAAAAAAAAAAAAAAAAAAAAAAACAGAATAGAGAGAAGAGAAGGAAATATGGTAAGAAAGGAAGAGTATGAAAAGAGAGAGAGAGGGGGGGGGGGAGAGAGAGAGAGAGAAAGAGACAGACAGACACACAGACAGAGACAGACAGACAAATACATAAACAAATACATAACAAATGCAAAACATCACCGGGAGAAAAGTGCTCTCCGGTTCCCTGAAACAGGCAGAGAGAAGGAGATCAAATATCAAATATGATGCAGCGGAGGAGAAAAAAATTCTTCCAACAAATAAGCTAACGACAAGCAAACTCATGGATCTGTTTCAGATGAGAGCGTTTCATGTTCAACGACATTGATTGAAAGGGATCGCTTCTCTCTTTCAACAGAGGTAAATGGCCCGAGTGGGGAGGGAGGGAGCGGGGGGGGGGGGGGGAATATGTCACACTAAAGCCAGTCAGAGTCGTAACACAAAGTCCCATTCTTTAACAAAGAATGATATGAAACAAAGGACAAAGAGTGGATGAGGGGTTTGGTGCGCAAGCTTCCAGTTTGCTGATAAAAGAAAATGGAAGGAACATGATGCGGAAAGCCAAAGAGCAGATATACTAGAAGGGGAAAAGGATAGGGGAGAGAGAGAGAGAGAGGAGAGAGAGAGAGAGAGAGAGAGAGAGAGAGAGAGAGAGAGAGAGAGAGAGAGTGAGAGAGACAGACAGAGAGACAGAGAGACAGAGAGACAGAGAGAGACAGAGAGAGACAGAGACAGAGACAGTGAAGCCACAGAAAGAGGATTATGGGAAGACGGAGAAGCAAAGAGAGAAAGTAACAGCCAAACCACCTTAAAATAAACAAGCTAGCAAACAAACAAACCTATCAATTATGCTTTGGCTATTACTCTCTCTATCGCTCTCCCTCCCTCCCTCACACACACACACACACACACACACACACACACACACACACACACACACACACACACACACACACACACACACAGAGAGAGAGAGAGAGAGAGAGAGGCCACAATCACAAACAAACAAACAAACAAGCTAACAAAATAACAAATAAAACGATCCAGCCCTGCCACGCTGCTCAGTGTATGTGTCTGGTCAGATTCAATGAAAAAGAAAAAGGTCCTGGGTTTTCAACTCATTCTTCCCTTTATTGTGAAACCCGTCTTCACCAGCATGGGAACAGGCTTCTCACAGATGTGTACGCTTGGACAGAGGTTAAGGATGGAGGTCGGTTAGGAAAGGGGAAAAAACATAAGGGGAAAAGGGGCACTAGAGAAGGAGAAACGCATAGACTGCAAAATGGACGACCAAAGCCTCCACTCATGAATGAAGATCAGGGGATTTCTCCTATGCCCCAGCATATTCGATCTCCTGAATCATCTTGTTTTCTTTCTTTGTGTTGGGACAGATTGGGGTCTTGATACAGTTTAAACTCTGATCTCTGTTTTTGTTTGTTTGCTTGGTGTGTGTTTGGTGTGTGCTTTTCCTGAGATTCTGTTATCCCTGAGTTTTGAGACTGTCGGTTTATTTGTATGCTTGTTAGTGATCTGTTTCTGTGTCCATATTTGTGAGAAATGTATTACGCACGTGTGCATTTAACCATGCATTTATTGTGTATGTATGCATATACTCATCCACGTTAACTTTCTGTATGCATCTGTCAACTATCTTATTTCAAAAACCCACGGTAGTAATCGAAATTATAGACCTTTCTACAGCGCCATGTGTAAATCGACTTTAATTTCTGTGCAACTTCAGGACATGAAGCAGTGAAGTAATTTCTTTTCGTGTGTGGGGTGTGTGTGTGTGTGTGTGTGTGTGTGTGTGTGTGTGTGTGTGTGTGTGTGTGTGTGTGTGTGTGTGTGTGTGTGTGTCTGTCTGTCGTGTCTGTGTGTGCGTGCGTGCGTGTGTGTGTGTGTGTGTGTGTGTGCGTGCGTGTGTGTGTGCGTGCGTGCGTGCGTGTGTGTGTGTGTGTGTGTGTGTGTGTGTGTGTGTGTGTGTGCGTGTGTGTGGTGTGTGTGTGTGTGTGTGTGTGTGTGTGTGTGTGTGTGTTGATTTATTTTTAACAAACACATACAAAAATGTGTAAGTAAACTTTTGGCACCACAAAAACAACACTCTTGGAACGTAAAATGGAATTCAAGAAACAGCTTTGCACGCATGTGCTTTCCATGAATATCCATGAATATTGGCCAACTGATTATTTTCTTCGCTTTATTTGATTCTTTTATCTCCCTGAAAGGCTTGCAAACAGAATCTTCAGAGGCGAAGGTAAACAGAGT
>CM065720.1:47922304-47924804 GCA_033310375.1 Conus canariensis
AGGCATGAAAAAAACAAACGTTAATAGGCCGTTTTCCTCCCTTCCACACCCCTAATGTTACTAGCTGGCTGTTCCCAAAAGATGTGAAGGATAGTGGAGGTGGGATTGTGGGCATTCTTTGAATGATTGACAGTGAGGATAAACGGGAAAAGGGTGAAATGTTTGTTGAAGGCAGCAATATAAAATGAGGTATGGTGGGTGGGCTGAAGAGCGAGGGTTCTGGAATGAAGTGGCTGAGGGGCAGGGGACTGGAGAAGACTTAGGTGGGCATGAGGAAAGAAGCAGGAACAAGGAGGGGAGGATGAGACGGTAGAATCAATTCTTAGTGGAGATATGCATGAGAAATAGACAATCACTGGAAGCGAAGAGGGGATGGAGAAACGGATTAATTCTTGGGAAAATGAAATACTGTGAAACGTGCAGAAACTGATCAGAATTGAATTATGGACACAACACTTGCTTTGGTAGTATTAGGTGCAATTTACCACCACTCGCATTACAAATAAATAATTGAAAAAATGCAAAGACGCAAAAGAAGGAAAAATAATGTATAAAACTAAAGAGCAGAGAAAGCGAAAAAACGTGTGGTGAGACTGAAAGGAATAATATGGCAATGCGCGCGCGAGTGTGTGTGTGTGTGTGTGTGTGTGTGTGTGTGTGTGTGTGTGTGTGTGTGTGTGTGTGTGTGTGTGTGTGTGTGTGTGTGTGTGTGTGTGTTTGTGTGTGAGTGTGTGTTTGTGTGTGTGTGTGTGTGTGTGTGTGTGTGTGTGTGTGTGTGTGAGAGAGAGAGAGAGAACAGACAGAGAGAGAGAGAGTGAGAGAGATGATAAATGTGGAGGAGGAAAGGAACTCCACATCACTTATCTATAGATCACTTAAGAGAGAGAGGGAGGAAGACACACACAGAGAGAGAGAGAGAGAAGAGAGAGAGAGAGAGAGAGAGAGAGAGAGAAGGAGGATTAAGAACAGGAGGAAAGGTATAACGAGTGTCAATACACATACAGAGAGAGAGAGAGAGAGAGAGAGAGAGAGAGACAGACAGACAGACAGACAGACAGACAGACAGACAGACAGAGAACAAAGACAGACGGAAAGACAGAGAGATAGCAGAGAGAGAAGCACATAATGCAAACAGGAGAAACAAAAACAGCGATCCAGTATTCTGATGTGGGCAGGGAAAGACAATCGAAGAGATGCCGGGAAGCGGACAAACTCTAATCTTAAAAAAAAAGTCTGGTCTGGTCTGGCAGGCCCATCGATCTATTTGGGATCAAAACATGACATTCTGCCTGCCATTCATTGTAAGGGATCGCTTCTCTGGCAGCGAACTGGATTGGAAGCGAGTGGCTCGGAGAAAAATGCAAACAAAACGAAGATGGGAGTGGTGAGGCAAGGGAAGCAAAAGTTCATAGCTCGCCTTCCTCCCTGTTTCCCCCCTAAGTTCATAACCAGCTATTTCCAGCAGATCCGAAGGAGGGTTCTTTAAACGATTGCTGAAGGAGATGCAGGAGAGAGAGTGGAGAAGGGTTACTGGAGGGAGGATTTGATGAGAATGGGGAGCAGTGGAAGAGTTCAGGCAGTAGGGTTTGGAAGCTGATTGATCGAGATTAGGTAGGGGAATTAAGGGGGGAGGAGGAATTAAATTAATTCTTAGATGACACGCTCATTGGAAATAAAACAGCACTAAAAATGGAGGGAAACTGTCAATGGTTTGCAAGGATTACAGCGTGAACCAGAAGCAGAGCCTCCAAAACACAAATAGAGATCGCAACTCGTTTCATTGTGTTCAACGCACTTTTTGACCATGTGGCTTGCCAATAAATGTTCAAGACGTTCAAAGGCAACAGAATGTTAATATTGTAAAAAATGTGAAAAATGGAGTGGAGGGTGGGGAAATGGTAGGAGAGAGAGAGAGAGAGAGAGAGAGAGAGAGAGAGAGAGAGAGAGAGAGAGACAGGGAGAGAGAAGAGAGACAGAGAGAGAGAGAGAGAAGGAGAGGATCAGAAACACAGGCAGAAAGAGACAGAATGAGCACATGACATTACCAGGCGAAAACAAACCATACATGAATTTCAGTTGCTTGATGTAGACTGGAAAAGGTTATCAAATAGAATGCACAGAAGCAGGCAAATTCATCTCCAAAGTGTCTCTTTGGTACAATAACAAACCTATCCTTTCATCTAAGATGAAAACATACCATGTTTGCCGACATTAATTGAAAGGGATCACTTCGCTGGCAGTGGACTAGGGGAGAGATGATTGGAGGTTCACACGCAAGCTGATCATATTATGAAAACACAGTCCTACCGCTTAACAAAGAATTATGTCAAACAAAACACAACCAGGTGAATGAGGCATGAAAAAAACAAACGTTAATAGGCCGTTTTCCTCCCTTCGACACCCCTAATGTTACCAGCTGGCTGTTCCCAAAAGATGTGAAGGATAGTGGAGGTGGGATTGTGGGCATTCTTTGAATGATTGACAGTGAGGATAAACGGGA
>CM065720.1:47932304-47934804 GCA_033310375.1 Conus canariensis
GGTGCTACGAAGCAGGCAAGTTCTTCCACCAAAACAAAAGGTGCGCATATGACGGCCATACCCATCGATCACTTAAATATCAAAACATCTATGTTACCAACATTTATACAAAGGAATCATGTCTCTGGCAGCAGATCAGACCGAGAGTGAGAGGACTGGAGAATCATACCAAAGCTGAAAAAGGTCTCCCAGACTACTGCACCATCCTTATCGAAGATTTACGTGAAATGATACAACAGTTGGAGAGTGAGTCAATGGAAGCAAATGTTTAAGACTTGCTGTCCTATCCCGTATCATATCTATACTCCCTTTCAAACCTTAAAGTTCATGATCAGAAATTTGCAGCAAGATCTGATGGAGGGTTTTCTCTGACACGACTGGCAATGAAGAGACGGGAGAGTACAAACACGCACTGGGGATGAAAGATGGGGGCATGGTGAGGGTAGGCACAGGAATGTAGTGAGGACAAGGTTTCAGGAGGCGTGGGGAGGGGAAGGGGAAAGGGCAGGGGGGAGGAGTCCAAGTTGGAGAATTGTGGGTGAGGGAAATAGGACGGTGGAGGAGGAGGAGGAGGAGGAGAGGGGGGAGGGTTCGCGGAAACTGTTGTTGTAAATGTTCATTAAGTTTGAAATACAAACGCACCGCGAATGGAGAGAGTGAAGAAGATGGTCAATGTGTGGTAAAGAGGAAATTCCACGTGAACACAGAGAGAATCGGATCCAAGAATTATGGACATAGAGAAAGACAACCATTGATCTTGTGATGCTGCCGCACTGCCATACCGGAACAGCAGCTGATTAAGGTTCTTGAAAATACGTGTGTGTGTGTGTGTGTGTGTGTGTGTGTGTGTGTGTGTGTGTGTGTGTGTGTGTGTGTGTGTGTGTGTGTGTGTGTTGTGTGTGAAAGAGAGCGCGCTTTTGCGTGTGTGTTTGCTAGCGAACGTATTTGTGTGTATGTATGTGTGCGTGCGTGCGTGCGTGCGTGCGTGCGTGCGTGCGTGCGTGTGCGTGTGTGTTTGTGTGTGTGTGTGTGTGTGTGTGTGTGTGTGTGTGTGTGTGTGTGTGTGTGTGTGTGTGTGTGATCAAGCGCGCTCGGACGCGTGCCTGCATCCTTCTGTACGTGCATGTGCAAGTGGTTGTGTGCGTGCATGCGTCTGTGCTGGTATACATGCATGAGTTCCTGTGATTTCGTACGTGAGTGTGTGCATTTGAGAGAGAGAGAGAGAGAGAGAGAGAGAGAGAGAGAGAGAGAGAGAGAGAGAGAGAGAGAGAGAGATTGTTGGGGATGTCGGCAATAGAGAGCGACTAAGAGCGATTACGTGACCAGAGGATTTCTTTTTCTTCTTAAAAAAATAATAATGATAATGACAGAATATCGTCATTTGACTGCGCAGCATTATAATAATAATAATAATGATTTCTTATATAGCGCTTAATCAAACGAATTTCTCTAAGCGCTTTACAAAGTCATACTACATTCACCCTTCTCATATACAATAATACACCTTACACCCAACTACAAATACTATTACTACAATAACTAACAAATCCTAATCCTACCAATGTGACATTCACTTATTCTTCAAATATCACTAAAAAAACTTAATCCTATAACGTTCAATCATACAACAAATACATATAATAGAGACCATACACATACGCTACATTTGAAAAGGCTCAGACGGCTATGAGTTAGGTTGTACCCCCCCCCCCCCCCTCTCCCCACAGCATTGACTAATTATGAGAAAATAGATGGGTTTTAAGTTTAGACTTGAAAGAAGAGATAGAATCTGAATGTCTGAGACAGTCTGGCAGTCTGTTCCACGTCGCTGGAGCTTGAAAAGAGAAAGATCTTTCACCAGTAGTAGTCCTGAAGCGAGTCATTCGCAGAAGGCGGTCGTCAGCACAGGAGCGTAGTTGTCGAGAGGGGGTGTAGATTTTAAGGAGATCTGAGAGATAAGAAGGTCCATTTTCAAAGAGAGCAGAGAAAGTGAGAGTTGAGATTTTGTACGAGATACGGTTTGAGACAGATAGCCAGTGAAGAGAGTGGAGGAGAGGCGAAATGTGAGCATGTTTTCTTGCTCTACAGACGACTCGGGCTGCATGATTTTGGATTCGCTGTAATCTTTCTATCAGGTATTTTGGAAGGCCGGCCAAAAGTGAGTTGCAGTAATCTATTCTAGATAAGACAAATGCACAAATGAGAGTTTTTGTAGCATCTGTAGAGAGAAGGTGACGTACAGAGCTGATTCTTCTTAGTTCTAAATAGGCAATCTTGCAAATATTTGAAACCTGTTTCTCAAAGGAGAGGGATTGGTCAAGTATGACCCCTAGACTGCGGACAGAGGTGGAGACAGAGACAGCACAGTCATTGATAGTGACAGTTGAAGGCAGAGAAGGATGGTTAGGCTGTTTTGTCACGAACATGAGTTCCGTCTTGTCGTCGTTTAGTTGTAGTTTGTTGGTTGTCATCCAGTCCTTCAGGTCTGCAATGCAGCCCC
>CM065720.1:47939804-47949804 GCA_033310375.1 Conus canariensis
CACACAGAGAGAGAGAGAGAGAGAGAGAGAGAGAGAGAGAGAGAGAGAGAGAGAGAAGTGGATGAAATTGAGAAGAAGTAAACATAAAATGAACAACTATCCAAGCAGAGAGATAGAAAAAAAAGAGAGAGACCGAGCAAACACGTGGCGCAGCCAGGAGAAAACAAAAGCAGTAATTCAGTTCTCCAATGCAGACAGGGAAACACGATAAAATGAGATGCAGGGAAGCAGGGAAAGAAAAAAAAAGTTCTCTAGACGACCGCCAAGCCAATCGACCTATTTGGGATCAAAACATTCCATGCTCACCGTCATTGATTGAAAGGGATCACTTTCTTAGCAGTAGGCTGGGGTTAAGCTGACTGGCCTCAGGGATGATACGAATGTTGGTCAGATTTAAAGCACAAACGTTCATCCTTTAAAACGAATTATGTTATGTGAAAAAATATGGAAGGGTGTGGCATGGGAAGCAAAAGTCAGTGACCATTATTCGTCCCTTCGATATCCCAATGTTCTTAATAATTGATTTCCAGAATATTAGGACTTTATCATGATTATCATCGGTGATATGGGGAAGGATTGTTAAAAGAGGGTATGGCGAGATTAGGGAGTTGAGGTTTCAAGGGTTTGAGAACAGAATGGTAGAGAATGAGGAGGAGGGAGTTTGAAGGGGGGGGGGGAGAACAGAGGTGGGGAATCAGGGAATGAGTGTGACAAGGAGGGAAGAACAGGTAATGGAAACAACTCTTAGTGAAGACGTTAATGGGACATTAAAGAGGATAGGAATGAATAAAGACTGAAGAAGCTGATCAACAATTGGCAAGGAATTGCTCAGTTGTAGGACAGCAGTGGATCCCCGGAAACAAGAATAGAGAAACCACTTAGTTTGGTCGTGTTTTGCGCGCTTTTTTTTTTTTTTTACCACGCAGGCAGCTGACAAATACTTTTGAAAATGTGAAAGACAACAGAAGGAAAGTACTGCACAACATCAGACAACAGAAAGACGATAATGGAATGTGGCAAGAGAGAGAGAGAGAGAGAGAGAGAGAGAGAGAGAGAGAGAGAGAGAGAGAGAGAGAACGAGAGAGAGAGAGAGAGAGAGAGAGAGGAGAGAGAGAGAGAGAGAGAGAGAGAGAGATTCGGACAATTTTTAACCGATATCAAATACATTTAACTACATAATTCAACTATATACGGTGGCTTGCTGTTTCATTACATGTCAAATCATTTAGCATTTGCAAACAATACCACACAAAATTCTTTAGAGCAAAAAGATGGACTTTTATTTTTGTTGCACAGCAGCGGCATGAAGGGCCCAACATTCATCTCCACACTGTAGCAAAGGTTCAATTTGGCGATCAAACGATTTCAGACACAAAGTAAGGGGAACGTTATTTAGCGATGATTTTTTTTTTCACAAAACACAATAATCAATTTCTTGCTCCACTTGCTAAATCCTCGCATGCAAAAGCAAAACTCGACCGTGTAGAGAAATTGATACAAACATGCAGCTATATATTGACAACAGGCATTATGCCCGTCTTCTCTTGCTGCAAGACATTGACCGTTCCTAAATACAGTAAAATTGTTTTTTTGCCATGTTGACTTTTAACGGAAATGAAGCAGCAAGTCCTTGTAATTGTTTAACTGAGTTTGTAATACACTCACTGCTTCTGATACCAAGACCACGTCAAGAGCTGAAGGGAGGGAGAGAGAGAGAGAGAGAGAGAGAGAGAGAGAGAGAGAGAGAGAGAGAGAGAGAGAGAGAGAGAGAGAGAGAGATGAACACTGAGACAGACTGACTGATGGAAGAAGAAGAGAAAACAAGCAGGCGGGCAAAGGCGCAGGAAGCAAACAGAATCTTCCACTCCCCCCCCCCCCCGAAAAAAAAGGGAGTCCCCTGAGGACCACCAAACCCATCGATCCATGTTCGCTGGCATTGATTGAACGGGATCGCTTCTCTCTCTAGCGACTGGGCAGGAAGTGAGTGGCCTGGGGGGTGGGGGGGGGGGGGGGGTTACACGAAAGCTCGTCAGAATCCAAAAGTCGTGGTCCCATCATTTAACAAAGAATTATGTAAAACAGAACAAGACAGGAGGGCTGGACACGTGGAGCAAACGTTAAGGGCTCACTTTCCTTCCTTCCACACCGCAAGTTTATAAGCAGAACTGAAATAACAGGATGCAGATAGGGTGGGGGGGGGGGGCAGAGGGGGGGGGATTAGGGGGAGGGGAAGGGGAGGCACACTGTCTAACCTTCACATTGCTGACACATGTTTTAAAAATTAGAAAATCAATGGATTAAAAAGTAATGAAAAAACCAACAACAACAACAAAAGCAATGGGAAGAGAGAGAGAGAGAGAGAGAGAGAGAGAGAGAGAGAGAGAGAGGAGGAGAGAGAGAGAAGAGCACATAATACAAGCAAGAGAAACAACACAAAAATAAACAAAGCAAAACCAAAAAACAACAAAACCAAAACAAAAAAATCGCGTCAGTTCTCTGATGCAGGAACAGGATGGACGATCTAATGCGATGCAAAAAAAAAAGCAGGCAATTTTTCCAAGAAAGAAGTCCATAGGCGTCCGACAAACCTCATCGATCTATTTGAAATCAAAACATACAATGTTTGCCGACATTGATCGAAACGCTTCTCTGATAAAGCATCGGGCCAGACTTGAGCGGCCTGGGGGTGTAACACAAAAGCTGATCAGCTTCGCAAAACACGGTCCTGTCCTGTGATGAAGAATTGCATGAAACAGCACAAAAACTGGAGGTTGAGACAAAGAGAGCAAAAGTTAATTCCTCACTTTCCTACCGCTAACCCGATCTCCCCCTCCTTTTTCAAACCTGAAAGCTAACGATCAAATATTTACAGAAAGATCTGGTTGAGGGGTCTCTGGTATGATTGTGAGTAGAGATGAAACAGGAGGAGAAAGGGTGTGCTGGTGTGTGGATGGGAGCATGGTGATGGTGGTGAGGTGGGGGTCATGAATTGAGAGGAGGGGCTCAAGGGGATTAAGAAGCAGGATGGGTAGGAGGGGACAGAACGGCTAAAGGCAGAGCGGATGAAGGGGATGAGGAAAAGAGGAAGTTGAAGGGGAAGGAGAAGGACGGAGGCAGAAATCTTTTGCGTTCATCTGAAGTAGAAGAGCTCATAGAGGAGTGGAGGGAGACCGGAGTATCTGGTCAATCCTTAGCAAGTAGAAACTGCGTGAGACAGAGAGAAAGTGGTCCCAGAAATATGGATGGAGAGAAAGAGACACCTTGACAGGAGAACAAGCACACTATGCAGCCATGATAAAACAAAAGAAAACGGAAAGAAAGCTTAGTTCTAGAGAGACATGTCCAGAAGTGTGATCACACGAGGTACAAGGAAACAGGCAATTTTTTTTCTTTAAATTGCGTGCTATTACACAAACATGAAACACCCTACCCCCCCCCCCACCCCTAAAGAAAAGCCCAGTCCATACAGCAGTCCTGTGAACAAATACAAAAGCGTCTGTCACCTCCCTTCCTTTTCAAACCTCAAAATTGAAAACCAGACATTTAGAGCAGTGTGTGGTGTGTGTGGGGTGTGTGTGTGTGTGTGTGTGTGTGTGTGTGTGTGTGTGTGTGTGTGTGTGTGTGTGTGTGTGTGTGTTCACGTTCTGGAGCGATGGCAATTTGGGAGAGGTATTTGAAGTGGTGTGGATACTTTTCGCATTCCTTCGTTTCTCTGAGTTCTGATAACTGGCATGCAAGCTGTATGTTGTCTTCTGCCTGTCCCAGACACGACTTTCCACGTCCTAGACGAGTGTCTTTTGTTCCTTGACTACCATATGCATGGGTTTTGAGGATGTTCAAGTGCGCTAAAATGTGCCTTCAACCGCTCTAGCGTGTGTCTGACCTGCATTCTAGGAAGGTCAAGCAGCTACTGCATAGCTTCAATGGGTGTGTCCTTGATGCTTCCGATATGAATCTCATTGCTTCATTTTGAATTCTTTCTGACTTGACAAGATTGCTCATGGACAGTGTTCTAAGCCTTAATTCATTATTAATCACACAGTGAATAGTGATGAGACTATAGAATGCGTTTAGCTGCCATTGCTTTTATGGCTGATATACCCTTTTTGTGTATTTAAGAACGATATTTGTAGCACGTTTCTTGAAGGTCAACATCCTATTAAAACCTCTACCCGAACAGCTTAGGTTGTCAGTTAATTCAATTGGAGATCCTTTCAAAAGAAATCGTTGAGGTTCATTGTCCTGATGTTTTGCTGTTGAGTGTTGAGACCTGTATCTGGGCTTTGGTAGGGTTGATGGACGATCCAGTATCTTGATATCGCTGAGAGAGAGAGAGAGAGAGAGAGAGAGAGAGAGAGAGAGAGAGAGAGAGAGACAGAGAGACAGAGAGACAGAGAGACAGAGAGAGAGAGAGACAGAAAGAGAGGGAGAGAAAGAGAGAGAGAGAGACAGAGAGAGAGGGAGAGAGAGAGAGAGGAGAGAGAGAGAGGAGAGAGAGAGAGAGAGAGAGAGAGAGAGAGAGAGAGAGAGAGAGAGAGAGATGACGTATGTCTGATGCCAATCTAAAAGGATATGAAAGAGGAGCAAGAAACAAAACATGCGTTGTTTTTTGTTTGTTTGTTTGTTTTTTACAAGTAAAAGTGCAAAGGGGACTGCTGCACTTATCTGTCCAACTTGGACCAACACACACAGTACTCCCCAACACTGATTAACAGGATAACGTTTCTGCTGGAGGGAAAGGTAATGTGTGTGTGCGTGCGTGCGTGCGTGCGTGTGTGCGTGCGTGCGTGCGTTGTGTGTGTGTGTGTGTGTGTGTGTGTGTGTGTGTGTGTGTGTGTGTGTGTGTGTGTGTGTGTGTGTGTTCGAGCAGAAGTGAAAAGCCTGGTACGTCACACAAAACTCTCCCCATCCTTGAATGAATAATAATATGAAACAAAACCTGTACAAAGGGTATGTAAGACATGACAATCACGAGTTAATAGCGCATTTTCCTTTCACGATTTTTCCTTTTTCATTTCATTGGACAAAACAAACAAAGAAACAAACGTACAAAAGAAACAGATATCCATGCACACACATATACAATAAGAACAACAGAACGATAACAACAACAACAACAATAGCAACAGCAGCAACAACAACAACAACAGCAACAACAACAACAACAGCAGCAACAACAGATCATTTTTACCACCTTTTTGTATCATGCCTTTAACCACACTCCCCATCCGAACCCTACCCCCGCCCTTCTCCTTAATCCGTCACAACCACAGCAAGCAGAATCTTAAAGAAAGTTCTCTCAAAGATTCACAGAGGAGGGTACCTGGCTGTGATGTTTTAAAGAGATAGAAAACAACACATAGAGCAGAGAGATTTGAAAGACTGATAGAGCTGGTCAATGCCTGTTAATGAAAACGTGCATGAGACATACAGAACCTGAGGTAAGATACACAGACAGAGACAAAAACCTGCTCAGCTGATGTTGGACGCACTTTTTTTTTTCTTTCTTTATTAAACCAATCGCTGGCCAGGATTCTTGAAAATGTGAATGAAAACAGCAAATCCCATCAATCTATATGGGATCACACCATACGATGTTTATCGACATCGATCAAAAGGGATCGCTTCAACGTCAATGGAATGGGCTGGAAGTGAGTGATCCGGGGTTCAAACAAAAAGCTGATCAGGTTCCGAAAACATGGCCCAATCCTTAAAACAAAGTATTGTGCGACACAAAACGAAAAGGAAGAGAGGGTGGCAGAAGCAGAAAAAGTCAATAGTTGCTTTCCTAGCCTTCCCTCCCTTTCCTCTTCCTTCTAACTCTTTACGGTTAACTAGCAGCGATCTTGACCAGGATCTCCAGTAGCGTTGTCTGAACTACTCCCAATACAAATAAGGGGAGATGGAGATGATGCACGAGTGTGCGTGTTTATTTGTCTTGTTTAGTTTCTTGTGTGTGTGTGTGTGTGTGTGTGTGTGTGTGTGTGTGTGGTGCGTGCGTGCGTGCGTGCGTGTGTGTGTGTGTGTGTGTGTGTGTATGTGTGTGTGTGTGTTTGTGTGTGTGTGTGTGTATGTGTGTGTGTGTGTGTATGTGAGTGTGTGTGTGTGTGTGTGTGTGTGTGTGTGTGTGTTTGCTCTCCAAATAAAAGAGAGAGAGAGAGAGAGAGAGAGAGAGAGAGAGAGAGAGAGAGAGAGAGAGAGAGAGATGAGCAATTGTCAAGGAATTGTTGTGTCTCAAATACCTCTTTCACCGGTTTAGTTTCCCACTCTTCTTCTTTCAAAGACTGAGTGTGCTGACCAGCTTCTGTGCGATCCTCTACGCTATTCACTTCCGGCCCTGTCAGGTACAGAACAGTGACGCTGTTCCGTCAGCATTGGAGAACACCACGTGGTTTGATTCTGGATAGATGGATGGGTCTTGCGGTCCCCTTGGCAGTTTTATTTGGAACAATTTCCTTGGTTTCTTGCTCCTCTTTGATTAACCTGTTGAACTTGCTTCGAATGTGTGTCGTTCTGTCTGTCTGTCTGTCTGCCTGTCTGTCTGTCTGTCTCTCATTGTCTTTCTGTCTGTCTGTCTGTCTGGTTGTCTGGTTGTCTGTTCATCTGCTTGTCTGTCCGTCTGTTTGTCTGTCTGTCGGTCTGTCTTTCTGTCTGAATGTCCATCCGTCCGTCCATCCGTCCGTCCATCCGTCCATCCGTCCGTCCGTCCATCAGTCTGTCTGTTGCCTGTCTGTCTGTCTGTCTGTCTGTCTGTCTGTCTCTTTCTCTCTCTCTCTCTCTCTCTCTCTCTCTCTCTCTCTCTCTCTCTCTCTCTCTCCATGCAGTTTCTCCTTGCCAGGTGCTGACCAGTCACATATAGTCTTATTTATGCCCATCACTCTTCTATTTCCCGTGAACTCCTAGGCTACTGAGGATTTTGGAATACCCCCTCTTCCCATTTATTGCTCCTCGTTCACTCCTGCAAATCTGCCACCCCCACTACTTTACTGAGCCCTTCACCTCTCCCATCACCTCTCTCATCCATTTGCCATTCCAGACAACTAGCCCCACCCCCATCCCCATGGGAGGGGGTGGGTGGCTTAGCTCTTCTCCTCAGACCCTCAAACTCAGCACTCACACCACTTACTTTCACAATGCCACTCCATGCCACCCCTACCCGCACGGACACACACACACACACACACACACACACACACACGCACGCACGCACGCACGCACGCACGCACGCACGCACGCACACACACACACACGCACGCACGCACGCACACACACACACACACCACACACACACACACACACACATACACACACACACATACATACACTAGCATGTAACAACAGATAATTTTTACCGCCTTTCTTAATCTCGCCTTCTAAATGATCCAGCCCCCCCCCACCCCACCCCCCACCCCCCACCCCTCCAATGCCCCCCTCCCCACACTATCCGACCATAATCACTTCCAACAGGATCTGAAAGGAAAGTTATTTAAAAGACTTAAATATAAAAAAGACAAAAACTGGTGGAACATTCTTAATGGAGCCGTTAATCGAAAACAGAACGACTGAGAATGGAGGAACAAAGGAGGAGCTGGTCAGTGCAATGTAATGAAAACATGCACGAGACGGGCAAAAGCTACCTCAGATACAAAAATAGAGACAGTGATAAAGTAGGGCAGATGTTCGACGAAACCAGTTGCTGGTAGATGCTTTGAAAATACGGAAGAGAACAGAATGGAAAAAAAAGAAACAACAACGAGTTGAGAGAGAGAGAGAGAGAGAGAGAGAGAGAGAGAGAGAGAGAGAGAGAGAGAGAGAGAGAGAGAGAGAGAGAGACTCAACTCAACACAAATATAGTTTAATTGCAAAGGCCACCGACGTTTCTGTAATGAGGTCAAGAACAAAAGTAGAACACACACACGCTCGGCGCAGATACTGAAAGTTATGAAGGAAAATATTTGCATAACAAAGCGTTCTTCCTGAAATTACTCTGGCAATTGGGTGTTAACTGATAACAGTTCCTCTCTTCGTTTTAGTGCTTTAAAAATGAACATAGCTACAGAGCGAATTACAATTTTCTTTTCATTTTGCAGTAAAAGAAGCAATGACACTTGATGAACATTTCTAGTATGAGGCAAAATGTATGTATCTCTTAAATCTTTATAGGATGGGCAGACAATCAAAAAATATATTTCGTCCTCGATTTGATTACAGAATGGACAGTTTTTGGAGTTCAGTGTATATCTTTGATGGACATTCAAATCACTAATACCAAGTCGAAATCTCTTGAACACTTTGCAAAATTTAGGAACTGTAATATCAGTAAAATATTTTTCAGGCTGCCATAAGGATTTGAAGGAACAATATGTTGGATATCTGTCACTATTAAGTATTTTACTATCCCAGTTTTGTCTATAACAGTCAATCATGCGTTGTTTACGAGAGAGAGAGAGAGAGAGAGAGAGAGAGAGAGAGAGAGAGAGAGAGAGAGAGAACTCTGAACTCTGAAAAATTTAATGAATAGGCCATAGACCCATGTCATTGGGAGTGGTTACAAACAGAATCAATTTGTATCAGTGCAGAAACACAATTTATACATTCTGTAATAATGCATACAAGCACACATGTACAATGCACATTTCCACTTCATTACTCATTCGAGTGAACTACCGCACAGTTTGAAAGCTTTTTCAAGATAGATAGCGAGTCGAACTAATTGTGATTTATTCTCAGATGCCAGAAGCATTGTTAGTTTGAACTGCGAAGGCTGGTTATAGTATACTCAGAGGCATAAAAAAACGCGAAAAATAGAGACAGTGCACGATTGTTCACATTGTGAACAGGACGTAAGCAATGTCGTTGGCACGTGCAACATTAGCAGTACGTGGTGTCTTGGCCGGTTGTAACCTCGTAACAGTGGGTGAATGTTGCCGGGTCAGCGTTTTTGGCACGAGAAGTGCATTTGCCATGTGGACTACCTACGCCACGTGCATCAATGTGAATTGCAACTCAATGTGGCCCCGATTGTGGGGCTATAAATTTCCAACCCCCAAAAGTTCAAATTATCCCTTCCAGCGGCGCCAACATAATGCCGAAACTTTCTCGTCAAGATCGTTGCATAGCAATGGGGCAACTGCAGGCCGGGGTTCCAATGAGGCAGGTCGCTATCGCATTCGGAGTCCACATTTCCACCGTCTATCGCCTTCTGGACCACTTTCAAGCAAGAAACACCACTGATGACAGACCGAGGAGCGGCAGACCGAGGGTCACCACAGCAGCCCAAGACCGCCATCTTCTGCGTCAGCATCGACGGGAGCCTTACCAAACCGCTGCCAACACAGCCAGGAACACCGTCAGCAACCATGGCAGGCCAATCAGCAGCAGGACCGTGCGTCGCCGACTGAACACAGTTGGTCTCCAATGCAGACGTCCAGCCCGGCGACCTATCCTGACACTCCAGCATCGCCAGAACCGTCTGCAGTGGGCACAGATCCACGTGCATTGGCGCCATCGGGACTGGGGCCGAGTCCTCTTCAGTGATGAAAGCTGGTTTTGCGTCGACCCAGGCGATGGCCGCATCCGGATCTGGAGAAGAGCGGGGGAATGCTTCACGGATGCCAACATCACCGAAAGGGACCCATGGGGTGGTGAAAGCATCATGATCTGGGGGGCTATCGGCATGAATCGCCGTATTGGGCCAGTCATCTTCCAGAATGTGGGTCCAGGACGTGGTAACGGGGTCACTGCTGTTCATTACATCGACCAAGTTCTGAGGCCCCACATCCTGCCGCATTTCCAGCGGCATCCACAGAACCTGTTTCAGCAGGACAACGCAAGGCCGCACATTGCCTGTGCTACGCAGAACTTCCTGAGGCAGAACAACATCAATCTGCTGCCTCACCCAGCCCGTTCTCCCGACCTTAACCCAATAGAGCATTTCTGGGATGCCCTTCAGAGGCAGCTGAACCAGCTCAACCCCAGACCCCAGACAGCAGCTCAGCTT
>CM065720.1:47963460-47968460 GCA_033310375.1 Conus canariensis
GAGAGAGAGAGAGAGAGAGAGAGAGAGAGAGAGAGAGAGGATAAAAGAGAAAAGAATAATGAAAGTGAAGCAAGAAATACAAGATTTCATGTTTTCCAAAAAGAGGTGTCAAAGGAACCACTGGATCCACCCATGGAACTGGGATCAAAACACAGAATGTTCCCCGACATCTGATTAACAGGATACTTTTTTTTTCTACTGGGGGCTGGGAGAAGAGAGCAGAAGGCAAAATCTTCAAAGTTCGCAGAAAAACTCTCCCCGGCCCTGAATGAAGAATAGTGTAAAACAATGCCGCCGAAATGGATATGTGAGGCACGGCAATCACAAGTTGAATGCTCCTTTTCCTCTCACGATTTCTCCTTTTTCATTTTACTGGACAAAACGAACAAACAAACACACACACACACACACACACACACACACACACACACACACACACACACACACACACACACACACACACACACCCATCATCACCAGCACCACCACCACCACCACCAACAACAACAACAACAATAACAACAACAGCTCATTTTCACCACCCTTCTTTATCCTGTCTTCAACCACACCCACAGCCACACACCCCACCCCTGCCCTTGCTCTTACTCTTTCACAACCACCGCCAGCAGAATCTGAAAGAAAGTTCTGTAAAGATTCACAGAAGACAAGGTGGGTAACTGGCGGCAATGTTTGATGGAGACGTTCATCAGACAATGAGGAACACAGACAGGGATGGGAGAATGATGGAGCTGTCAATGCTTTGTTAATAAAAACTTGCATGAGACGGACAGAAGCTGACGTCAGATAAAAAAACAAAAACAGAGACAACACATGTTTCAATGATGTTGGCCGCACTTTTTGTCAAAATGGTCACTGGCCAGGGTTCTTAAAAATACGACAGAGTAAACAATGGGGAAAAATATACATATATAAAACCAAAGAGTAAAGAGTTCAAGAGAAGTATGGGAAGGGAGAGATAGGAATGAGAGAGAGAGAGAATCAGTCAGACAGACAGACAGACAGACAGACAGACAGACAGACAGAAAGGAGCTTGCAGAGAATCTGAAATAGTCAGCAGAAAAAGAAAAAAAAAACGGAACAAGTGCATAATGCAGCCACGAAAAAAAAAAAAAACACATCCCCCCCCCCCCCCCCCCCCCCCTCAAATATTCCGATAAAGACCAGGAAAGTAGATGGAGTAGCGTGCAGATCAGCAGACAAGTTATTCAAACAAACAAGTGCTCAGAGGACGGCAAAACCCATCAATCCATTTGGGATCAAGCCATACCATGTTTGTCGACATCGATTGAAAGGGATCACTTCACCGTCAATGGCTTGGGCATGGAAATGAATAGCCCGAGGGTCAAACAAATACGGATCAGTTTACAAGAACATGGCTCCATCCTTTAACAAAGCATTGCGTGAAACAAAATGAAAAGGAGTAGAGTGACAGGCAGCAAAAAGTCAATAGTTGCTTTCCCACCCCTCCCTCCCTTTTCTCCCTTTTGACTCTTTACGGTTGACAAGCTGCAGTGCGGTTGTTTGTGATGAAGGGAGATGGGGGAGGGTGCATGCATGAGTTTTTGTTCGTCGTTTTCTCCCCTTTTTATTTATTTCTGTTGTGTGCATGAGCGCCCGTGCGTGTGTGTGTGTGTGTGTGTGTGTGTGTGTGTGTGTGTGTGTGTGTGTGTGTGTGTGTGTGTGTGTGTGTGTGTGTATGCGCGCGCGCGCACGCGCGTGCATTCATGTGTGTGTGTGTGTGTGTGTGTGTGTGTGTGTGTGTGTGTGTGTGTGTGTGTGTGTGTGTGTGTGTGTGTGTGTGTGTGCTTTCGGCATTAAAGGGGAAAAAAAGAGACCAAATAGTGAGAGAAAAATTAACTATTAGATAGGGATTGCTGTGTCTCAAATACCTATTTTACTGGTTTTGTTTCCCATTATTCTTCTTGCATGGACTGGGTGTGCTGACCAGCATTTGAGCAAATCCTCTAGGCTATTCCCTTCCGGCTCTGTCCGGTGCAGAAAAGTGACCCTGTTCCCTCGGTATCGGAGAAAACTCATGTGTTATGCTCCTAGATAGATGGAAGGGTCTTGCGGCCCCCTCGGCAGTTTTACTTGGAACAATTTCCTGGGTTTCTTGGTCCTATTTGATCGTCCTGTTGAATTGGCATCGAATATGTGTCGTTCTGTCTGTCCGTCTGTCTGTCCGCCTGTCAATGTTTTTCTATCTGTCTGTCTCTCCGTCCGTCCATCTGTCTGTCTGTCTTTCTCTCTGTCTATTTGTCTACCTGTCTGTCTGTCATCTGTCTATCTGTCCATCCGTCAGTCCGTGGTCTGTCTGTCTGTCATGTCTGTCTGTCTGTCTGTCTGTCCTCTCGTCTCTCTCTCTCTCTCTCTCTCTCTCTTCATACAGTCTCACCTTACCAGGTGTTTACCAGCCACATTAAGTCTTAATCATATCTAGCGCCCTTCTATTTCCTGTGAACATTTCCAACAGGATTCTTCCTCCCACATCCCCCATCCAGTCCTCCTCCTCGTTTACTCCCGCAAATCCCCCACCCCCACCGTTTTCCTGAACCCTTCACTTCTCCCATCCATTTGCCATTCTAGACAACGCCCTCCTCCCCTCCCCATAGGAGGGGGAGGGTGGCTTCACTCCCTCCCCCCCCCCTCAAATACTCACACCAGCACCCTAACAACCTACTTTCAGCATGCAACCCTGTACGCACACCCACACCCACCCACCCATCCACCCCCTCAGACGCACACGAATGCACACGTGCACACACACACACACACACACACACACACACACACACACACACACACACACACACACACACGCACGCACGCACGCACACACGCACCACACACACACACACACACACACATGAAGGCACGCACACACACACACACACACACACACACACACACACACACACACACACACACACACACACACACACACACACACACACACACACTACCAAATAACAGCAAGTAACAACAGACCATTTTTACCGCCCTTCTTCATTCCGCCTTCGAAATGACCCAATCCACACTTCAAATATCCCCTCACTTCCCTACTACCATCACCTCCAGCATAATCTGAAAGAACATTTCTTTAAAAGATTTGCAGAGGACAAAAGACATTGGTGGAACATTTTGTAGGAGCCATTAATCACAAAGAGAACACTTAAGATGGAGGAAGAAACAAAAAAGGAGCTGGTCAGTGCTTGTTAATGAGAACTTGAACAAGACGGGCAAAAGCTATATCAGACAGAAAAAAAGGAACAGAGACAACACCTTCAGTGATAACGTAGGGCCAAACCAGTTGCAGGTGGTATTTTGAAAATACGGAAGAGAATAACGTGGAAAAAACAGAATAGAAAACCAAAGAGTTAGGAGAGAGAGAGAGGAGAGAGAGAGAGAGAGAGAGGAGAGAGAGAGAGAGAGAGAGAGGAGAGAGAGAGAGAGAGAGAGAGAGAGAGAGAGAGAGAGAGATTCATCTTCCACAGCCTCACGAATTTCACTGCTGGCATCTTCAGATGACCCACCACTACTCTTATTGCAAAAACAAATATGTGAACGAGATGAAAAACAGTTTATACCAGCATGAAGTAGTATACTGTACTAACAACAAACATGTCTGCCAAGCATTAGCTGATTGAACGTAATTTTATCCAAACAAACAATCCAAAAAAAAAGTCAATAGTAAATCCCTCAGTGACTCCGAACGGGAAACGATACAGTCTGCGAACGACTGGAAAGAATTAAACAAGATTTACGTGATATCAATGACCCATTTTTCTCCAGTGGAACGTTTCCAGATGATTTTCTTTTAAGCCCAGGAACAAAAGTAAAGTTTTAGTACATCTAGCAGACATCACAAGGCAACAGAGGCACACCACAACTGATTTGATTCAGGAGGAAATGAATGATCATTGGAAAGATGAATGACAATGATGATAGTTTATAATAATAATAATAATAATGATGATGATATTGGCAACAATACTACTACTACTACTAACAATAATGATAATACTAATAATAAAAATGATAATGATAATAATAATAATAATAATAATAATAATAATAATAACAATACAAGACATTCCACAGCTCAATTAATGCCAGAGGATACCATTTTTTAGTGTCTAAATCAACAAAATAAATATTGTCAGATTGATGCCAGGGAGAAAAAAAGAAACTCAAACATATATGCACACATTCAGAAAGAGAGAGAGAGAGAGAGAGAGAGAGAGAGAGAGAGAGAGAGAGACAGACAGACAGACAGACAGACAGACAGACAGACAGACAGAGAGCAGTGGGTGGTGTTCAGTAGAGTGAAGAAAATTGTCGCTGTCGCAACAAGAAACCATCATCATGGATCGCAACCCAACTGAGCATGAAAGTTGCCTCAGGACGTCAGTGTGAGAAGTCAGAGAGAAACGTCGTCTGAAAACAGACAATATTACATTGGGTAACATGTGAGGAGAAATAGCGGATTGATTGTCTGGCTGTATTGGTTACTGGTGCAGAAAAAAAGGGGGGAAAATTCTATGATTACTTCCCCCTCCGCCCCATTGATTAACTCACCCCATTTTATCTCCTGCCTCTCCCATGCAAAATCAAAATTCAGTCTGAATAACCATGGCTTTTGAACAACATCATCCTTGTATAAACGTTGACCCTTTGTATTCTTCACAACTCCTTAAATGATAACAAGAATGTTGATAAATCAAATCATACAAGTAAATCAAAATATGGAAATAAACAGGTAAAAAGTACACACACACGCACGTAGAGAGAGAGAGAGAGAGAGAGAGAGAGAGAGAGAGAGAGAGAGAGAGAGAGAGAGAGAGAGAGAGAGAGATTATATAAACTTCAATGACAACTTGAAGTCCGTTTCAAGTTCTTCATATAGTGTCTCATTTCCATAGAAATCCGTGGAATGGCACGCAAAGTGGGCAGGGGTGGAGACAGGGGTCGGATGATAC
>CM065720.1:47978460-47985960 GCA_033310375.1 Conus canariensis
GTGTGTGTGTGTGTGTGTGTGTGTGTGTGTGTGTGTGTTACTTTGGTACTTTGCATCAACAGATTGGGATTTTAACATGAGGATTTTTAACAAATGGATGGGATTTTTTAACAAATGGATGTAACGTCCCCTTTGATCCCCCTATTTCGCAAGTGTTGGTTTTGTTTTCCACCACACAACCACTTCCTTCGACTTTTGTCTTTATCGTGGTAACAGTTGTGTCATCAAATGTAACTATTTTGGTCCAAAAGATGTGAGGTCTCTGAAACAGGCCACTTTTGTCACACGTAATGGGGTTCCAGTATGAAACGTATCCAATCCATCCCTTGATTTGTCTGTCAATCTGTCTTTAGCGCTTTTCAGGGCTCTTCAAGCTGACAGTATCTTACTGAAATAAATACAGCTTACCTAGTCCATGGCAAAGACATGGGAACATGAAAGAAATGTTTGATATCCCATACAGCTGGACGTGTGCATTTCTTCTGGACGCGTTCCCTCACACTGGGTTAACGTGAAAATGTTATAACAGAGAGAGAGAGAGAGAGAGAGAGAGAGAGAGAGAGAGAGAGAGAGAGAGAGAGAGAGAGAAAGCAAGAGAAGCCGACATCCCATGAGAGGATAGCAGATTACTGATCTCCAAAATTGAGACCAGGACTAGGAAAGAAGAAAATTTAGCCTGAAAAATTCATGTATAAACTGTCACTTGCAAGTTCGTGAAAATGAAAAGACCTTGAATCAAACAAAAAGTATAAATATACTCACTCCTGTACATCCATTCAAGCATACAGACAACACATACCCAAACACCTATCAGCAGCAAACACATGTTCATTAAAGAAAGGCAGACCACCACAGCATACTGACAACAATATTTCAACAGCCTTCCCTGATCCACAACACTGTGCTATGATCAGCCTTGACAACCAGCTATTTTTCATCAGGGCCAAATGACAGGTGAGTTAAACACGAGACGGGGGCCATCAGTGTCGAGAACTCACTGGGGAGAAGGAATACGGTATGGGGAGGGCAGAGAGGAGGCAGGGCTACAGAAGCTGATCAATACTTGGTGATGAGAAATTGCATGAGGCAGGCAGAAGCCATCCTCAAATACAGAGACTGGCATGTCACTACCATGGTACTTTGGTAACAAAAAAAAGTTGCTATCAAGTACAGTCAAGCAAACGGGAATAATGTTATGTAGAGGGGAATTATAGTAAAAGAAATAGAGGATGATTACTCAAAGGAGAGAGATTGGGAGAAGAGAATTAGTGGTGGAAGAAAAAAGGACAGTAATCTATACATGTAACACACAGAGAGAGAGAGGAGAGAGAGAGAGAGAGAGAAGAGAGAGAGAGAGAGAGAGAGACCGACAGACAGACAGACAGACAGAGAGAGAGACCGACCGACCGACAGACAGACAGACAGATAGACAGACAGAAATCAAACTGCTGCAGGACACAAAGGACAGCAGATACATTGATGACTTACGCTCAAACATGCAAAAGGGTGATTGATCATCAGGAGCATAGGGAATGCAAGGGATATAAAAGATAATATATAGAGAGACAGGGCAATCATATGGTGAAATTTGGAGAACCCACAATACAACGTTAAGGATGACCCAGCTTTAAGACTTAAAAGAAAAGAAAAAGCAAAAAGACTGAGGATAAAGACGAGGGTTTGAGCAGTAGATAAACAGATGATTTGCCACCTCCACCCCCTCACCTCTCCCAAATTCTAGGACAACCAGTGAAGACAGTGATCAAATCATAGTTAAAACACTCCCCGTGAGCCCACCCAATAACAATGAAATATCATTTTCGGGCAACAGTACGTCTGGAATTGAGAGCAAGCAAGAATCTTAAAGATTAACACAAAACCTGACCAGCCTCAAGAACAAACATGCCCTTGAACTAACTTTGGAGAAATGGAAAGAAAGTTTTTATCGTCTTTTTTTTAAGTTGGGCTCCCGTGTTGTGCTCTTTGGTGGTGAGAATGACAGACAAATTATTACTGTGATGACTGTTCTAATGCTGAAAGAGGGCCAACGCAATCAGCTGGGTTCCACTGATGAGTCTGATTCAGTGGATAAAAATGGACTCTGGACAGGCAATGAAAATGATTCTGCCTTCAAGATATACCTAGATGATCCATATATAAAGTTTGTAAAAGACACAATATTTGTATTCTAATGCTCTCTTATCATTCCCGTTTCCTTCCTCCCACTCCCACTCAATGCCCATATGGCGATTTTCTTTAAAACATTCTCTCTCAGGCATGGGCCTATGAAGGTTCAGAGAAACTGATAAGCAGTCAAATGCAGTTAAAACAACAAAGAGGTTGAGGCAGAGACAAAAAGACAGATGCATAGACTCATTGATGTTACAGTCTGGCTAAACGTTTGAATCTTTTAATAACTCGAGTACCCCACTATTGCCAACCATCTCCCTACCTACATTTCTGCCTCTCTGATCCAAAGACTGGCATCCCGACAGGCAAACACGGTCCTGAAATGGAATATTACTATATCACATAGTGGCACGCCATGCTTTGCACCATCATACATACTTGCAGGGTGGGAAACAACATGCAAACCTATCTAATGATTCCCCACAGCATTAGAACGGAAGTTTGGCTGTTGTTTGGTCAGCGCTGTAGTGGCTGAACTGCCTGACGACGTTTAGGGTTCGTGCACACACACACACACACACACACACACACACACACACACACACACACACACACACACACACACACACACACACACACACACACACAACACACACGACACAAATGCACACTCGCACACATATACAAGAGAGAGAGAGAGAGAGAGAGAGAGAGAGAGAGAGAGAGAGAGAGAGAGAGAGAGAGGGATCGTACAACACTTTTCCACACGTGAAAATTACAATTAAAATATTACAATTAAAAAATATCAGTTATCTAACATTGTTTGCCAGAGAAACTACAGACGATAACATATTTAGTGAGGAATCGACTGGAGGCAGATCAGCCGTTTGAAACACACGGACCAAGACGGTGCTCACTTGGTATCTTTAGCATAAGTTAATCTGCTGTTCACATCATTGAAATGAAAGGGAACAACTTCATGGGACGAGAGCGTGTTCAAAACATGACATGATCTGGATGATGGAGAGAAAACAGATAGGGACTAAGTGGAAACGGGAGAACGGATGGAAGGAGCAGGAAGGCGAGCAGTCTCTCTGTCTCCCTGTCTCCCTGTCTGTCTGTCTGTCTGTCTTCTCTCTCTCTCTCCTCTCTCTCTCTCTCTCTCTCTCTCTCTCTCTCTCTGCCTCTCTCTCTCCTCTCTCTCTCTCTGGAGAGTGAGAGAGAGAGAGAGAGACAGACTGTTAGTTAGGCAGACAGACAGACAGACAAAGAGTATGGACACACCGAGAAAACACAGAAAGTTGGAAAGTGCATAGAAAACTTGCGTAAGTCAAAAAAGGGGCCAGAGTTGTTCATTGGGAGTGAAAACAAGAAAGATAAAACAAAAAAGACAAAGAGACTTTGAATGAGAAGGATACAGCAGCCACATGTGCAGTCAGGTGAACCAGAATACATGATAAAGAACGATTGAGTCTTTCAGACATCGGGCTTGGAGAACGATCAGATGAGAGTCTGGAGAGCAGGCACTTTGATCATTTTCCTCTAAATCCCAGGAGAGCCACTGGACCCATTGATCTGTTGAGAATCCAAATATTCCCTGCGTATCCCCCATTCAGCCGCAAGGTCCTTTCTCAGGCTATGGATTTCGTCTGAAAGAGAGACCTGGTGAATGTCCTGGTGATTCACACAAAAGCTGATTGGACATCAAAACGCAACGATGTCTTGTAACTAACTTGGTCGATAAAAAAAGTGGAGTGGAAAGTAGACAGTTCTCCCTTCTCCATGCCCCACATTTCATCTCACCCCACCCCCTCCTCCTTTCATTCTCGAAAGACCCTCCCCCCCCCTCTACTTCCATTCTCCTTACCTAAACTTCAGACTATGTCAGTTGTTTTAATGGAAACGGGACAACCAACTGTCATTGAAAGGTTCTCAGACAAGGTTTTCAGAATGGTGTCGAAAAAGACGGGATAGGGCCTGTGTGGGCGGAAATACACTTGAGAAAATAGTACAGCACCAGGGGTCGGAGGAAGTATAGAGAGCAGATCAATTCCTTGGCAAGGGAATAATTCTGTGACCCAAATCAAAGATCTCAGAAACACAAACAGGGACTTTTTTGGTTTGGTTTTTCTTTTTTCTCTCTTTCCTTCTTTCCTTTTCAAGTTGAGCGCACTTTAGCATACAAACTGGTCTGCTAACGAGGTCCTACAAAGTAGTAAGGAGAGAGAGAGAGAGAGAGAGAGAGAGAGAGAGAGAGAGAGAGAGAGAGAGAGAGAGAGAGAGAGAGAAGTGTGGGAAAAATGCCCCTTGAAATTGCATGCGGAGGTAGAAAAAAATACCCCCAAACACTCATCCTTTTCCATCATCCCACCTTCTCCTTTATCCGGCCTCTTTACGTTCAGATCGTAGGATCGTGGGACAACCAACTGATTTCAGCAGGACGCGAGGGAAGATCTTTGAACGGTTTCCCAGAGGCAAGAAGAGATCAATCTTGGCAGGGATGCGCAGGGAATCAAAAAGAATGGAGGGTCGAGGGAAGATGAAGAAGCCGATCAGTACTTCGTAATGAGAAACTGCGGAAAGCAGACAATGGAGGCAAGAACCAATGTGCTGATTCTGGGCGTGTTTTCACATAGGTTTACTTCTTAATACCATGTTTGTTGCCAATAGAGGAGATAAGATTGTGTAGAACCACAAAGAAGAGAGGAGAGAGAGAGAGAGAGAGAGAGAGAGAGAGAGAGAGAGAGAGAGAGAGAGAATATAAGGGAGGGAGTCAGAGAGACAGACAGGCAGACAGACAGACAGATAGAGAGACAGATACACAGAAAAAGAGAGACAAAGACAGACACAGAGGCGGGAGCATATGTGGAAAGGAAAGAAAAACTGTGGTCTGTGGGAAAATAGTAGAAGAAATACAAGGTTGGACACACACAAAAAATTGACAAGAGGGTAGGCAGCTTGGGTTGGATGAAGAGGTATGTGCCATGTGGGATTTTGGTTGTGGCGGGTAGAGGTGTTCTGCGATAAATGATGCATATCTGGGGAGAAAGGAAAGAAAAAAGTGTGTGTTGGTGTGGTGTGTGTGTGTGTGTGTGTGTGTGTGTGTGTGTGTGTGTGTGTGTGTGTGTGTGTGTGTGAGTGTGTGCGTGCGTGTGTGTGTGTGTGTGTGTGTGTGTGTGTGTGTGTGTGTGTGTGTGTGGTGTGTGTGGTGTGTGTGTGCGTGTGTGCGCCAGTACGCGCGTGCATGTGTGCATTTATGTTAATTTGGCACTTCACAAAAAGAGATTGGGATGAAAAGGGCGGGCGTAATGTCGCTTTTGATCCCCCTATTTCACTTTTTTTTTTCACCACACAACTATTTCCTTCCACTTTTGTCTCCATCGAGCTAACCGTTTTGTCATAAAAAGAACTGAACCATTTGTGTAAAAAAAAAAGTGGGCTTTTTGAAACTAACCACTTTTGTCACGCGTAATTTGCTTCCAGCATGAAACGTACAGCATGTATCCCCAGTTGATTTGTCTTTCAACTTATTGTTTACGTTTTTAGGGCTCTTTAACTAATAAGTATCTGATTGAAGTAAATAAAGCATATTTAGTCCATGGCACAGACAATGAAAAATCAAAGAAATGTTTACCATCATATACAGTGGATATGTCAATATCTTCTGGACGTGTTCCGTCACACTGGTTTAACGTAAAATGTTTTACAGAGAGAAGAGAGAGAGAGAGAGAGAGAGAGAGAGAGAGAGAGAGAGAGACAGACAGACAGACAGGCAGACAGACATGGGGTAAAGTGGTAGCATGGGGGGGGGGGGGGGGCATTCTCCACCTGAAATGACATGGGGAGAAAAGGAAAAAAAAACTCGCAAAATACTCATCTCTTTCACAACCCTGCCTACTTTATTGCTTATCCTCTTTCCCACAAATTCAACCTTTGCCGTGGGAACGTGGGAAAGGGGGAAGGAAGGGGGGGGGGGGGGGGGGGTCAAACAGGACAGCCAGCTATTTTCAGCAGGATGTGAGGGAAGATTTTCTGAACGATTTCCTAAAGACAAGAAGGGATCAGTCTTCGCTGGGATGCACAGGGGAGTCGAAAGGAATGGAGGGTGGAAGGAAGATGAAGAAGCCGATCAATACTTTGTGTGCAGGAGGCAGACAAACGGAGCAGGACCTCATTTGGTGATGTTGGGCGTGTTTTCACATGGGTTTAGTTCATATAGTAAAAATGGGGGGGGGGGGGGTACCGAAACGATTAAAAACTCTGTGGAACCATGAAGGAAAGAAGAGAGAGAGAGAGAGAGAGAGAGAGAGAGAGAGAGAGAGAGAGAGAGAGAGAGAGAGAGAGAGAGAGAGGGTGGGGGTGGGGGTGGGAAGCGAGCAAACCAAACTCAAATCTCGTGAGAGGACGGCAGATTACTTATCTCCAAAACTGACACCAGGCATTAGAGAAACGAGTGTGAATAATTCAATGAATGAATTGCCACTTGCAATTGTTTGAAAATAAAATGACCTTGAATTTAAAAAGAGAGATTCTAAATATACTCCCTGCTATACATCATCCAACCATACAGACAGACACACACACACCACACACACACATACATACACACACACAAACACACACACACACACACACACACACACACACACACACACACACACACACACAACACACACACACACACACAAATACATAGACACCTGTCAGTTGAAAATAGGCAGACCACCACAGCATAATGACACAACAACATTTCAGACACTTTCCCTGACCCACAACACTGTGCAGTGATCAGACTCAACAACCAGCTATATTTCATCAGGGCCTCAAGACAGCTGTGTGAAACACGAGACGGGGGCCATCAGTGTCGAGAAGTCAAGGGGGCGAAGGAATACGGTATGGGAAGGGCTGAGAGGGGGTAGGGCTATAGAAACTGATCAATGCTTGGTGAAGAGAAATTGCAAGAGGCAGGCACACGCCGTCCTCAAAAACACAGACTGGCACGACACTCCTATGCTACTTTGGTGCCAAAAGAGATGCTATTACGGACAGACAAAAAACGGGAATAACTTAATGGAGAGAGGATTATATAAAACACACAGTTGCTGATTACTGTACAGGAGAGAGATCAGGAGAAATTGAGAAGAGAATTCATGGTGGGGTAAAGAAGAACGGTAATCTGTACAAGTAACAGAGAGAGAGAGAGAGAGAGAGAGAGAGAGAAGAGAGAGAGGAGAGAGGAGAGAGAGAGAGAGAGAGAGGGAAGACAGAGCAGACAAAACAGAGAGATATACAGACAGACAGACGGACAGTCAGAAATTAGACTGCTAAAACACACAAACGACTGCAGATACGTTGATAACTTACGTTCAA
>CM065720.1:48000960-48003460 GCA_033310375.1 Conus canariensis
TAACGAAATCAACCAATGGTTTATGCAGTCTTTTCATCCCCGGCCCCATCATCCTCCATCCTCCCACTCCCTCTTCCTGATCCACTTGGCTATAAACCACTTGAAATTGATATGGAATCTGTGAAAATCTAAACGAAATGCCAGCCCGATCAAGTTTTGATTCTGAGTATTTTTGTTTACCTAATCTCTGTTTTCCCCTCCCCATTTTCCTCATATATATATAATATATTTTTTGTTTCCCTTTTACGGATGACAGTTATATCAATAACAGTTTTTATAGCTCTGCTGTCAGCTATCAATCCCATGACGCAAAGAAACAAAACAAAAACTGGCCAAATTCAGATGCCACAACCACATTTCTTGTGAAATAACAAACAAAAACTAATGCCAAATGATTCTGAAATTGATGATAATCACAAAAGTCGTGGCAGGTAAATCTATGAACAAGGATAATGTTTCAGAAAAAAAAGCGATTTTAAGAACAATATAAAGCAATACTGGTGCCCGCTTGTAGCCCTCTCTCTCTTTCCTCTCTCTCTCTCTCTCTCTCTCTCTCTCTCTCTCTCTCTCTCTCTCTACACACACACACACACACACACACACACACACACACACATACACACACACATACAGAGAGAGAGAGAGAGAGAGAGAGAGAGAGAGAGAGAGAGAGAGAGAGGAGAGGGAAAGATCTGATCTACATCTAAATAAGAGATTGCACTTCTCCAAACTCACTCACTTGATCCGTCTTGTGATTAAAGGAAATACGAATGGATAATCCCTACATTATTTACACCAATGACAGCAGGCAACTAAACAATAACAGACCCTTAAAGAGTTCTGAACACAAACACCTCTCAACCCCATCCCTCTCATATTCGCCCTACGTCTGTTAAACCTGACAAACAACATGCACGCATACATAGACAGGTAACATTTAAATAGACGTGTTAAAGATCAGGCAGGCAGCCATACCATAATGCCAGCGGAAACCACAGTAACCAAGCTAATCACTCTGGGTATTAGAACATGAACATCTCAACCGCCATCCCCAGCCCCCAGTACATTCCCCCAACGGCTTAACGACAAGTTCTATGAACAGTGTGTGAAATACTAGACGGGGCCGTCATTGTCAATTACCTACGGGAGACGAGGCAGAAGAAGGATGGCATAGAGGGAGACGCGGATGGGAAGGGGGTGGATGCCAGCATACGGGGATGGAGAGAAACTGTAGAAGCTAATCGATACTTGGAGATGACAAATTGCATAAGACAGACAGAAGCCGACCTCCAACATACAGATCAATACCACACTCTTTTCCTGAAGATGAACAAAGTGTATTACGAACCAAACTACCATGGAAGACCTTGAAACGAAAGGGGATTACTTTATAGACAACCAGATAGGAGAAATTGACCGGAGCCGGACATTGGTCAAATGAGAGACAGGAAAGGAGATGGAGCGAGAGGAAATTGCGAAATGGAAAGAGACGAAATTCCGACGTTTCACAGGAGAGAGAGAGAGAGAGAGAGAGAGAGAGAGAGAGAGAGAGAGAGAGAGAGAGAGAGAGAGAGAGAGAGACGGACAGACAGACGGACGAACACAGACACACAACACACACACACACACACACACACACACACACACACACACACACACACACACACACACACACACACACACACACACACACACACACACACGCACGCAGACGGACAGATAGACAGGCAAACAGGTGGATGGGCAAACAGGCTGGCAGTTAGAGACAAAAAACAGAAGGAATAAAGTTTGCAGCCAATGCTGAGCACGACCATATTATTTCATAGTTCAGAGAGAGAGAGAGAGAGAGAGAGAGAGAGAGAGAGAGAGAGAGAGAGAGAGAGAGAAGAGAGAGAGAGAGAGAGAGAGTAATGAGGAAGATTCCAAGATCGTTATTCAATATTACCTTCAAATCATTTTACTGCAATCGCGCACCTTTTATAAACCTTACGTAGATGCCTGCATACATTTTTTCAGTATATTGTTGTTACTTCTTGTAATCAGTAAAGCGGCGTTGTATAGAAAAAGATTTGCATTAAAAAAAAGTTTGTAGAATGTGTTCTCACCAAAGGCTTCCAGAAGCAAATACAAAACTAAGACTAGTGGGAAAATATGTAAGAAGACACTTATGACAGTTGACAATCTCAACTTCCTCACCATTAAGAAACTACCTCTCTCCTTCATTGCAAGATAACCGCCTTTCCTGAATACAGCAACATTACTCTTTTCCTTGTCAACCTTGAGCTGAAGTCTTGAAGCTGCCCTACATAATCATTCAGCTGTGTTTGAAGACCAGATGGTGTTTTGAGGAGTAAGGTAAGTGTCATCCGCTAATAACATAATAAACATTCAATAAAATCAGGAGTTAGTGATGCACTGTGCTTACCTTTCTCTGTTAATTCCAGGGCTAGCTCATTAATAAACAAAGAAAATAGTACATGGTTGCACCCATCTTTCTGTT
>CM065720.1:48008460-48010960 GCA_033310375.1 Conus canariensis
GATTGACAGATGAGTGCGTAATGGGAGAAAAAAAACTGCGACGATCTATTTATGTATATAAGAGAGAGAGAGAGAGAGAGAGAGAGAGAGAGAGAGAGAGAGAGAGAGAGAGAAGAGAGAGAGAGAGAGAGAGAACAGATGGCAGACAGACACCAGACAGACACAGACAGAGAGAGAGAGACAGACAGACAGACACAGACAGACAGACAGACGAAGACAGACAACAGACAACAGGACAGACGACTTACAGAAGACAGACAACACACACAGACAGTTACAGAGTTATCGTAACTTATTGTGAATGGATAGAGGCGGTTATAGCGACTATGGTGAACAAAGAGGATAAGGACATGTAAACAAAGAGAGAAGGATGATAAAGAGAGAGAGAGAGAGAGAGAGAGAGAGAGAGAGAGAGAGAGAGAGAGAGACAAATGTGGTGCAATGAAGGCTTGGGGTGGAAGGAAAGAAGAAAAAATGAAGGGTGATCCAGTTTTCAGACGGTAGCCTGGAGAAACGATCAGACAAGAGTCAGGACAGGCGGCAACCTGATCATTCCCTCCCAGACCTCAGGAGGGCCACTGAACCCATCGATCTGTTTACGATCAAAATATTCTATGGGTTCTCCCCCATTCATTCGGAAAGGTCCTTCCTAGTCAACACACTGGGCTGGAAGTGAGAGCTAACAGGAGTCTTGGAGGTTTCCATGAAAGCTGATCGGATTGCAAAGAGCAATCATATCCTTGAACCTAGGTTTCAGTGCGCGCACACGCACACAACACAACACACACACACACACACACACACACACACACACACACACACACACACACCACACACATACACACCACACACAGTAACACATACAGACACAACACACACACACACACGCGCGCGCGCGCGCGCGCGCGCGCGCGCGCATGAACGCATGCGCACACGCACTAAAAAGGAGGGGGAGGGGTAGCTTTTCCCTTCGCCACCCCTATCCATTCTCCCAATCAAACCTCACTTCTCATTCTCTAAAGCCAATTATCACTGTCACCAATCGACCTCTTCCCTCCTCCAGGATTCATTCCCGAACTCCAAGTTGTGTCTGTCGTTTTGGTATGTTTTGACAACCAACAGAGTTTTACTAATGTGCTCAAAAAGTTCTCAGACCGGTTTCTAAAAGACGAAATAGGTGGGCTGCCTCCTGCCAACTTCACATTGACTGCTCCATGTGAATTGCCGGTGCCGGGGCTGCAGTGGGCTGGACCGAGCTGTGGCTGTGGACAGCGTGCTGGAATGAGAGGCGTGGCTGCACTGCCACTGAGGTGGCACTGAAGATGGGACAGGAAGAAGGAAAACAAAAGGGAAAAAAAAGACAGAAGAATTAAAAGACGAAATTGATAGAGATACAATGGGGATGAGAACAGAACAGCGCCGATGGTCGTGGCTCGTACACGGAGCTGATGGGTCTTTGGCGATGGGCAGTTGTATGAGGGAGACAGAAGCTGACTTCAGAATCACGAATGCAGACAGTACTTTTGTATTATGTGAACGCCCTTTGACACATAACCCGCTTTGCAAAGACGTTTCTGAGCAGAAAAGAAATTGCGTATTAAATTCAGAGGGCAGATGCTAAGAGATGGACAAATGGACAATGAGAGAGAGAGAGAGAGAGAGAGAGAGAGAGAGAGAGAGAGAGAGAGAGAGAGAGAGAGAGAGAGAGCATGTGGTGCAATGAAGGCTGTGGGTGGGAGCCAAGAAAGGATGATCCAGTTTCAGGAGGGTAGCATGGAACTACAGGAAAGAGTCAGGTAAGTCGGCCAGTTGATTATTCCCTCCAAAATCTCAGGGTGTCACTGAATGCATAACTCTGGGCTGTCCACTTATCATTCAGACGGGTTTTGGTAGTCAAAAGCTTGTGCTGGAAGTGATACCTAGTGACACCTAGGAGTCTTTGAGGTATACATAAACGCTGAACAGATTCGAAAGAGCGGTTTTGTCCTTGAACGTAGGTTTAAGCGTGTCTACACACACACACACACACCACACACACACACACCACAACACACACACACACACACACACACACACACACACACACCACACACACACACACACACACGTATGCACACATGCACGCAATTGCACTGAAAAAGAGGGGTGTGGGTGACACAATTTTCCCTTAGCCACCCTCATCCCTTCTCCCCAGTCAAATCTCACTTCTCATTCTATAAAGTCACTTAACACTGTCACCAATCGACCTCCAATATGACCAGTTTGGGTACGGATGCAATGGGGGGAGAACAGCACAGCGCCGAGGGTCGAGGCTCGTATATGGAGCTGATCCGTCTTTGGCGATGGGAAATTGTGTCAGAGAGACAGAAGCTGACCTCAGAATCACGAAAGAAGACAGTTGGTTTATGTTATGTCGCACACACTTTGATACACAGAACTGGGTGCAAAGACGTTTCTGAGCAGAGAAGAAAAGAAAAATAGAAATCACCTGATAAAGCAG
>CM065720.1:48020960-48023460 GCA_033310375.1 Conus canariensis
CATACATACATACATACATACACGCATACATGCACGCATACATACACGCATACATACACGCATACATACATAGATACATACATACATACATACATACATACATACATACATACATACATACATACATGCATACATACATACATACATACTACACTTGATCACAACACCAACAAAACAAAACAAAACAAAACAAAAAAAAACACCAGTTGTTCTCTGCCAAATTTACGTCTTTAATGGACTTCTTCAGGACTGTCACCTTGGAACGCCTAGTAGTCCTCCCTTCAAAACACATAGATACATACACAGATAGATAGATAAATGAACTAATGATTGATTAATAATTTAATATAGATAGATAGATCTATAGACACATGGATACATAGATAGGTAGATCAATGATAAACAGCTTCCCACATTGAGTCTGGTCTGGCTGCTGCATAATCCGACCAGTTGATTAAAACCCACCACAGTCTGCATTAACAGTTCGCTCTGGTGTCTAATGCCCAGTGAAGATTCCATTCAATTCTCCTGGCGTTGTTAATTGTGATCATATTTGATCACCCCTTCGATTGCTGCTTTTCCTTTTTCCCGCAACCTCCGTGGCTGCAGTCCCTGAATGGAAGCGAGAAGATGTGAATGGACAGGGGTGGTAGGGTTGGAGGTAAGGGAGGTAAGGCTGAGTCAGCTGGCGTGGATTCGGATAGAACCGCATGCCGCTGAGGTTCAAGGATTGATGACATTAAACTATATGGAGATTGGCGGGGGTTAGATGGAGGGGAGTGAGGGGGATGGAGAAGGGAATGTGTGTGTGTGTGTGTGTGTGTGTGTGTGTGTGTTGTGTGTGTGTGTGTACGTGCGTGCGTGCGTGCGTGCATGCTTTCGAGAGTGCTTGTGTGTGTGTGTGTGTGTGTGTGTGTGTGTGTGTGTGTGTGTGTGTGTGTGTGTGTGTGTGTGTGTGTATGTGTGTGTGTGTGTGTGTGTGTGTGTGTGTGTGTGTGTGTGTGTGTGTGTGTCGGGGGATGTTATTGAAGGGAAAGAATGACAGGATAAAGCAGGACAACTAGGGACATCAAAATGCATTTGTTGTTTAAGATCAAGTGTGTCGTCCAGTCATTGTAGTTCATTTTAATCTGCCCTTACCAAGCTATCTTCCAAGCCACTGGCAACAAGAAATGACCTGGAGAAAGACCTTGAAGCTAAAGAAATCAATAATCGTCACTGAGCAGCAGCCTGTCTTTGAAATTAAATCGAGGGAAGAAGATAACGATGACAAGAACAAGGACGACAACAATAGAACCACCATCATCGCCACCATCATCTAACTACCACCACCATCACCGCTACCATCACATTCACAGCGCTACCACCTCCTGTTTCTGCACCAGGAATGTGTTTTTTTTTATACCCTGCCCAATGAGCAGGTACTTTTGGACAAATAAAATAGCTATCGATTAACGTGACCGACTCCATCTGTTTCCCAGATCAGGTGATAGCTATGTATTTAGAGCCTCAAAGTGGATGGAGAATCCTATATTTTGTTCCCACCGACATAAACCTTGATTACACTGAGTGACCAAGTATTATTGAGGATAACTGGGGTGTTGGTTCGATAACAAGCGGTCACAAGTTCATTAGTTTTTTTTTCGGTAGTTACCGGAATGCTGTTGGAATATTAATTCATTACAAACTGGATATTGAAGCATTGCACTAATGAAACACCGCTATCCAATAGCCTCCCCGTTTATCGTGCGATGAAACACAACATTCCTCCTGAAGAAACTGGTTTCTAAAGCTTTTTGAAATAACTATCATGCAGGTAAAACGATCAGTGGGAAATTGACTGTTCTACCAGTTTTCTTATCAGTGGGAAAATGACTGTTCTACCAGTTTTCTTTTATGTACCTGGCTGGTCTCCCACATATAGTTATGCATCCTATTGCATTTCGATTAAATACTGCATATCGTGCTATACGTGAATTCAACATCCTGGAAACAAAACTGTGTGCGGTGTGATAAATCGGCATGCCAGACCCTGTCAATTTCTTTCTTAAAATCAGTTGAAACATGATATATATATATAATATATATATATATATATTATATATATATATTATATATATATATATATATATATATTATATATATATATATATATATATATATATATATATAGTCACAACACGTTAAGGGCCACAGGTCGATTTCGACCACTGCAAGAAAGATTCGTGTATAAAAAATGTTATGACAACAAATGGACCGGTAGACCGGGTTACACGTGTAGCCTATCCACCTATGAAAGCACGTGCATCACGCTTTCGCTCGAAGTCACTTTATGCATTGAGTGAAAGCCTTGTGCACATCAGTGATATTCGTGATTTTTTGTGTCAACTTTGGGTTGCTTTAGCTGCGAAAGCAGGATTAGAAAACAATTACTGCATGACGTACATGAACGTTCAGTTTAATGTTAACGCTTGTCAGCATTAGCTAGCCAGGGATGGAT
>CM065720.1:48028460-48033460 GCA_033310375.1 Conus canariensis
GTCGAGTGCAGCCGTCGGTTTTCATGTTCCACTTCCGTGTCTTCGTTCTTCAGATCCGGCTAGGTCTGGAACTGGAAAAGAATCGGTTGCTGGAGTAGGCTGGATGGAGTTTGAAGGAGGTGTGGTGTGGGGTGGGCGGGGGAAGGTCAGGAGGTGTGTGTGTGGGGGTGGGGGGATGCTAGGAAAGAATAAGGAAAGAGGGGAAGGGGAGGAGGAGGTAAGGAAGAGGAGGGCTGGTCGTCAACTCTTGTGAAGAGACATGCATGATGCTGTTATAATAAACAGGAATACGTTGTCGTTGCTATCATGATAAACACTACTAATATGTCACGATTGGTAACTGTTCTAAGACGGAAGTAGTTTAAATGAAAACGCGCAAATGTACCAAACTCAGGGTACCACATTAAAATTTGTAATCACCGTTCCATATTCCCTCTCAGAGCAGAATCATTGACTAGATATCAGATTCTGTCTGTCTGTCTGTCTGTCTCTCTTGTCTGTCTGTCTGTCTCTCTCTCTCTCTCTCTCTCTCTCTCTCTCTCTCTTTCTCTCTCTCTCTCTCTCTCTCTCTCTAATGTACAAACTGGCTGAGTCAGTGTGTTTGCGTGTCTCAGCAACTGCCTGTTCGCGAGCTTGAACGTGTGTGTGTGTGTGTGTGTGTGTGTGTGTGTGTGTGTGTGTGTGTGTGTGTGTGTGTGTGTTGTGTGTTCGCTCCTGCGCATGCACGTCAAAGTCAAAGAGAAAAGTCCAGGTCAGGCATCCGGACAATAAAAATCTAACTGAACACATACTGTATATACACATCACATTGGCTTGCACGTCCCGTAAATGTATTCCAATTTCACATGCTCGTATCATTAGGTGTTCAAAACGACGGCCTTCTATAAGATTTAGCAGATATTAAATGATCCCATGAGAGAGAGAGAGAGAGAGAGAGAGAGAGGAGAGAGAGAGAGAGAGAGAGAGAGAGAATGGTAAGTTATAAAATGTGGGGGTTGACGCCACTTGAATTGTGGTTTCACGACAGGAACATTAGAACTGCACTAGGATAATACTGAACATCAGCACATGCATCATCAACATTGCTCGCTTGAAACCTCTCTCTCTCTCTCTCTCTCTCTCTCTCTCTCTCTCTCTCTCTCTCTCTCGGATGGCAACAATGATTTAATTGCGAAGTTCCACAACAAACTTAGAACCTGTTCCTGTCCCATAGAATGAAAGTTGACAAGCAAAGAAACAAATTGATCAAGTAACAAGACAGATGATCAGTCAGATCATAATGTTTGTTACACCAGTGTCCATGGAAACTACATAGAGGATAAACAATGTTGTTGTTGCTTTTAAATACTGAACTGTACACATAAACAAATTAAATGGCCAGGCAATACCCAGACAAAAAGTTACGACACTAAACGACTGATCTAAAACAAAGCACTATAAGCGACAACGCCTGGCTTGTATCAGATGAAAAATGCTGATGAAAAACCTGTGAACACAAATCACATCGCAGTGACAGTGCATCGCTTATGTTTTCGATCGTTCACAGCGTATTTTCCACATATTATTACAAAGGAAAATCTCTCTCTCTCTCTCTCTCTCTCTCTCTCTCTCTCTCTCTCTCTCTCTCTCTCTCTCTCTCTCTCTCTGGTGAAACGCATTCTCTCTCTCTCTCTCTCTCTCTCTCTCTCTCTCTCTCTCTCTCTCTCTCTCTCTCTCTCTGTCCATTGCTGAAAGACGTCGCTCTCTCTCGCTCCTCTCTCTGTCTCTGTCTCTATCTCTCTCACTCTGTCTGTCTGTCTGTCTGTCTGTCTGTCTCTCTCTCTCTCTCTCTCTCTCTCTCTCTCTCTCTCTCTCTCTCTCTCTCTCTCTGTCCCTTAACATTGTCTCACTAGTTCCGTCAGTTTCATCTGTATCAAACAACTGTAGTGTGTACAAAACACGATCACAATTAACCATGACAACATGATAACAGGAATACTGTTATCTTACCTCTCGGCTGCTCTGCAACCTTGTCTGTCCGTCTGTTTGTCTGTCTGTCTGTCTCTCTCTCTCTCTCTTCTCTCTCTCTCTCTCTCTCTCTCTCTCCCATGGTCATGTCACTGCAACCATGTCTTGATAACTGAATATTTGATAAATAGACATGAGTCTCAATAAGAGAGAGAGAGAGAGAGAGAGAGAGAGAGAGAGAGAGAGGCGCATGCACGTACTTACAAAGAGAGAGAGAGAGAGAGAGAGAGAGAGAGAGAGAGAGAGAGACGTCTAGTGGCTGCTACAGGCTTACGTCCCCTGCCCCCAGGCTAACATCTCAAAATGAAATAGCCCTAAATCACACCATGACACGCCACACGGGAACCCTCATCAAACACGGTGGATCGGATGATGTCTGGCATGAAAGACGGTCCATAATCCTGTGAGATCTGAACTTTGACCCCAGACGGTCGGAGAAAGATGTTGAAAATGATTCATGGTTTAATCGGAGCAGCAAAATAAGTATCGGGTTATTTCGGAAAATTCACATGATAATGACAGTATCCCAGAAAAAAAACATTGGCTAATACAAATACACCACAGATCTATATTAGGATGAGAAGGGTACAGTATATAACCTGATATATCACTACATTGTATTGAAAACATGTAAACTTGCGCATATTATGTTGTTTGATCTTGTTTCTTGTATTTACTGCTCTGGAAAGAGGAAATAATAGGTCAGCATTTTGTTTTCTAATTTACATTCACGTAAATAACTGAAAACGTCAAATAATTTACTTTTTATTTCGTCATAGTCTGTGCCAGTGTGCTCTCACACATAAGAGCACACACTGAAGGTCACACACAGAGACACAAACATATAACTAAATCTCTCTCTCTCTCTCTCTCTCTCTCTCTCTCTCTGTGTGTGTGTGTGTGTGTGTGTGTGTGTGTGTGTGTGTGTGTGTGTGTGTGTGTGTGTGTGTGTGTGTGTAACATAAGTATGTATTGTTAGCTGTTATCAGCATTTACGTGAGTGACATTGCATTGGTTATTAAACAGATGAGCTGACAACTTTGACCATTGACACATTCTGAACTCTCTTGTTTCTTTCAATGGATCCTCGCTCTTAGGCTTAGAGGCATCCCCAATATTCAATACTCTTTACGCAGTGATTTTAGTTTTTAAACCAAATTATTTCCTCGCATCATTTTCTTCCCGCTCTACTCTTCAATCTTTCACTGGCTGCTTTAGTGGTGCCGTTGGAGTCTAGTTGTTAACCATTTGTAGTGAGAATACCACAGACTTAAAGACTGCGGTATCTCGTTTGATGCCAAGGCACAACAAGCCGTGTTTCCCTGAGGGATCCAGATCAGTAGATGGAAGTCATAACACCAAGCATCGATCCCTGTGTACTGCTACTCAGAGATTTTACATGTAACATCTAACGTCCTGACTTTTCTTCATTCACATGTTCTTTCTTTAACAGATCCTCTCAACAGCCGACTGTGTTTGTCTTATATATCCATTTCAAAGTCTTTGGGGGAGTGTGTGTGTGTGGGGGGGGGGGGTAAGAGAGAGAGAGAGAGAGGAGAGAGAGAGGAGAGAGAGAGAGAGAGAGAGAGAGAGAGAATGCACAGTCATGTACAGATAGATGGATGCGTAACGCAAAGAACGAATACGCGACAGCTCTGAGCGAAAAGCTTATGAAGAAAGAAGGAAAGAACTAATATGAAATCATATAAACATAAAACAGAGGTATTCTGTGGTGGGGAGGAAGGCAGTGCAAGAGAGGGAGAGAGAGACATAGAAGGAAATATGTTTGGTAAGAGGAGAGAGAGAGAGAGAGAGAGAGAGAGAGAGAGGAGAGAGAGAGAGAGAGAGACGAGAAGAGGGAGAGTGTTGGTGAGGAGAAGGAGGTGGTGTGACAGATTCAGAGGACCGTCATGACGCAAGACACGAACAGGAACTAAAAACACAGAAGGCAATCAGAAGAAGGATTCTGTCACCCCCCCAACCCCACCCCAACACCCTGTGCACCGCCTGTGAAGACGACCGAAAAGAAGGCAAGAAAGACAGGAAAGTTCTTCAGAAAGTTTTCGAAAAGATCGATCTGTTTGGGATCAAAACACACTCTGCACACCGTCTTTGGCCACGACGTCGGTCTGTCTCACGCCTCGGATGCGACTGGAAGTGTTAGCTCGGGAGTTCTGAAAGAAACCTACAGGGTTCAAAACAAACTTCTCTCCTTTTGCAACGAACAACTTAAATGAGAGAGAGAGAGAGAGAGAGAGAGAGAGAGAGAGGAGACGGGGGAAGGAGAGGGGGGGGAGGTTTGAAACAGACGTCTCTACTTTTTCGACGGGGGGGGGGGGGGGGGGGTGGGAGGGGAGAGGAGAGAGAGAGAGGGGGGGGGGTTGAAACACACGTCTCTACTTTTTCGACGAACACCTTAAGAGAGAGAGAGAGAGAGAGAGAGAGAGAGAAGAGAGAGAGAGAGAGAGAGAGACAGAGACAGAGACAGAGAGACGAGAGAGAGAGAGAGAGAGAGAGAGGTGTTTGGAACAGACGTCTCTCCTTTTTCGACGAACACCTTGAGAGAGAGAGAGAGAGAGAGAGAGAGAGAGAGAGAGAGAGAGAGAGAGAGAGAGAGAGAGAGAGAGAGAGAGAGAGAGAGAGGTTTGAAACAGACGTCTCTCCTTTTTCGACGAACACCTTAAAAGAGAGAGAGAGAGAGAGAGAGAGAGAGAGGGGGGGGGGGGTGAAACAGACGTCTCTACGTTTTCGACGAACATCTTAAAAGAGAGAGAGAGAGAGAGAGAGAGAGAGAGAGAGAGTGAGAGAGGTTTGAAACAGACGTCTCTCGTTTTTCGACGAACACCTTAGAGAGAGAGAGAGAGAGAGAGAGAACAGAGAGAGAGAGACAGACAGACAGACAGACAGAGACAGAGAGACAGAGGAGAGAGAGAGAGAGAGAGAGAGAGAGAGAGAGAGAGAGAGGTTTGAAACAGACGTCTCTCCTTTTTCGA
>CM065720.1:48038460-48040960 GCA_033310375.1 Conus canariensis
TATGTTGCAGAGTACTCAAAGATTTGGTTCAACTAAGTAGTTTTACTCACCAGAACGCGAGTTATGTGCACACAAAAAGGAGTGTGGAAGAGAGGTGTGGGATGGGAGTTTTACTCACCAGAACGCGAGTTATGTGCACACAAAAAGGAGTGTGGAAGAGAGGTGTGGGATGGGAGTTTTACTCACCAGAACGCGAGTTATGTGCACACAAAAAGGAGTGTGGAAGAGAGGTGTGGGATGGGAGATGGGGAGGCAATGAGATCAGTACAAGTTTAATGTTGAAACATTTGAATCATACAGAGACAATGCGAATAGATACAGAATTCTGACAAATGTAACACAGCCCCATATATTTGGATGGGAGTGAAACGGTGTGTAAATTGATATATTTGCACAGTGCCTTAAGATGTATTATTTCATTAGAACATCTAGTTTGTAATAAGGGTGTATACTTTATGTTGTTTGATCTTGAGCCTTGACTTTATCTGTACTGAAAAGAGAAAAAAAAACGAAGTTGGACTACACTGACTGTCGACACCTTTTAACTTCCCAATACCCTTAAATGGGCCCTCACATCTATGCTAAAAGTTGTCCTTCTATATTTGATACTCTTTGCTAATTGATTTTAGTTTCTTTTTCAGCAACTTATTTTTTCACAGCGCTTTCTTCCCGTTTTGCTTTTTTTTCTTTCACTGGTTGCTTTGTGGTGCCATTTTACTCTGTTTTTGAATTGTTGTAGGTGAGAATATCGCAGAATTAAAGATTATACATATCTTCATTTGATGCCACCGCACGAACCGTGTCTCCCTAACGTGTCTGAATCAGCGGACGAATGACCTCTGAACAAACGTTGCCCTATATACATAGTATGTGAAAGATGTTTTACGTATAATGTAACGTCTATTTTCAATCTCCATTCCCATTCCTTTCTCTCAAAAAGCCTCTCACTACCCCTTTCCTTTAGAAATTGTTTCAGAGTACTTACGTAATGACTGAGGATTTGTTAGTATATGTATACGCTTTTATAAGCCTTTTTCCAGTCTTGAAGGGGTGGGTAGTTTTGTTTGATGTATCCTTTCCCCAGTATTACAGGGAGTGGACTTACTCTTTCTGTTTGACCCTTTTAATGTACAGTTCCCCAATCTTTGTGTCTCTTCAACCGGTGACCTTCTGCTTTCCTATCTAAACTCCACCTTTCTGGCTTTTTTCCTAATTCGATTCCACCATCTCTATTCTCACCAACACCACCCCCACCTCCCCCCACCGTTCATTCTTCTCTCATCCCCTTTCAGAATTGTGTTTTTCTTTCTTATCTGTCGTGTACCTTTTCTCCAGCCATTTACCCCTCCTCAAATATTTCGAAAGGTAGCTAATTCCGCGAGAGAATGGGACCCAAAAACAGTGGAAATAACAACAAACAGAGCTACTGACCTTCTGCCTGCTACATCGGTAAAAATCAGTAAATAAGAAAGGAGGACATGAAGAAGACTCAGAGAGTTGAGTTAAGTGAAGGAGCTAGTATATTATGGGATATAGCCATACACACAAAAAAAAACAACATAGTACGTGAGGGACAGAAGCGGGACGGTACGGGTGGAATGAGGGTACAGTTGAGAAGGGTTAGGTTCTTGAATTGAAGTTTGAGAGCGTGGGTATGGTTGGAGCGATGGTACAATGGAAAGAGGTGGGTCAAGAGAGAGGAGAGAGAGAGAGAGAGAGAGAGAGAGAGAGAGAGAGAGAGAGAGAGAGAGAGAGAGAGAGTATCCACAGTAATGATTAGGAAGTAAGACAACATGGGAACATGCGAACGCCCAGTCAGAAGATCATTAGGAAATAAAAAGAGGAAGAGAACCGATACGAGTCATGTAAACATGGAAGAGAGGTATTCTGTCGTGGGGAGGAGGACAGTGCAAGAGATGGAGACAGAGGGCGGGTGGGGGGGGGGGTGAGGGATGGGGATTTAAGCAGAGAGAGAGAGGGGGGGGGATTAAGTGAGAGAGAGTTGGGGGTGGAGAGGGTGGTAGTACGGGGCAGGTTCAGAGGACCTTAATGATGTATGCAGGAGATGAACACGAAGTAGGCAATAAGAAGAACGATTCTCTCACCCTAGGAGGACTGCCTGTAAAAACGACCAGAAAAAAAGGCGAGAAAGACAAGCAAAGTTGTTGTTCTCGAGAAGATCGATCTGTTTGGGATCAAAACACATCCTGCATACCGTCTTTGGCCGCGAGGGGGGGGGGGGGGGGGGTCTGTCTCACACCTCGGATAGGACTGGGAATGTTCACTAAGGAGGCCTGAAAGAATCAGCTTTCAAAACAGAGTCATCCCATTTTGCAAAGGACAACTTCAATGAGAGAGAGAGAGAGAGAGAGAGAGAGAGAGAGACAGACAGACAGACAGACAGACAGACAGACAGACAGACAGACAGACAGACAGACAGAGACAGAGAGAGAGAGACAGAGAGAGAGAGACACAGAGAGAGAGAGAGAGAGAGAGAGAG
>CM065720.1:48058460-48063460 GCA_033310375.1 Conus canariensis
TCAAGTGTGAAAGTGCACTTAACTTGTGTCAGTTCTTTGTTGTTTATTCAGTCTTGAATGCTTGAGTTTATCCCTAATTCTGTCTCTCGGAGCTACAATTACTTTTAAGTGTACAGCCTTAAGGAAAATTATTCCTGAGATATTCCTGAGTAATTTCAACAGTCCCGAGAAAAATAACAATTTCTTTCGATGCCTAGCGCCGGAAAGGTGCTCTTTACATAACTAGTAAGAGGGAGTTTGGAGGTGAAATTTTAACATAACTCTACTAGAGAAAATGTTTTAAGTCCTTCCGCTAGAGAACCCACTGATCTAATCCCAACTCTCGTCACAATACTCAACGTGTCGTTTCCTTCCTTCCAGTGGAGAGAGAGAGAGAGAGAGAGAGAGAGAGAGAGAGAGAGAGAGAGAGAGAGAGAGAAGAGAGAGAGAGAGAGAGAGACATACAGAGAGAGAGAGAGAGAGAGAGAGACATACAGAGAGAGAGAGAGAGAGAGAGAGAGAGAGAGAGAGAGGTCATCTATTTGTTCTTTGAAAAGGCGGAAACAGCTGAAGTCATTCTTAACTGCACAAGCTTTTCCTTCACAAACCTAGATCAACCAGATACGTGATCTTGCTTGGAACCCTCTTTCCCCTTAATTGCAGGAACTCTTTTGTTCATGAACTGGTTGATGTGCACGCAACCTGAATTTCAAACAAAAACATTCTGTGCTTTTTCTTTATCTTATACACGTATTTGATTCTTGAGGAAAGCAAATGACACTGTCCATGTTCTTGATCACTAGACAATGCCTTATGGTTTTAATGCCCATTCTGATCCTCTTCACACAGGGTGATAAGACGGAACAAAGACATAGAGGAGAGTCTTTGTGTCTCGCCTTCGTTTCTCATTATCCCTGTCTGTGTCGGAGTCCCCTTTCCTTTTGCATGTAGCTAACCGCTTCCAGGCGCATGACTTGTTCAGCTGGCTAGCCGCCCTCTCAGGTAGGCATGTATGTCAGCTTCTTCTTGTTCGCTGTTCAGCGACGCTGAACGACTACCTGCACACAGTCTGTTCCCACGTTCCAACCACCGAACGTGTGTTTAAAGTTTAGAAGTGCAACGAAGTATAGTGCATAGACAGGCCACTTGTAAACAAGAGGCAGACACAGAACCAATCCGACCGGCAGCAATGGACGAATGCTTTCAATTTACTCAAAGAACTTTAAGTTCGTGAAGGACAAAACCACTGATTATGTCCCTTGTGGCACTATAGATTCAATCATTGGTCTAACTTTTTAAAAGAATGCAAGCAACATAAGCATCTCGCTTACTGTTATGCAGCTATACAAGATCTTGGTCTTATGCAGGAGTGCATAGAAGCACTATTATCAAATCTATTTTCCCCATTTTGTCATGTGTAAAAGTAAAGGAGTAGCAAAGCAATCAACACATTCTATGATAAACAAACAATTAAAAATCATCATCATCATCATCATCATCATCATCATCATCATCATCAATGATGATAACGATGATGATAATGACGATGATTGTAATAACAACAACAGCTACAACAATGACAGCAACAATAATAAAAATGGCAATAATAATAGCAATAACAATGCATGGTTATGATGATGATAATGATGATGATAATGATGATGACAATAAAAACATAAAAAAGATAAATAAATAAACATTACATTTGTATGAAGGAACTAGAATATCCATATGCTTTTTATGTGATATATACATACAGCAAAAAATCTGCACCGCTGAAACGGAAACAGTACCTAAAGTGAACAGTGCATGTTCAGGGGCCTTTCTGGTTTTTCACGTTCTTCATCCTTGAGCAAACAAGGCATTTTGTATCAGAAACTTCATGCGTGAATGGGTGTTACTAAATGCCTTTGTTCTGTTAAGAGAGAAACAGATTACTTGTCCCATACTCCTTTTCTCTATGTTTCCCATATCTCCCAATGTTAATCGATTCTGAGGGGAAATTGTTTGAAAAATGATCTGTCTGTCTTTTTCGTAATTACCTCTCTCTTCTCTCTCTCACGCACACACTCTCTCTCCCTCCCTCTCTCTCTCTCTCTCTCTCTCTCTCTCTCTTTTCTCTGTCTCTCTGTCTCTGTCTCTGTCTCTCTGTCTCTGTCTCTGTCTGTCTGTCTGTCTCTCTCTCTCTCTCTCTCTCTCTCTCTCTCTCTCTCTCTCTCTCTCTCTCTTCGTAAGCGTGCAGTCGCTGGTTAACAATTGTTTTGACGTTTCTAAAAGTGAAAAAGACAGTAGGAGTAATCTAATACAATTTCGCTTTCCCTCAACCTCCCTTGTAACAACTAGACGCTTTAATCATTGCATTTCCTGCTGTATTTAATCACATTGAGTTGACAGGGGGTAGTGTATCCTGACCTTTCTTTCATGTCGGCTCAGCTTAATTTCAACGCCCCGTCTATGATCTTGTAGTCTGTATAAGCCTCTTCGGGCTGGGTGTTACATTTTTAGATAAAAATAACATCGTATACCAGAACACGGCTTATGAGCAAGGGTGGAGGTGGAGACGGACAAGGAACGGAAAACGGAGAGAGAAAGAGAAAAAAGGCCGACAGCCATTCAAAAATGCAAAAAGATAACTCGAAACAAACAAAAGAAACCGGTCATCACACACACACACACACACACACACACACACACACGCGCGCGCGCACGCTTGTCTGTTTGTCTGTCTGTCTCTCTCTGTCTGTCTGTCTCTCTCTCTCTCTCTCTCTCTCTCTCTCTCTCTCTATATATATATATATATATATATATATATGTGTGTGTGTGTGTGTGTGTTAAAATATTTTTAAAAATGAAGTAGTAAAATCTACAAGCTTGTTTCAAGCCTTGCTATCTTGAGGATAAATCCTGAAGATAGCAAGGCTTGAAACAAGCTTGTAGATTTTACTACTTCATTTTTAAAAATATTTTTTAACAGATGTTGCTCCCCAAGGGGTTGAGCACCTTCAGATTTTTTAAGGACTTTTTTTTATATTGTTCATAATATATATATATATATATATATATATATATATATATATATATATATATATATATATATATTTCTTCAATCTAAGACATAAGAGCAAGCTTTGTTTATAATTGAATATTTCTTGCAGTCATTGCAACACCAAGCTGCTCTGTAAGTTGCTGGAATGGTGCTCGGTTACTTATCCTTGGAATTTATTTTATATATATATATATATATATATATATATATATATATATATATATTATATTAAAAGCAAGTTAAAATCAAGCTTCTAAAAACATCTACAAATTTGTTTCACGCTGTGCGGTCGTCAGGATGTGATGAGCTTGTGTTGCCAGTGCCACGTATATATATATAGCTAGCTGGTTTGCTGTTGTTTTTTCCCGTGCTACATGTGTTTCTCAGGTGTTGGTTTTTTTCGCTGATAGGAACTTCCATCTGTGTCTGCAATTGTTAACCATTTCTGTTCTAACATTTAGAGTTGCCAACTGTGGTTTACATAGTATAATGTATTTCTCTGTTAGGCATAGATTGCATTTTTTTGAAATGTTGTTGTATGATGCTGCTCTTTTTAAAATTTTCCAAGATATGTTGTAGTCTATGTTTTTTTCTTTAAGTTTCCAAATGTATTTACTCAATTCTGTTTGGTTTTTGTATCTTTCTTTGTTGAATGATTGTTTATGGTTTGCATATCTAGTTTTGAATTGGTTTTCCGTGATACCTACATATGTTTCTTTTGCGTTCTCTGATGTTACAGTGGCTTGGTACACAATGTTGTTATAAAGGCATTTGTTGCTTAGGGGGCACTGTTCTTTTTTGGTACAGTTACAAGATTTCCTTTCGTTACCCTCCTTTTTTTCTGTGCTGCTTTTCATTTTGTTTGCTGAATCGATGACATTTTTAAGGTTCGGCATACATGAATATGATAATTTGATGTTGTTTTTGTTGAATATCTTGAATAATTTATGGTCTTTTGGGAAAGATGATGTCAAGATTTTAAAGAATTCTTTCCCTACATTTGTTTTAACTCTTGCATCATATGGGGGATTGTACCATATGATATTCCTTTTCCTGTTCTTTCTGCATCTTTTTGTATCATTGTCTGGATCGTATCTTAGTTTGTAATTGTAGCCACTTGTATGTAACGCCTCTTGGTATTCAGCTGTAGCGTTGTTGAATACTGTTTCGTTACATGACAAATTGGATAGTCTTTTATTTATGCTTTTGGGTATTGTTTTCAGTATGGAGGGTGGGTGATTGCTTTTGATGTTTACATAAACAGGCGTGTCATTTGGTTTCTTGTATGGTTTATATGTGTGTTGGTTGAGGTCTAACGTTATGTCTAAATAGTTCACTATCTTTTTGTTTGCTTCTATTGTGATTTTTAAGTTTTGGTTGTGGAAAATTTTACACAATTCTTTTTTCTTATTTTCAATATTTCTAGGGTTGTCATTCAGAGCGGCAAGGCCGTCATCCCTGTACAGTCCAGTTTGTTTTCCAAGTTTTTTTTGAATATTGGATAACATGAATAGTCCGACAAGTTCGCAAGTTTCGGCACCATCGTATGATCCCATTGTGACATCGAAAGTTGAATTCCTGCTTGTGTTCTTAATCCAGGTTTCATTTTTATTGTGCAGTAAAGTTTTCTTTGTGTGGAAAATGATTTCCATTTCTGACCCTGATATTTCTGTGTACTTGTTGGCAAATTTTATAGCTTTAGTTAGTAGCTTTTCATCTATAGATGGGTAGAAATCTACTATGTCAAATGTTATAAAAACTGTATTTTCTTGTTTATTGAGGTTTTTGAACCATTGTATTACTTCATATGTGTTTTTCCAGAGATTGAGTTCAGTGTTTTCTTTTATGTTTTTTATGGTTTTCTCTAAGATTTTTTTACTAATTTTCCCTAGTTCAGATTTGGAAGGGTTTATCAGTCTACATGTTGGGTTGTTCAAGAAATTGGGTTTGTGGTCTTTAAGTGTAATAAAGGCTT
>CM065720.1:48085960-48088460 GCA_033310375.1 Conus canariensis
GCACTAACATGTGTTCACACACACACACACACACACACACACACACACACACACACACACACACACACACACACACACACACACACACACACACCTACCGACACAGTACACTTAAATAACCTAAGCTTGGTCCAGTTATAAATATTGATAGCACTCTTTTGCACCCATCCACTGCATTTTAATGTCACTGATTAGTGACAGCTATTCATACCTACGCTTCCCCCTCCCCTCCCCCCCCCCCCCCGCCCCCCCTCCCCCTCCCCCTCTAGAATTAACTTTTTTTTTCAACATTGTGCTCACTTAGAATCAATGTTATAAATTAGAACTACTATTATCGATATTAATATGACACGTAACATGACATATACAAATGTTCTATGAAAGTGTATGGTCTTGTTATTGTTGTTGTTCTTGTTTTTGTTGTTGTTAATGTTGCTGTTGTTGTTTGTTGTTTTCAAGCCAAAGAGGTGGAAAATGCGATGATGGAGACTAGTTGAGAACGTTCCCTCCTGCAAATGTCCATTGTGCAATAATAGCCACATACCGCAATGCTGGCTCAGGCCAGAACATTCCAATTTATGTTCGAGAAGGAGGGGAGGTAATGGGGAAAGTGACTGGCATATCGAAAAGTGGAGCAGGAGGACAGTGGGGGCTGGGAGGAAGGGGGGAGCAAAAGGGAATGTGGTCGTGGGTGTTTGATGCGACAGTACAGTTAAGCAGTCGTTAAGTGAGAACTTGTCTGTTAACGGCAATACAATGTCGACTGTCGTGCACGCTCAGTGTCTGTTGTTCAATTCATTACGCCCCTGTCTCACCCAGAGCACCGACTTTAACGATCCTGCGTACCTGTCATGATCTCTCGGTTGTGGTTTTCGTAGCCTGGTTTCCCACGACCCCCAGGACTAAAGTGCGTAGTAGATACATACGTATCTATGTTTTTAGACCAAAATAATATACCCGAATTCAATCTGAGACCTTTTCCCGGTCTGTGAGAGCGTAACACGACCTTCTTTATGATCGATGCAAATGTTTCCACTGACTCATCAAATTCTCAGGATGATTCCACCATACTGGATTTTACTCATGTACTGACGACAACATCTCTCTCAAAAAGGTTTATAAGGTTTCGATTTTTTTTTTGTAAACTACCATCCACTTTCACTCGGTGAGGTCGTATGCTGAGAAATGAAATACCCAGACTGCGGATGATTCTGACCTGCTAAACGGATGAGTATGACCACGAGTAAATGGCATGTGTTAAGAGCCTTTTTTCATCTGAACATGGAGAGAATTTTGCGACTTTGGACACACATTAAGTGTTTGACCATAATCTGGTCATACACTACGTTTTGCCCTGGTGTGATCACCACGTTACTATGGATAGCTACCACAACACGACTAGTGATGTTGATCATCCTTAGAAAAAGTTCTCGCTTCTTGTTTGTTGTTGTTGTTGTTGTTGTTGTTGTTGTTCTTCTTCTTCTTCTTCTTCTTCTTCTTCTTCTTCTTCTTCTTCTTCTTCTTCTTCTTCTTCCTTCTTCTTCTTCTTCTTCTTCTTCTTCTTCTCTTCTTCTTCTTCTTCTTCTTCTTCTTCTTCTTTCGTGGTAGTGGTGGTGGTGGAGGTTCTTGTTGAAATTGATTCCTCAGGTCTGTTTTCATCCCAAGCCGCTGCCCACCGTTTGCTTTTTTGTTTGCGTGTTTGTTTGCTTGTTTTGTGTGTGTGTGTGGTGTGTGTGTGTGTGTGTGTGTGTGTGTGTGTGTGTGTGTGTGTGTGTGTGTGTGTGTGTGTTTATAGGATATGAGTCAAGCAGGCATTCCATCTATTATCATGATAAATCTTCACAATAGCTTTAAGATTTTAATCTCTCTCTCTCTCTCCTCTCTCTCTCTGTCTCTCTCTCTCGTCTCTTTTTTTCTCTCTCTCTCTCTCTCTCAGTAGAGTCTTACTGAATGATTGAACCGCAAATTATTGCCAGAAAGCATTTAAAAATCAAACAGCTTAGGATAATGTAATGTAATGTAATCAAGGTAATGTAATGTCATCAAGCCTCGTGCATCCGAGCTTATCTCTGTGCGTGCGTGCGTGCGTGCGTGCATGCGTGTGTGTGTGTGTGTGTGTGTGTGTGTGTGTGTGTGGTGTGTGTGTGTGTGCGTGTGTGTGTGTGTGTGTGTGTGTGTGTGTGTGTGTGTGTGTGTGTGTGTGTGTGTGTGTGGAGAGTCTAAGAGGTGGATTGGTCGAAATCGATGTGAAAGAAGTATACATTCGCCGCAGAGAGAGAGAGAGAGAGAGAGAGAGAGAGAGAGAGAGAGAGAGAGAGAGAGAGAGAGAGAGAGAGAGAGAGAGAGAGAGAGAGAGATCCTAATTCGTATTTACCGAAGATAAATCAATTATCATAAAGGAAGCGCGTCCAGTGCCAGACGTTGTCTGCTAAGACAATTTGACAACAAAAGAAGACTTTCAATCCCTGCTGATCCAAAACGTTTCCTCACCTCCACCCCA
>CM065720.1:48090960-48095960 GCA_033310375.1 Conus canariensis
TGTGTGTGTGTGTGTGTGTGTGCGTGCATGCGTGGGTGCTTGCGTGCGTGTGTGCGTGCGTGCGTGTGTAGTGTGTGTGTATGTGTGTGTGGTGTGTGTGTGGTGTGTGTGTTGTGTGTGTGATGCGTGGGTGCTTGCGTGCGTGTGTGTGCGTCGTGCGTGCGTGTGTTGTGTGTGTGTGTGTGTGTGTGTGTGGTGTGTGTGTGTGTGTGTGTGTGTGTGTGTGTGTTTGTATTTTTCTTCCTAGTTGGTCATTGGAAAGGACATCACGTGCAGATCTCCCCAATTGTCTTCTCTGCGAATAGTACAAACACCCTATTAAGGACGACTGTGCAGGGGGGGGTGGGGGATCGATGAGTTGGCTGTTTATAAGTGTGAAGCAGTATGGCCTAAAACGCTTGCTTAAACAAATCTAGGTTTTAGGGCGCTGTGAAAACAGACCATGGTGAGCTAGTTTTGCAAAGTGTGAGGTGATAAGATTAAATACCACCCAGTTGCGGCGGCAAATGTGACTGAACATTCACCGAGGCTATCTCAAACTTCGCTTTGGAAACTTCAGGAGAATAACAGGACCTGAAAGCAGGCGATGACTTTTGTGCTCGGAGAGTACTTGATAGGTAATGCGAAATACTAGCACCTCTGTAATGTTAGAAAGATTATGCGGTGTGCGTTGGCAACAAAATTAAAGAAGTAAGGTTCCTTCAGTAGTCGGGGAAGCGGACCCAGCCTCTTTTCATTTATTTGTTTATTTATTTATTTATTTTTTTTTATTTTTATTTTTGCTTGCTTGCTTGCTTGATTATTCAGGATGATGTACACGGCGCTGTTTTGAAGAGGGTAACAGCGAGATTTTCTTGTTTTTTTGTGTGGACTGCCTATACAATGTTGAATTACAGTGTAGAAGCCGAAAAGTAATCTGTGAACTGATAAAATGTGTTGTTGTATTAGCTGAGGCATACTGACATGTGCGTGTGTGTGTGTGTGTGTGTGTGTGTGTGTGTGTGTGTGTGTGTGTGTGTGTGTGTGTGTGTGTGTGTGCGTGCGCGCACGTGCACATGTGTGTATGCATGTATGTATGTGTGTGTGTGTGTGTGTGTGTGTGTGTGTGTGTGGAGAGAGAGAGAGAGAGAGAGAGAGAGAGAGAGAGAGAGAGAGAGAGAGAGAGCTAAAGGAGGTTTGCACATTTATCCATGCATATTCCATGCTGTGTGCTTCTGAAGGGAACAAATCGCTAATCTGATTATACAAACTGTGAACCCTGTCCCACACTGCAACCACACATTCCTGCCCCTCCCCCTGTCACCATCACTTTCCCTCCTCGCTCCAGTCTCTGCCATCCTGCACACCTTCCCAGCCCCAAAACCTCCAAATGAACGAATGAATGAATAATCTAATATATAAATGGCAAATTCTGTCTGTGTGTGTGTGTGTGTGTGTCTGTGTACGCTATAGACTCAAAAACGGCTCAACCGATTGTCATGAAATTTGGCAGGTACGTCTGTTGTGACCCGAGGATGGTTTTGGGCTAATCTCTAAAAAAATAAAACCGTTAAAAACCGTTAAAAAACTGTTATAACGGTTTCAAAGACATCTTTTTCCTCTGCTTTTCTTCAAATAGCCGTTGTGACATTGCACAGGTACAGGACTAATTCTCTAAAATTAGAACCGTTATTTGGCAGTTAAAAAACGTTATTTATAACAGTTAAAAACCGTTAAAAACACCAAACCCTACAAAAGAAACTGTTTAAAACCCGATCTTCTTGAAATTTAGCAGGTATGTCTGTTGTGACCCGAGGATGGTTTTGGGCTAATCTTTAAAGAAATAAAACCGTTAAAAACCGTTAAAAAATGTTATAACGGTTTCAAAGACATCTTTTTCCTCTGCTTTTCATCAAATGGCCGTTGTGACATTGCACAGGTACATCGAACCTAGAGGAACATCTCCCGAGTAACATAGGGTCATTGGACAGTTTCTACGACAGTTATTTATGACCGTTTAAAAACCGTGAACAACACGTACACCCCTAAAAACGATCAAAAATACAATCTTTTCTGATGTTGGCGGCAAAGGGAGTCCTCGGATCGCCACCAAACTTGGCATGAGTCTACAAGGACATACTGTGAATAACATTGGGTCATTCCATAGTTTTTATGACCGTTATTTATCACCGTTAAAAAGCGTTATTTTCTAAATTTAGACCTTTCTTGATGAAATTAGGTATACAGGTGTAGTTTTAAATGCTGAACAATGATATACAACTTACACGAACCGAAACTTAAAATTGACCGTTAAAAACCGTTATTATATAAATTTAGACCGTTCTTGATGAAATTCGGTATACAGATGCAGTTTTACACGCGTGAACAATGATATACAACTTACACGAACGGAAACTTAAAAATTGACCGTTAAAAACCGTTATTATATAAATTTAGAGCGTTCCTGATGAAATTCGGTATACAGATGCAGTTTTACACGCTGAACAATGATATACAACTTACACGAACGGAAACTTAAAATTGAGCGTTAAAAACCGTTAAGATCCGTTATTTTCTAAATTTAGAACTTTCTTGATGAAATTTGGCATACAGGTGCAGGTTTACACGCTGATCAATGATAGACAACTAATATGAACAGAAACTTAAAATTGACCGTTTAAAACCGTTAATTTCTAAATTTAGAGATGGTATCACCGTTAAAAAGCGTTATTTTCTAAATTTAGACCTTTCTTGATGAAATTTGGTATACAGGTGTGGTTTTAAATGCTGAACAATGATATACAACTTACACGAACCGAAACTTAAAATTGACCGTTAAAAAACCGTTATTATATAAATTTAGACCGTTCTTGATGAAATTCGGTATACAGATGCAGTTTTAAATGCTGAACAATGATATACAACTTACACGAACGGAAACTTAAAATTGAGCGTTAAAAACCGTTAAGATCCGTTATTTTCTAAATTTAGACCTTTCTTGATGAAATTTGGTATACAGGTGCAGTTTTACACGCTGATCAATGATAGACAACTAATATGAACAGAAACTTAAAATTGACCGTTTAAAACCGTTAATTTCTAAATTTAGAGATGGTATCACCGTTAAAAAGCGTTATTTTCTAAATTTAGACCTTTCTTTGATGAAATTTGGTATACAGGTGTAGTTTTCAATGCTGAACAATGATATACAACTTAAACGCACCGAATCTTAAAATTGACCGTTAAAAAATCGTAGCTGACTTCCCTGGAGAGGAAACTCTGTACAGATCTGTTGACACGGCCAAGAATGATGATGAAGCAGTCCTTTACCCACAAGAACTCCTGAACTCCATTGAGATTTCTGGACTTCCACCACATGAACTGTTGCTGAAATCTGGAGTCCCTATTATCATTCTCCGCTCACTGGACCCGCCAAAGGTGATCAATGGCACCCGATGTGTCTTCACCAGACTGCACAGGAACGTTGTAGAAGCGAAAATATCATGTGGCCCCCACAAAGGTTAACCGGTGCTGCTCCCCAGAATTCCTCTAGAACCCATGGACTCACCCCTGCCATTCCAGTTCTGATGGCTTCAGTTTCCCATGAAACCAGCTTTCGCTCTGACAATCATCAAGAGCCAGGGTCCAACATTTTCATCCCTTGGGGCAGACCTGACCGTTCCGTGTTTTTACACATGGAATGTTCTACGTTGCAGCATCACGAACTGGAAACGCAGAAACACTGACTATAGCTGCGCCAAACAGGTAGACCAGAAATGTTGTCTACCCAGAGGCCCTCCAATAGACATGATACATTGTGAAAATGCAATCTTTTCACAGAGTTGTCATGTTTGAGTTGGATTTAACGTCCATGCCCAAATCAAGGATATGCAGGTGGCTGGTCCGTCACATTAGCCTGACACCTGCGGGGCCAGGGTGGACATCGGGGTGAACTACGGTCATTTTAGCTGGAAACATTCCAAGTTAAACTTTCCAAGACCAAGCCGGGATTCGAAACCACGACCTTTGGATCATGAGTCCAGCGCCTTATCCACTAGGTTATGGTGGCCCCTACAGAGTTGTCATTTTGGAGCACTTCAATCAAGGAATTGAGAATGCATCAGTAAGTTCACAAAGTACAGGCATCGCTCTATGGACTGTGTATCGTATTACGAAAAAAATTCGTGAGGGAAAACAGATTGAGAGGCAAGAAGGGAGTGGGCGTCCGAAGAAATTGGGTGAAGTAGATAGGAGGAGGCTGGGGCAATTGGTTCAGCATGGGAAAAACGAAACAAACCCAAGCTGAATTTTATTGTATTGTCTTTTAAGTGGTGAGAGAGAGGGGTGGCCAGAAAATTATTGTACAGATATACCCGAGCGAAGCCGGGTACACCGGCTAGTGAATAAATAAATCCAGTACATGGACTTCCAGAGAATCCCTATAGCCCCTCTCCCCATAGAACGAACACGTCTTCACAGGAGACTCGGTCTCTAGTGTGTTCCAGAGACCCCTTCGCCAAAGGCACAGCAGCCGATACTTCCCCACTCCAAAAACTACATGTCTGATGAACGAAGTTAGGGAAGAAGGGTATGGAGATCGATGGCTGCACCTGACCAAATAACCAAGCCGTCCCTCCGCCGCCTCCAAGATTAAATCACGTGGTATTGCAGTCCCCTGCAAGGTAAGATTAATCGCACATGTCGTCTTCACGAAAGATTCTGAACGGAATAGAATTTCAACAAGAGAGAGATTTATCGGTGGTGTTTCAGAGCAAATGGGAATAAAACACTTGAAAGGTATCCCTCTCTCTCTCTGCTAATTTGTAACGATGCAGGAATGGTTGGGTCCTGCGTTAGACTTTCACTGGATTCTAAGTCATACACACACACACACACACACACACACACACACACACACACACACACACACACACACACACACACACTCTCTCTCTCTCTCTCTCTCTCTCTCTCTCTCTCTCTCTCTGTACACACAAACACACGCGCGCGCGCACGTTGGA
>CM065720.1:48100960-48105960 GCA_033310375.1 Conus canariensis
AGTCCATAGGGGCTGTCGTTGGACGGATGTGGTGGCGCCCTCCTGCGGAAGAGCTCACTCACGCCGGCTCCGCGACTAAGCAATTATTGTCGTCAGTAGGGGGCTTAGTAGGTGGTGTTCTGCGTATGTTGGATCAGAACAGGCGCCACTGAACACCACCAAAGTGACTCGGCAACAGTGCAGTGTCTCCTCCGACCTGTTGACGATTTGACATTGACTGCTCACTGTGGAATGCCGGTCCGGGGCTGTGGCGGGCCGGTTGGCTGTGGCTGTGGACGGGGTGTCGGAATGAGCACTGCCACTGAGGTGTGTGTGTGTGTGTGTGTGTGTGTGTGTGTGTGTGTGTGTGTGTGTGTGTGTGTTGTAAGTGTGTGTGTGTGTGTGTGTGTGTGTGTGTGTGTGTGAGAGAGAGAGAGGAGAGAGAGAGAGAGAGAGAGAGAGAGAGAGAGAGAGAGAGAGATCCGCTTTCGCAAGCACACTTATTTGTATATGCGTATATATCTGCCTTCTTAATCTATCTGTCTATTCATTTGCGTATATGCTATATGTGTCTGCTCATCTGAAATGCCCTCTGCAAAAAGTACAGCGTTATTGAAGCAATGCTTACTTCCATGTCCATTCCTTGGGAAAAATACCGCAAGATCCATGGAATCAAACGCCTTGAGTTCACCGACCCCTCGTACCTTCTCAAAGAGCTTCCTATCTCTACCTCCTTTCTGTCCAATCTCTCTGCTGTGCACCACACACCCAATACACCTCACCTAATTTCATGTTCTCACCCAATCAGTCTCGCCTAACTATGCCTAGCTAATCATGGCTTACCTACATAGCTGCTGACTCTCTCAGTGACGGACTGATTTGGGCGTGAATTTACACTTAGTGTGTTTTCGCCCCAGGGATGGCATCACCTACGATGGAATATGAAAACAACGGTCTAGAACAGCCTCGTTACGTGTTCACTTTGTAGGACACTTACTATTCGAAGATCTTGAGGTAGGGACTCGTGTCGTGGTTAGCCAAAACCAGACTAAGAAGTGACAAGTTCTCTTGAATAAACAGTGGCAGTATCGACGTACTCTCTACCCGATAATAAGAGGTTGTCAAATTCTTAGTGTTCCATTGCCTCAACTCGAAATCAGCACTAAAAACACACAAGTATGAGTCATGTATCCTCCACACTTTCCTTTTATATGTGTGATGGATTATGAGATTATCCCCAATTATTCCCAAATAGTCTCATTGAGTCTCTGGAATGCCATGTCAACTGCTATACGGGGATGTGTGTGAGAGAGAGAGAGAGAGAGAGAGAGAGAGAGAGAGAGAGAGAGAGAGAGAGAGAGAGAGAGAGAGAGAGAGAGGCACAAGCTTATTAACAGTATTTTAATATTCACCATCTTGTACGATCTAATACTGATTGGATTTGTGTCCGTATCTTTGGGCAAAATAACATTGGAAAGAAGTGGTGTGGGAACATATATTTCCTCACTCCATAGTTGGAACACAGTAATCCTGAAGCCTACAACTGGCACATGCTGGTTACTAAGACAATGAGAATGCAGCCTGGTAAAATTGTTTCGTCGTATCTGCAATACATTTGGAGATATATAAAGCGGACAGGTGTGATCACAAGTTAAGAGAACTGGTTGACCTTGGAGCAGGTTGGTGCCCTCTGAGTGCCCTTCTAGGTACGTTGATCCAGACTTTTCATCTGACCTTCCATGACAGAATCTGCAGACTCAGACTGGTAACTACGTATCTCCCAAAAGTTGTGTAATTTCACCTTTAGGGGAATGTCGAGATCAATGGTAGCCTAGTGCGGTGACATAGGAACTATATTTGTCTTTATTAATGATTTATTAGCGCTGCTTTTGACAGTGTATTTGGTTTCTTTTATTTTGCGTCCTGCTTGTTTTGCATGCTTGTGCTTTCGGTGTCATGGTGCGTAAATGTGTGATGTTCAACAATATTTTACGCCTTGTTCTGATTATTCTGTATTCCAGACATTGCTTTTATCATTTTCTTTGGGGTTTGTGTTCCAGACATGAGCCAATCATCTGCTCGACTGTGCAAAATGTATTTAGGTATTGCTGACATATGTATTAAAATAACACACACACACACACACACACACACACACACACACACACACACACACACACACACACACACACATTTTAGACAAAATCATCATCTCTCACAACCCTCCTTTTTTTCCAAAGTCCTTGCGGAAATGACGTGTGACTTGTTCGCCCGAGCTTGGTTTCCCTCACTGCTTATTTCTTCAATTAAAAAAACCATAGCAGAAAAGAAGAATATTGGATTAGATCCCTTGTCTATTGAAGAAGAAGAAGAAGAAGAAGAAGAAGAAGAAAAGAAGAAGAAAGATTTACAATGTTCATGATGACGACGGCGACAACGACGACGACGATGACGATGATGTTGATGATTATAACGATAATGATGATAGTGATGAGGAGGAGGACGATGACGGCGACGAGGACGACGACGACGACGACGACGATAATGATAATGATGATGATGACGATTAAGACGTCACAGATTCGAATGATGATAATGTAGAATATAGGAAGAGTAAAAAACAGACAAACAAAACAAACAAACAAACGCAACGAATAACTATGGGGCTGGGTACGTGATGCACGCTGTCTTAAAAATGAGAGAGAGAGAGAGAGAGAGAGAGAGAGAGAGAGAGAGAGAGAGAGAGAGAGAGAGAGAGAGAGTGCAGAAACGCATTTAATCTCACCTGTAAAACAGAGGAAGGTATTCAAAACAATCACAGAAACCCTATAACGCTTGCCTATAGATGCAAACATAGGCTACACAAACAAATACGGAAAAAAAAACTAAATAAAGATACATAACAAATAAATAAATAATTCAACGAAAAATAAATAGATAATACATAAATAGATATATAAACAAGCAAATAAATAAACAAACAAATGAAGGAACGCATTGATAAAATGAATAAACAAATCAATCAATCAGTCAAAGATACCAACGTCGTCACTAGCGCAAATTTTGCTCTGGCTGTTCTCAACACCTGTCAGCTCTTCGTGATATCCATATTTCCCTTTCGATTTTCCGCCCAGTCCCTCCCTCCCCTCCCCTTCCCTTAATTCCCTCCCTGATTCCCTTTATCCCTCCTCCCCCATCCCTCTCTCCCTCCTTTTGCGCAATTCCATCCATCCCCTTACTCCTCAGACGAACACCAACCTTTCTCCGTCCATAGGCGGAGGGACGGCAATGAAAACATGGTTACCAAAATAGAGCCAGACTTAAAATCGATCTTGCCGCCATGGACAGAAATCCTCCCTGAAAACATGAACTGCTCCACATTAACAGGTTGTTTGTTTGTTTGTGTCTTTTTGTGTTTCTTCCTCTGCCTGTTTGCTTGTTTTCGCTGAGAATTTAGGGGGGGGGGGGGAGGGGGGAGGGCACGATAGGAGGTGGACAGGTGCGGGAGAGGAGGGCTAGGGAGGTTGGCTAGCTCTCTGGTCTTTCTGGGCGAAACTAACTAGTTAGCTGCGTTTCCTGAAGATGTGGTGTCAACCGTGCGTGCGTCACTGGAAGGACATCAGTGTTGTCCCGTCTCTTCGAATCGTCATCAAAACACCCTATTAAGGACGTGTGTGCAGGGGCGGATCGGATGTGGAGGCGGGGGTAGGGAATGGAAAGAGGGGTTCAAGACGTTCCTAGATGAAAATTCCCATCACAAATCTGTTTATCACCCTCAGCATATTTCGTGCAAAATAAATGAATAGATACATGAATAAATAAGCAAATCGATAAACAAACAAACAAACACACAAATGAGCAAATAAATAAATTAATACGTAAATAGATATGCAAATACAAAATTGGTGTTAAAGAGTATACTCCAAAATATCAAACAATCACAAATAAAAATGCTGTATACGGTGCAATCCTAAAAAGTAATTCGAAGCACCTCCATGAGTTGGCGATCCACCATGTGTGTGTGTGTGTGTGTGTGTGTGTGTGTGTGTGTGTGTGTGTGTGTGTGTGCGTGCGTGCGTGCGTGCGTGCGTGCGTGCGTTGCATGGGTGCGTGCGTGCGTGCGCGCGCGTGTGTGTGTGTGTATGTGTGCCATCTATTGGTTCACTTTTTTACTACTGATTAATTGATTGATTGATTAACTAGTTCATTTATTAATCGTTCATTTATATATGTTTGTTTGTTTGTTTATTTTGAAAGGTAGACGTTGTCAGAACAGCTTTACTTCAACAGGTTGCTGTTGGGATAAATTCATCGTAAAGGACGTCTATTTAACCGAAATCGTAACATGCTCAGATCCAACACACACACACACACACACACACACACACACACACACACACACACACACACACACACACGACACACACACCACACACACACACACACACACACACTCACACACACACATTCAACACACACACACACAAACACGCACGCACTCACGCACGCACGCACACACACACACACACACACACACACACACACACACACACACACACACACACACACACACAACACACACACACACACACCACACACCACACACACACACACACACACACACACACATACTCACTCACACACACACACACACACACACACACACACACACACACACACACCACACACACACACACACACACACACACACACACACACACACACACACGCGCTATCTCTCTGTTTATGTTGGATTCAGGAGGAGTTGAACTCGGAACGTTTTGGCTTCTGCAGTGGTGCCGCACCACCTAGCCAAGGAGAAAACTGGTTACTAAAACTTCCTAAGCTTGACTCTCTCTCTCTCTCTCTCTCTCTCTCTCTCTCTCTCTCTCTCTCTCTCTCTCTTCTCTCTCTCTCTCTCTCGCAAATCGAATTGCAAAAAAGTTTTACTTTGCAGTGTTCAACTTTAACCTCTTTAGTCAAGTTAACTGACGTTGAAGATGGGCGCCAACCTTCTTGGC
>CM065720.1:48115960-48120960 GCA_033310375.1 Conus canariensis
TCTCTCTCCAATGCCTACATACTATGATCTCGTATTGATTACGCTTCCACTGTATTGGGTGACTGTGATCCTGTACATCTTAAACGATTAGAGTCCTTGTATTGTAGAGCATCGAATCATAAATATTTTACCTGATCCGCACTGGTCAGCGGAGCAGAAGATGAAACAGTTACAAATCCTTTCTATTTGAGGACATGTCTACTTCAACAAAGGAGTATTGCCATATAAGGTTTTGAACAAAACCTCCCATCGTATATGTTGTCCATACTGTTCACAAGATCAGTCCTGAAGAATTCTAGGTCAAGCCTGCGGCTAACGCTACCAAGACTAGAACTGACATATTTCAACCGAGTTTGTAATTCTCAGGAGCGAGTCTGTGGAAATCACTCCTTGTGAATACCGTAATAACTGGCATGCGCTATGCATACAGGGGCCATCTTTTCAGATATTCGGTTTTGTCAGCTTCTATAACTTAATGCTCGAACAGCATAGAGTAGTTTCCTCCTTATACCCTTCGGTATACATTTGTATGTACAGTGTGTGTGTGTGTGTGTGTGTGTGTGTGTGTGTGTGTGTGTGTGTGTGTGTGTGTGTGTGTGTGTGTGGTACCTAGATATGTATATATGTACATATTGAGAGAGAGAGAGAGAGAGAGAGAGAGAGAGAGAGAGAGAGAGAGAGAGAGAGAGAGAGAGAGAGAGAGAGAGAGAGACTTTACTGTCTTTTTATATATTTGCTTTCATTTTCACTGTTCATATCTTTTTTCTTTATTTTGTTTTGCTTGTATGCTTGTTTCTCTGTCGTGGTTTTGGCAAGCTTGTTTTGCTTGTTTGTTTGTTTCTGCTTGTGATTTACATAGAGATGTTGCAACATAAGACCACTGCTTAAACGGTTTTCTTTCGAATAAACATGTTTCCATGTAGCCGCAAATACTCTGCTACACATCATGCTGACATGTTTATATCTAAAACAGATCTTAAAGGTTTCTTTAGAAACGTAATGTATGTCTACTGAACATGAATATTTGCGAAGAAGTCGATGACTGGATTAGTATATAATGCAATTGGCTTTTCAGTGTATATGTGTATGAGAGAGAGAGAGAGAGAGAGAGAGAGAGAGAGAGAGAGAAGAGAGAGAGAGAGCGAAAGAGAGAGAGGGGATTGAGAGAGAGAGAGACAGAGAGAGGGAGACAGACTGACAGACAGACACACCGACAGACATTCAGACACACGGACAGACACACATACACAGAGAGAAGGGGGGGGGGGGGGAGTGGGGAGGGAAGGGGGAGGAAGGTGAGAGAATAACCTGATAACTCTTCTCTATTCGTAACACCACCACCACCACCATCACCACCCCCTTCCCGCTTTTTATTCCATTACACTGGATAACATCACGTAGACATTATGTAATACTTTTGTTCTTGCTTTATATTCGTTTGAGTTCGTCTTTTTTTCCCCTTTGAGTTTACTACTGCAGTTTAAGAGTGAGTTGCATCCATACATGACATTTTGATCTTCTTAATTTTTTTTTTTTTTTTGTAATTGCCTTTTTTCGTGGCCTTGTTTTCATTTGCTTATTTGCACGCACGCACATTCACACACAACACACACACACACACACACACACACACACACACACACCACACACACACACACACACACACGCACACACGCACGCGCGCACACACCAGCACGCACACACACACACACACACACACACACACACACACACACACAAAACACGCAAGCACTTACGCACGAACCCACACACGCGCGCACGCACGCGCGTGCGCGCGCCACACACACACACACACACACACACACACACACACAGAGGCTCGTGCGCAAGCACACACACACACACACACACACACACACACACACACACACACACACACACACACACACACACACACGCACCACACACACTTTGCTTTGTCTACAAAACCCCCAATCCTTGAATTTCCAACCCGTCAATACAGCTCGCCTTTCTCGTTGTATTTGTTAGTTTTTCTTGTTGCTGTTGTTTTTGTTTGTTTGTTTTTTGCTGTTGTTGTTGTCAATGTGCTGTTTTTATTGTGTTGTTGTTGTTGTTGTAATTGCTGCTCTCCGAGAGTAAACAGATACAAGTACGCGAATAAATACACTGATTTCCGAGAGGCATATTGATTCCTGGCTTCTGTGCCGTTAGCGAATCGATTCGTCGTCTCCACAAAGATCCGAAACCAATGGCACAGACTTATCCCACCCCCTACACCCACAACCACCCCTCACCCTCTCACCCCACTCCATAGCCCAGGCCCCCCCCCCCCCCCCCCCCCCATCCCGTCTCTCTTCATACCGCCATTTTGTTTCTTTTCTCTCCCTTACGGAGAGACTGAGGCTCTGCGTAATTTGACCTTTCGGGGCGTGCCTTTTCCCTGCGGAGGCAACATTGATTTCTGCACTGTACTTTCTTCTTCCAAAGTTCATTGCTTGTGTTGAAGTCTTTAGAGTTCGGAACTACAGGCGCAGGTGCACGCGCGCCTGAAGGCACCCATACCCGCTCGCCCCTCCAAACACGCACACGAACGCAGAGACACACAGATGCATATATGAACATGCACATAAACACACAGACACGTACACACAGACGAGGGGAAACAAACACGCATAAAACACACACACACACACACACACACACACACACACACACACACACACACACACTCCGAAAGTAACACACACACACACACACACACACACACACACCGCGCGCGCGCGCGCGCGCGCGCGCGCGCGCGCACGCGTACACATGCATACATAATATGCATATATACATACATACACACATGCATAAACACACATACATACATTCATACATACATACAATCGTATATGCATACCTACGTACATAAGTAATACGTACATACATACACACATACATAAAAGCACGCATTCCTCTCTCTCTCTCTCTCTCTCTCTCTCTCTCTCTCTTATTTTCATTCTTTTATCGCGGTGATTCACGGGCTGCCTTCATTATTGTTCAGGAAGATATACATGTGCGCATGCGCTAGCGCTCAGGTATTGTGTGTGTTGATCATGTTCAGCAACTGAACTCTTGTATTGAAAAAAAAACACGTGCATTTTAAATAGGCTTAGTGTTTGATTTTAATTCAGTTCTTTACGTTTTAAGTTCGGTGTTTCATTCTTCAGTTCGGTCCATGGTTGCAACTGAAGAAGCTTTGAATAAAGCGAAATATATTTTGCACTTACTCCGGGTGTTTGTAGTTTTTTTTAACCTCTCTCTCTCTCTCTCTCTCTCTCTCTCTCTCTCTCTATATATATATATATATATATATATATATATATATATATATTATATATATATATATATATAAAAACAAGTATTAAAAAGGAATGCTAAAATTATCTACAAATTTTTTCTAGCGCTTGGCTATCGTCAGGATGGAGTTTGGGTTGCCCACCGCCGGTGTTGTATAACGTGTGGGGCCCGGTTGTAGCTGTTTTTACGTGCGTGTTGGTTGCACGTGTTTTTTGGGTGATTTTCAGGTTGTTGTACGGGGTGTGTTTACTAACAACGATTTCCATTTATGCCTGCAGTTATTTACTATTTCTGTTTTAGTATTAAGGGTTGCTAAGTGAGGTTTACATAGTATTAGCCATTTTTCAGTCAGACATAGGTTGCATCTTTTTGAGATATTGCTGTATGGTGATGCCCTTTTTATGATTTTCCAGGATATGTTATAGTTTATTTTTGCGTCTTTAAGTTTCCAAATGTATTTGCTCAATTCAGTTTGGTTTTTGTATTTTTCTTTGTTGAATGACTGTTTGTGGTTTGCATATCTGGTTTTGAAGTGGTTTTCTGTTATCCCTTTGTATGTTTCTTTTTCATTCTCTGATGTCACGGTAGCCTAGTATACAATATTGTTGTGGAGACATTTATTGCTTAGTGAACACTGCTCTTTTTTGGTGCAATTGCAAGATTTCCTTTCTTCACCCTTCTTTGCTGTGTTGGTTTTCATTTTGTTGGATGCATCAATTAGGTTTTTGAGGTTGGGCATACACGAGTACGATAGTTTGACAGTGTTTTTGTTAAATATTTTGGACAGTTTGTGTTCTTTTGGGAATGAAGTTGTTAAGATTTTGAATTCTTTCCCTATGTGTGTTTTGAGTTTCCTGTCGTATGGGGGGTTGTACCATATGATTTTTCTTTTTCTATTTTTCTTGCTTTTATTTGTGTTGTTATCTGGGTTGTGTTGTAGTTTGTAATTGTATCCACTTCTTTGTAGTGCCTCCTGGTATTCTACTGCTGCATTGTTGAACACTTTCTCACTGCATAACAGGTTTGATAGTCTCTTGTTAATGCCGTGGGGTATGGTCTTTAATACAGATGGTGGATGGTTACTTTTGATGTGTACATAAAGAGGTGTGTCGTTGGGTTTCTTGTATGGTTTATATATGTGATTATTGAGATCCAGTGTTATGTCTAAGTAGTTCACTACCTTTTTGTTTGCTTCAAAGGTAATTTTCAAGTTGTGATTTTAAAGATTTTCCATAGTTCTTTTTTCTTATTTTCAATGGTTCTTGGGTTGTTGGTTAGTGCAGCAAGGCCGTCATCTCTGTATAGTCCGACTTGTTTTCCGAGTTTTCTCTTGATGTTGGATAGTATGAATAGTCCAACCAGTTCGCATGTTTCTGCACCATCGTATGAACCCATGGTTACGTCAAATGTTGAGTTTCTGTTCGTTTTCTTGATCCAGGTTTCATTTTTGCTGTGCAAAAGAACACAAACTGACCAAAATATTTAACAAAAACACTGTCAAACTATCGTACTCGTGTATGCCCAACCTCAAAAACCTAATTGATGCATCCAACAAAATGAAAACCAACACAGCAAAGAAGGGTGAAGAAAGGAAATCTTGCAATTGCACCAAAAACGAGCAGTGTCCACTAAGCAATAAATGTCTCCACAACAATATTGTATACTAGGCTACC
>CM065720.1:48125960-48133460 GCA_033310375.1 Conus canariensis
GAGAAATACCCACATTAGAGAGAGAGAGAGTTGGGGAGGGGAGGGAGGGAGACAGGCAGACAGATAGACAGACAGACAGACAGACAGACAGACAGGGGCGGAAGAAAGGGGAGACCAAGACAAAGACACACACACACACACACACACACACACACACACACACACACACACACACACACACACACACACACACACGCACCACACACACACACCACTCACTATTACACACACTGCATAGACAAACAAACAGACCTCTGCTCGCACTCTGCGTTTCCGATAACGAGCACCAGAAGTGTGTATTGAGAACTCATTATCAGTCCGCGTGCCTGGCATGCACCATCCACATTCTGTTCTGGCTCTGACTTCCAGTCTGCCACCCTGGCCGCCTTCCACGGGGTGCCATCTGCCTTATTTCTGCTGGAACTCTGCTCTTACCACTCGCCTCCGCCACCACCACCACCACCCACCACCCCCGTCCCAAGCCCACCCCAACCCTATTCCCTATCCCTCCTCTTCCTTCAACAAAAGTTCTCCTCTCCTCTCCTCCTCCTCTCCCCATCTCTCACACTTCTTCACTTTGGTTTTTGCCATACCCACCGATGTCCTAGAATCCAACGTTTTTCACTTACGTTCTAGGTTAAGAGGAGTCCGCAGACCATCAAAAATAAAACAGTAGAAGGAGACGTAGGCTATTCCAGAAAAAAAAAGAAAGAATAAAATGTAGGTTGTATGAGAGAGGGGGCTGGGTAGTTGGAAAGCTGTGTAACACTTCACTGTAGGTACCGGCGATATTGATACTACTGGAAAGACGACGGTTGAGATGGTCGGCGAAAATGCCTCCGTTTATGTTGAACTCGAGGTCTCGCTGCCAACTAGTGCTAAAACGTTGTCTTTATGTCTGTCCATTTGATGCTCTCTCTCTCTCTCTCTCTCTCTCTCTCTCTCTCTCTCTCTCTCTCTCTCTCTCTCTCTCTCTCTCTCTCTCTCTCTCAGAGTAATTCAACCACCGATCAGGAAAACAAGAAGAACACGTTTTGGGTTAATGCTGAATGTAAGTGTTAGTTGACGAGAGTGTTATACATTTTACTACCTGAACCATCTGATTTCGTGTAGGGAATAAAATGAAGCCGCTAAGTACGTTTGCCATTACCAGAGAGAAACAAGACGAGAAGAAAAATACCACTGAAACAAAACATAACCATATGTGATTAAAAGAAATAGAATAAAAAAATCATCAAAAAAAATTTTAAAGTTCATTCGTAAACGCACGCACACACACACCCACACATAGCCGACACACGCACACTAAAAATGTTGAAAATTGAAACTTGAAATGAAAATCAAATAACCTGGGTGCTTGCAGATATACCTTACTTATTATGGCCACACTTAGCAGGGAGAAAACGATCATAAATGGCAAAAAGCTAAGGACGAAAGCACACCCACTAAAACACAACTCTAGTCATATAAGTAACTTTGTTACCTTTCTTGGAAAGATGGACACGAGTGTGGTCCCTCATCGTATACAATGCTTTACAGTTTAGCACAATCTTTGCCTGTGACCAACTTAGATGAAACAAAGTTAACATGTAACAAAGATAACAGTGTCATGGATGGGGTAAAAAAAAAAAAAAGCACAACGTACAACAGCAATTTAAACTGATGTCGAGTATGATTTTTTTAAAAACACATACCGAATAGACATCTCATTATCAGAAAGGGCATCAAACATAGACAATGGCGGCATGGATATAAAAAGTACGTGCATACCTATTCGTCACTTCAAACTTCTGGCAAGAAAAAAATAAATTAATAAATTATCAACCAATCAATCAATAGATGGATAGACGAATAGATACATGGGTACATGAATAAATAAATAAATAAATGAATAAATGAGTCAACACATAAACAAATAAATGAATGAATAAATAAATAAATAAAGGCATAAATAAAGACATAAATGGGTAAATACACAAATAAACATCATTCGAGAATGCACAGGGACACTATCTTTAGAGACCAAGGCCTTGGCACACACACTGAGCAGGTCTTCCGTGTGGCGATCCAATACTCTTCACAGAGTTGTGGTGTAAAGAAATTTTTTTTAAAAGCAAACAGAAAACTAAATAAATGAAATAAGAAATAGAGAAAAGAGAGATATTGATGGGAAATTCAACCTCTTCGTTATGATGTGAAATGCTAATCTGGTCCACTTGCTGTATCCGATAACAACTAATGCTAGAGGAATATTACATTCAATGTCATCTTACATGAAACCTATGGTGCAGCGTGTCATTTCGTGGGTTGCCTCAGGACGACGCGAAATAGATGGCTCTATGTCGATAATAGTTCTGTGGGTGCAAAATGATGAAAATGGGACTGGCTGTATAAGACTGTGTAGATATGAGTAGCTTGGGAAGAATGTGACAGATGGGGCAATCTGACTGTATGTCTGTCTGTGTCTGTCAGTCTGTCTGTCTCTCTGTATGTATGTGTATCTCTCTCTCTCTCTCTCTCTCTCTCTCTCTCTCTCTCTTTTCTCTCTCTCTCTCTCTCAAGACATTTAAAACGAACCAAAGTCTCCAGAAAGACGCAAATAGTTTATCGATTGTTATGTTTGTTTGCTGACGAGGTGTTCTGTTTCCTTTCTCCTAGAGCAGAGACGAACAGCGAGCTTACGGTGACGGGAGGGGAAATCTAGGGGGATGGGGTGGGGGGTACAGGATGGACGAAACCCTGTGGATGAAATGTAACTCCTTTGTGTCAACAACCCTGAATGTGTTGTTCGCAGGAGAACTCCGCTTCCTTCTCCGTGTTGTTGTTCGCGTTGTCGTTTGGTTTTCTTTTGTAGTTGTTTGTTTGCTCGTTTTGTTGTCGTTAGTTTGTTGCCTCTCATGGGAGGGATGTGAGCGGAAAGTGATTTCCTTCAAGAAGAAGACATTCTGAGATGCTTGACGTTGACAGTGCGAACAGTTTCGTTTCGTGATCGATGACGTAAGCTGAGAAAACTTATGACGACAACATCATCAGGGAAAAAAAAAAAACCTCTCTCTCTCTCTCTCTCTCTCTCTCTCTCTCTCTCTCTCTCTTTCTCTCTCTCTCTCTCACACACACACACACACACACACACACACACACACACACGCACACACACACACACACGCACACACACACACACAACAAACACACACACACACACAAACACACACACACACACACACACACACACACACACACACACACACACCACAAGTTCTTTTCATTGTTTTCATTCCCACCAAGGCCAGAGCACTTGGTAATAGCAGAGAGACACTGCCCCCCGCCATTTCAGGATCTTTTATTATTCGCCTGTCGTAGGAGCCTAGCACCAGCTGCCAGACTCATGACTGGGGAAGACAGACAGTTAACGCGAGCAATCACTTGAAGTTTTGGTTCAGTGGCCGCCTTTCCTCCGACGCTTTGATCAATCGGGAAACACAGAGCAAAAACTGGATTTCTGAATGACTTAAGGCATTCTGGAGTGTATGTGGTGCAGCCTTATCTATCATCTTTAAATCATTGAGACATAATAAAGCTTATGCGAGTGTTTGTTTGTTTCTTTTGTGTTTGTTTGATTCCTTGTTTGTTTGTTTCAATGTGTTTGTTTGTTTGTTTGTTTGTCTTAACAGATCTGCAATATGGGGTTTACGAAAGAAAAATGCTTTGGGAGCATACAAATGAGCAAAATAACGAGCATATGCTTTTACACCTAACATTCCTTGGTCCATCTTCTAAAACACAGAAGTCTGTGCTTGATGGAGGAATAAGAAAACCGCTCTTATGGGAAGAAACTGTGTAAGTATCTTGTTTGTGGATGCCTTTATTGTGTCATACTGGCAAACGTGGTACATCCAAGAAACGTTTACAATACGCTTCTTATTGTCAATGACGGGGGAAAAATAGTGGGTCTCACATCTTCAGACACAGTTAAAGTTTGGATATGTAAATCATGAAGTGCAAAACGTTAAGTAGTTTCTGACAAAAAAAGTGCAATGAAACTGCTTCATTTTTTGCGTAACTATTGGTTACATCGATGGTATGAACGACGAACGCAGCATAGCAGGCAGTAAGGGTACAAATCGTTTTGCACAGAGCTCGCTTTAAAATGTTATCTTGACTGTATTGGAAATCCAGAAACTTCGTGACATTTCCACTTGATTTAGATTAGGGGTATCTAATGTCAGAGCACTTAAAGCCATAATTCTCTGTTGAAGTTAAAGTGCACATATCTTGCCCTACATATCTTGCCGTCTTCGTTTTGAAATGTGAGAGAGTTTCTCTCTCTTTTTTTAGTTAAGGAAACAGAATGTTCGCATTTAGAGTGGGGAAGTTTAAATGGAAGCCTTTACTCTTTAAAGCGAAATTGAAGAATACACACACACACACACACACACACACACACACACACACACACACACACACACACACACACACACACATACATACACACGCGCGCACAGAGAGAGAGAGAGAGAGAGAGAGAGAGAGAGAGGGGGGGGGGAAAGAGAGATTCATTACTGCCAATATGATCCATGAAACATTGATGCCAATCAACCGGGCAATGGCTCCGTTTAGAAATACTAGTAAGTGTCAATATTTCGCAAAGCACCGCATTTGATCTTTTACATTACGTGGATCACTGAACAATAGATCTGACCACCCAATGAATCAGCTACCGACAACTGGATTCGTGTTGTTGTTACCTTTGCCATGAAGGCTGCGTTTCGATAGCTCTAGCTGGTATGTTGGTTGGTCTGTTGAAAAGATCTCTTAGCGGATAACTGCGTTGAATGTAACAAAACTTGATTCATGGATGAAAAGTGAGCCCAGGACAAACCCGTTAAATTGAGGGTCTGGTCTGTGCTATGGAGAAAAAAAAAGAACAAAACAATGTCCAACATTCACAAGCTTCAAGTATCTATCAACAAGTACTTCAGGTTCATCTTCAACATCGAATGGTCAGAGGTCATTCCCAACAAAACCCTGTGGGAGAGAACCAAACCAAATTGTACGGACAAAGAGATCAAGAAAAGGCAGTGGGGACTCCTACCAGCATTACAAGACAGGCACACGAGTGGCACACTGCAGGTGAGAAGAAAGTTTGGACGACCTCGACAGACTTGGCGCCGATGCATGGATTCTGAAGTGAAGGCAGCCGGAAATGACACAGGTCAGCCGAGAACAGGATCCACTGGAGGAGTGCTGCCGCAGTCCTATGTTCCCCAGGGAATTTAAAGGATAAAGTCCAGGAAGTCTGCGACATGCATCTGGATCGAAGACGGATGCAGAATCGATTGGGCAAGATTACGTAAGTGATTTTAACAAAACATGGTTGAACTGTTGCCCGAGAACAAAGCCGTTAGATGTTGAAGCATATCTGGGGTGCACACCTGCAGCTGCTAATGACATGGGAAACAGGATGAAAAACCACGAAGACGTTGCTGGTTGGACACTAGTATCCGCCTGTATTGTAGATTTTTCCTAGAAAACGTCCCAAGTCACTTTGCAACAAGGATTAATCCTAGGCTTTCAAGACTGTTTTACCGTATGGCAGAACAGACCTGATTACACACACACACACACACACACACACACACACACACACACACACACACACACACCAAAAGTCGGGTACCGTGTGGTTAATGCACAACATCCGAGTCTACTCAAGTTCGATTCCCCGAAGCTACCCATTGTTATAATAGTCCAGAGCTCTCCACCACCCAGGACTGATGCTTCAAGTGTTCACTCCGATCTATAGCCAACAAGGTGCAAACCACTTAATAGGTCGAAGCTTTCCCGCAGGTATTCATCCCTCAGGCCGAGCACGGCTGAATGGTCACCTGCAGGCCGACGGTCACTGAACCGCGACGGTTACCTGCCACGATTGCCACTCCTCAAGCCAACTGGAGAACGCGGTGACTAGCCGTTGGTGGAGTTGGCTGTCTTCCTCACCCAGAATCGGCAGTTTGGTATGTACTTGTCAATATTCCATCCCTGGCCATGCGAATTCGGGGTCCCCCCATCAGTGAGAGTCCAGGGTTCGCACACATGAAAAACCCATGGTAACCAGTCCCAACACCGGCAAAATAACCCTTAATTTGCCTAAAGGACTGGAGAACATTCGGCCGACTCGTGACACACTGACCTCTAGTATTCTTAGATGTCACTTTTTGCCAGGCATTCTGTAAAAACAAAGTTCATTCGAACATGTGGATCATTATACAGTACGCAGATGTATGCTACCAATCTAACCGGGATATAAGACTGGAAAGTTTAGATCAAGTCCCACACAATCCATTGAGAATATGCATCCCACCCATTTGTTATGAAAAACGAGAGCTTATAAAGGTAAAGTGTTTAAATGTCAACTAGTTAGTCTATATTGCGTGATCCGAAGAACGAAGCTGACGCAGGTGTTTCTGTAACTTGATGTAAAGATGCCGGTCTTATGTATCCCGGTTGAATCGTGAGCAAGCCTCAGCTTACTGGGAGAGTACACACATACTCATTTTGATTTACAGATGGACGGATGGAGAAGTCAGGGAAATCACACGTGTCCCTCGTCATGTCTGTTTACGGATCCCCACTCCCTCCCTCATCCCACCCCCATTCCTCCTACAAAAGCATTTTTCGTTGTATATTCTTCTCTGTCCCTGTCTCCAAACTTGCCCCCCCCCCCCCCCCCTCCCCGACCACTCTGTCTATTCATTCCTGGCATCTTTGTCTGTCTGTCTGTCTGTCTGTCTCTCTCTTCTCTCTCTCTCTCTCTCTCTCTCTCTCTCTCTCTCTCACCTCATTTGGTTTTCTTTTTCATTTTTAAGTAGGAAACACAAGTTTCAAAATAATGTGCCATTTTAGTGTATTACTCCTTAGAATTTCCTTGTTGTTTCTTTCTTTCTTTTGTTAATGTTTGTTGTTGTTGTTGTTGTTGTTGTTGTTCTTGTTCTTGTTGTTTTTGTTGCTCGTGTTCTTGTTCTTGCTGTTGCTGTCATCCCAGTTATATTCTACTTATTCTAGTCAATTCAATCTCTATTCTTTCTTTTTCACTGATTCTGAATTGTTCATTAAATAACCCATCCTGGCCCTGCATCAAAATGTAAAAAAAAATGTCTTCGATGGATTCTCTCTCTCCTCTCTCTCTCTCTCTCTCTCTCTCTCTCTCTCTCCTCTCTCTCTCTCTCTCTTGTGTGTGTGTGTGTGTGTGTGTGTGTGTGTGTGTGTGTGTGTGTGTGTGTGTGTGTGTGTGTGCTCTAACTGATTAATTCACTTATACATCAGCCGTGCATTGTGCGACGTCTTGAAACTTCACGTATGTGGACCAGTCCGTACGCAATCACATCTTAATTAAAATCTCTCTCTCTCTCTCTCTCTCTCTCTCTCTCTCTCTCTCTCTCTCTCTCTCTCTCTCTTCTGTGTGTGTGTGTGTGTGTGTGTGTGCGCGGTGTCTGTGTGTTG
>CM065720.1:48145960-48148460 GCA_033310375.1 Conus canariensis
GAATGCATCGCAGGTTTGAAAACTATAACAATATGATCTTTGTGCTTTTGCTTTTGTTTGATTTTTTCCCTCGTCACATTAATCTTAGAATACTATATCTCTTATTATATCCCCCTTCTGAGGGGCTATCGCCTAACAGAATAAAGATCTGAATCTGAATCTGAATCTCTCTCTCTCTCTCTCTCTCTCTCTCTCTCTCTCTCTCTCTCTCTCTCTTCTTCTTCTTCTTCTTCTTCTTCTTCTTCTTCTTCTTCTTCTTCTTCTTCTTCTTCTTCTCTTCTCTCTGTTATGCATTCATTTACTTAGTCTTTGAGGAGGACAGAGTGGAAACATGTCTATGTCAGCACGATGGAGAGTTTAATGCTGATCGATGAGGATAAGAAGGATGAAAATGGTGCTACGGATGTCCATTCTGGTCCACAACTGCATGACCTGATTGTTCTCTGCGCTTGCTTTCATTATAAATCCCGGCATCAGCGAAGCCAAAGAGACACAGACACTAACTTGCCGTATTGGTCAGGACATTTAAGCCGCACTCCCAGAGACGCATCCATTTAGACGAACAAAGCTGGCCACGTGTTCCCAGCCTTCACAGCAGAGCCCGTAACAAACATTCCTTTTGGTAGAAATCGGTCGAGGCAGTAAACACACACACACATACACATACACACACACACACACACACACACACACACACACACACACACACACACACACACACACACGCACGCACGCACGCACGCCACGCACGCACGCACGCAAGCACGCACACACGCACACACGCAGGCAGGCAGGCAGGCACACACACACACGCACACACACACACACACACACACACACACACACACACACACACACACACACACACACACACACCCACCACGTGTGTGTGTGTGTGTGTGTGTGTGTGTGTGTGTGTGTGTGTGTGTGTGTGTGTGTGTGTGTGTGGTTAACCTTTCTAATTAAACACAATTGTATTAAACAGAACAGAAAATGTGAACAGAACAAAACAGACAATGGTATTCAGACGTTTTGTAACTTCCAAAAACGCTAGAAGCTGACCATCCATATATCACACATTACTGTCATTTGTGGGTATGAACGCCGGCTTGACTGCGTTTAATTAAGCTCATATTCCGTTTTTACAAGTAGAAGTGATTTAATGAGTTACTCGCGGACATGAATGATGCCTTTCGAAGACTGAAAGTAGTTTACGCAGACAACACTAACATTAATCTCAGAATGAAAGAATTCCCGTCTCCTTGGCGGAAAGTGCCTTCGTTGGAGATCGAGTGATGAGACGAACTACTGGGAGAAAGTGGGTGACCTAGAATATGATGTAAGAGTGAAAAGAAGGACAAACAAGTAAAGAAAAGCAACAGATACAATAACAGTAACAAAACGGAGAGAGAGAGAGAGAGAGAGGGAGAGAGACAGAGAGAGAGACAGACAGACAGACAGACAGACAGACAGACAGACGAGGAGGGATATATATATATATATATATATATATAAGAGAGAGAGAGAGAGAGAGAGAGAGAGAGAGAGAGAGAGCAGGAGCTTGGAGGATGTCGCTAAATATAGTTCTTTTCTGTGCTACATTTTTCTCAGCGCCATTTGCTTGGCTCTTTTTCCACTTTGCAAAACATAATTAAATATAAGGAAAGATAGATAAAACATGAATAAATAAACAAAAAGCAAATAAATAAATCAACAAAGAAAAATAAGTACAAAAATTGATAAATAAGCAAGTACGTGAATAGATAAATAAATGAATGAATAAATAAAGGAATAAATAAGTGAATTAATAAATGAATAAAGAGATAATAGATATATAAAAAAAAGGATAACTAAATAAATAAATAAATACACAAACAAATAAACACACGTAAATAAATGCACACACACACACACACACACACACACACACACACACACACACACACACACACACACATACACAGACACAGACACACACAGACACCACACACACACACACACACACACACACACACACACACACACACACACACACACACACACACACACACACACACACACACATAAACTCCGCATGCAACTTCCATAACGTCGTACCCTATCTCTTTGTTTTATTCCAAACGCACGAGACTTTCGTTTTTTGTTTTTTTAATTTTTTAATAGGCACACATAAAGAAAGTATTTGACTGGACAACAGCGACATTACACACATCAAACAAGCCATGTCACATGTCACATAGTGTCCTCATAGATACATCATGACATTTAGAGAAAATACGTTACATAATCATATTTCAGTCATATTGTTCCATTTGATTCCCAAGGTCACGGACAACATGCAAAACAAAGGGAATTATATTATATGCATTATTAACATTATTCTTGTATTAGTGTTGTGTATGGAAACCATTTTGTCCCGTATTCTGCATAATTCATCTCCATCGAGTATATATGTTTTTCAATTTCATGTCCATAGCATAGTTCCTTTAGAAACATTATT
>CM065720.1:48173460-48175960 GCA_033310375.1 Conus canariensis
AAAAATGAAACAAACAAACAAACAAAAACCTAAACAAACAACAACAACAACAACGACGACAATAACAACAACAACAAAAACGCCCAACATCAAGAACAACAACGGGGGTGGGAGTGAGGGAGATGAAGATGGTCACTGTGTTGTTCAGACGTTGTACCACCGATACATTTAGCGTGACGCATGTAGTGGTCCGTTTTCTGACAGGCCATTTCAGCCACTGCAATAACGTTCATATCTTATTGGCGCGTTTGTTGTAGAATGGATACACGTTGACTGGTTTCAAGAGATCGGATAGAGAGACACCGCTCCCTGCAGAATTGTCTAACCGTGTACCATTCGTGCGAGCATGTTCAATGGCAAGGAAGAGTGACGTGAAACAAGCAACAGACAAGAAAGACGTAAACTGTGTATGCTAGTCTTTAACGAACTGAGCGAAATAAACAAAGAAAAACATGGTGTACTTACTGGTCCCTCAATCCAATGGAACAAGCAGATAACAACAGCAAATCAACGCGTTTCAGCCCGTAAGCCAAACATCTTTTCTTTTCCGTGTCAGGATTCGGTGACTGTTGTATTTAATTACCTCAAAATCACAAACACTTCTACGCACTGACCCCAAAAATGAGCCAGTAAACTCCAAAGGCGTGTGTGATAGTTTTCGGTCTGTTTTAAAGACGGACAAGCAGACACACAGGCATGGCGTACATAAAAACATACCGTGGTCAGGACAGTGTCCACTTAGGGACTAACGAGGCCAACAAAACATCAGTTGTGGACAGCTGTTCAATCTCTGTCTTGATAAGCGTGGCCTGCTGGCAGTTACTGGCTGTTAGGATCTGGCTCTCTGCTGCATTAGTCCGTGGAATGATCGACGGAGCGAGGTCTTGTGGCCAGCATGTGGTGTGTGCACGGACAGAGAGAGAGAGAGAGAGAGAGAGAGAGAGAGAGAGAGAGAGAGAGAGAGAGAGAGAGAGAGAGAGGGGCGGATAAGGGGGGGGGGGTAACGAGTGAGTTGTCCTTGGTGAACATTCTGTGGAAAATCCGCTTTGTAAAATAACGTCACAGGCAGATAGAAAACAAATCTTAGGGACAGCTGGCCAATTCCCACACAGAAAAAAATGATGTTGTGACTGTAACGTCATACTGTGAAATACAGTACGACGCTATGCAATGCAATTAATACAGAGGTCACAATGTGTTGCAAAGCAGCGTGACTGAACGCCATAAGCTGCAATCCAATACAACACAGTTCAATACCATGCCATACAATAATAGGCAGTACAGTGCTCAAGGTTGATGGTGAGGGCGATTGGAAGACTGTTTCATCGGATCATGGACACACTCAGCCGTACAAGACAGCGTAAGGGAATGACTAAAACTGTCAAGGAGGTGTTCGGTATGGTTTTGCCAGGAAGGTAGCCCGTTGTGTAAACGACAGCGTGGACTGGAACGTCCTCGTGGTTTGGTCTCTAACTGAGAACAATCACAATATAAGTGAACTAACAACAACAACAACAACAACAATAACTACAACAGTCAATTAATCACCATCACAATCATCATCACCATTTCTATAATAATGATATAAGCAGCAACAACATAGTAGTAGTAGTAGTATAGTATAGTAGTATAGTAGTAGTAGTAGTAGTGGTATTGATAATGATAATAATAATGATAATAACAATAATAATAATAATAATAATAATAATAATAATAATAATAATAAGATAATAATAGCAATAATGACAACACAATAACAATTACACGACGATAATAACAATAATAATAATAATAATATGATAATAATAATAACAATAATAATAATAATAGCAATCATCATCATCATCATCATCATCATCATCATCATCGTCGTCGTGGGTCGTCGTCGTCGTCGTCGTCGTTCGTCGTCGTGGTCGTCGTCGTCGTCGTCGTCGTCGTCGTGGTCGTGGTCGTCATCGTCGTCGTCATCATCATATCACACGTTATCTCTCTCCCTTCTCTCTCTCTCTCTCTCTCTCTCTCTCTCTCTCTCTCTCTCTCTCTCTCTCTCTCTCTGTATGCCTGTCTATCGGTCTGCTTTCTGTCCCTTAAACATAAATAAATGAACAAGCACTTGGATGGAGGAAAACAAGACAAGAGGAAGAGGAGAGGAGGTGGTGGTAGTAGTTGTTGTAGCAGTAGTAGTAGTTGTAGTAGTAGTAGCAGCAGCAGAAGCAGCGGCAGTAGCACTGGTAGTAGTCGCAATTGCAATGGTGGTGGTGGTAGTAGTAGTAGTAGTAGTAGTATAGTAGTAGTAGTAGTAGTAGTAGTAGTAGTAGTAGTAGCAATAAAAGCAGCAATGGCAGCAGCTGGTGGTGGTGTGGTGGTGATGGTGTTACTGCTTTTGATTTTGATTTTTTATGATGATGAGAAGAAGAAGAAGAAGAAGAAGAAGAAGAAGAAGAAGAAGAAGAAGAAGAAGAAAAGAAGAAGAGAGAAGAAGAAGAAAAAGAAAAGATAG
>CM065720.1:48190960-48193460 GCA_033310375.1 Conus canariensis
CTGCTGCTGCTGCTGCTGCTGCTGCTGTCGTTTTTGTTGTTGGTATTGTTGTTTTTTTACTCAATTGCAATGCTTTTATAGATAGATAGATAGATAGATAGATAGATAGATAGATAGATAGATAGATAGATAGATAGGTAGATAGGTAATGTTTTCCCATTGTTTTTTTTTTATCTGATTAATGTTTGCTTTATTTCTGTTTTGCACTTTATTGTGGGACAACTCCTTTCGGTTCAATTCAATTGCCGCTATTTATGGGCTAGCCGAACAATGGGATACATCAGATCTAAACCATTCCATTAAAGATATAATACAATTCAAGTCTGGTGTGTTTTCAACATCTGCAGAAAAGAAACTATCGTGAGCAACTGATATTTCGCATGCTGTATTTTCTTTTCCTTGGCCTTTAAGCATCAGCTCCTTCTGCTTCAGGCTTTGGAGCTCGCGATTTGAATCTTCAAAAACTTGTCGTGTGACCCAGTGAAATGTCAAATGTCTCTTTGGCTTGCCGCAAGACAGCTAACATAAAGAATGCACTCCATATCAGGCAGAGAGTATTAAATTTGATCACTGGCAGATATTAACTGATATAGGGTTTCTCTTCCGAGAATAACTCAAGCATAATGGATATTGGTGTCCCATTTGCTTGGGGCTGGTTATGGCGTATTGTGCACAGAGACGATTGTTTTGTCTCAAATGATGGCATTATAAGCCGCTGGAATTTGCATGAAGATTGATGGAACTAATTAGAACGGGGAAAATATGGAATATTTTTCGCTGCGGGATTCCAAATAGAAACCTTTCTTGGAAAAGCAGAGACTGATTAGGATCCAGATGTATTTTCTCCTCTCTCTCACCAAATGATGCTGCTCAGTGATACTGTCGGTAAAGCATTTACTATTTTATTTCAGTGTCGTCTTTTCATACCATCTCCCACTGCGTGTGCCCTCATGTGTGTGTGTGTGTGTGTGTGTGTGTGTGTGTGTGTGTGTGTGTGTGTGTGTGTGTGTGTGTGTGTGTATGAGTGAGTGTGTGCGTGCGTGAGTGCGTGCGTGCGTGCGTGCGTGCGTGCGTGCGTGCGTGCGTGCGTGCGTGCGTGTGTGTGTGTGTGTGTGTGTGTGTGTGTGTGTGTGTGTGTGTGTGTGTTCAATCAAAATACAGTGTTAGAGGAAGGTTTGGAGAATTGTTATTTTGAATTAAGAAGACTTATACTTAAGGCTACGGATTCTGTAATCCAAAAGTCAAATTAAAGAGTCACCCAAAGAAAGCATCGAACCCATGGTGGGATATTGCGTGTGAAGTCGCCGTGAGTGCGAAAACTAAGGCCTTCAAAAGCTGAATGATAAGCCGTCATACGCAGCCTAAAAGTAGAGTGGAACAGTTACACGCTGAATACAAAAAGCTGACACCAATAGTAACAAAGTTGTTGCTTTTGCAAAGCAGCAATATCACAAAAACTTATTCATCAAATGTTCCAAACACCCAAATGATAGCGCTTTACTTTGGAAAGAAATAAGAAAATCTCAAGGTTCTTTTCATCTCCCAGATCATTTCTTGATGGAAAACGATAAAATCTATGAAACAAATGAGGAGAAAGTTGAATTATTTGCTGACACTTTCGCAGCAATGAATCAGACTGAGCATCTACCTAGAGAAGATCAAGAACGAAGAAGAGCTATTGAAAACGAAGGGAGAAACATTGAACCACATGTCAATGACAACAAAACGTTATATATTAATAAAAATCTAACAATGGAGGAGCTTCTGTATTCACTTCGTCGTCTAAAATCAGGTAAAATTGCGACAGGATTTGATTCCATCTCTTGCAACATGATAAAGCATTTTCCACAAAGCTTTTTGAAAAAAAAAAATCAGAGTTCTTCCAATTATGCTGGAATTCTGGAAAGCTGCCAATGACTTGGATGAAAGCAACAGTTATACCTATCCATAAACTAGGAAAATCAAAAAGAAAATCTAATTTTCGACCCATTTCTTTGACTCCTCACATTGGAAAACTTTTTGAGAGGATAATGAAATTCAGATTAGAACATTTCCTTGAAAAGAATGGGATTTTGCCAATATTTCAAGCTGGTTTCAGAAAAGGAAGAGGTGTCACTGATCATGTTAGTCTTTTAGCTTCACACGTCAAAAAAGCCTTGGCTAAGCGACACTCCACTTCAGCCACGTTTTTTTTATATTCATAGAGCGTATGATTCCGTTTGGCATTTTACATTATTGTCCAAGGCTCATGAAACTGGGATTAAAGGTCGTTTCTACGTGTTTTACAATAATGTTTATCTGGGAGAACGCTACAGGTAAAACTAAATGGTGTGCTGTCAAGTACAAGACATGTTAACATGGGTGTCCCTCAAGGAAGTTTAATTTCTTCAATCCTCTTCTCATTGATGCTTTATGATCTTAACCAGATTGACACGACAGGGCAATTTTAGCTGCTTATACAGATGATTTATCAACTGACAAATCAGTCTTTATTATATTT
>CM065720.1:48203460-48208460 GCA_033310375.1 Conus canariensis
CGAACGGAAATCGTTCCTTGAAATGTAACTGGACACGTCTAGTGATGATGTCATATGATAAAAAAATTCTTTTCTTGATAAAATGGGACAAACGGAATTCGTTCCTTTATATGTAATAATTGTATTCTTGAGGGTTCCATGTCGAAATCCTTTTCTTCAATGTAAACAATCACAGTGTTAATCGAAGAAAATTTTCTATTTTAATGCACCCACTATATTGCAACTTTGTAGATTTTGTTATGGGTATTTTTTCTCCAAGTTCCAGTGAAATGTGTTATGTGAAGAGTGACTGTAGTTACAAACATGAACGATGAATGTGTTGATAATCAAGGTAGCTATCAGTTCCCCCAGGTGTCGGTGAAGCCCCGTGTCCGACCTGGAACTGACTGCCATCCGCTGTGAGGTGCAGTCTGTGTCCAGCCCCTATCTCTACCCTGCCAGGGTATTGAGCGGCTGACCAAGGGTCAGTAGACGTCGTGAGTGCACCGCCAACCGGTGTGGGGTGCAGCACGAGCCCAGCCGCCGTCTCTGCCCCGTGAGGGGGGGGGGGGGGGGGGGGGTTGAGAGCCTCTCCGTGAGGATATCAACAAGCTGGAGTGAGAAAGGGCTTCAGAGTTCGTCAGGACAACGACTTGTGTTTCTTCTGCTGTGTGGGAGTCCTTGGAAAGACTCCACGAACCTACCTCCGTAAGCAGTTTCTTTTCCGTCGTGTCGACGTGTGTTCTGTTGTGTGGGAGTCCCTGGAAGGATTCCACGAACTGCTTTTGTGTGTGACTCCTGTTCTATGTGAAGACTGTGTGATTCGGGCTGGACACGGCCAAGTGCATAGACTGTCCGTGATGACACTGCTGTGGGTGCCAGCCTGGCCTGCTGAGTGAAAGAAATTTGTTATTGTGACAAGATAGTACCTAGTGTTGTTGCGCGCCCTTAATGGCGGTGGCATGAATTAATATTTCTGCTTGTTCTTGTTATGTAATATGCATTTGTTATGATCTGATGGTTCAGGCAGCAAAAGGAAAAAAAGTAGAAACTTAACTTGTTGCCTGCCTATCTATGTTCGTGTGGTGTGGGTGTGTGTAGGGAAAAGTCGTACACGCATCCAAACTTCTTCAGGAGAGAGTCAGACAGTAACACACGCACCGCACACCATCCGTAACAACTGGACCTATGTTTATAGTGGAACAGAAACAAGCATCTATGTAGCACATTCTCTCTCTCTCTCTCTCTCTCTCTCTCTCTCTCCTCTCTCTTCTCTTTCTCTGTGTGTGTGTGTGTGTGTGTGTGTGTGTGTGTGTGTGCGCTTGTGTGTACATGCGTGTGTTATCTGTCCACCTGTGAGTGACTGAAGAAAACTTGCTATTTCTTTGTCTTTTTCCCCTCTTTTTTTCGTTATGTGGAAGAAGAAGTAGAAGAAGAAGAAGAAGAAGAAGAATGCAAACCAGCTAAACCTTAGCGTATACTCACACGCTGGATTTTTTTTATTTGATCCTACCGACCTAACCAATTACCTGGATACTGCACTAATAAACTGATTTACATTCAAGCAAACAAATATACTAACAAATTGACGAAACGAGTATTCTGAGACATTTTGCTCGCTGTCAGAGGGTACACGTCATTAATCACTAAGCCATCCCCCTCTACTCGGGAAGTGATCCCACCCAAGAGCCAAAGTGACGGCAATAATCTCCACAGTTCAATGCCAAAATGAACACTGTTTTCATGTTCATTACGGCAAATTTGAATTAGGTGGTGATGACTTCAAAACAGTCAAAAAAACACAGACTCACGCACAGAGAGAAACACACACACACACACACACACACACAACAAGAGAGAGAGAGAGAGAGAGAGAGAGAGAGAGAGAGAGAGAGAGAGACAAGACCAGACAAGAGAACAGAGACAGACGATCCCCATCCCCACCCCCACCCCCACTCGGAACATCTCATAGCCCTCGCTCCTATCAATTCATTCACTATCTATCTGTCCATCTTCTTCCACGCTCGGCACATCCTCGTTCTCTTGACAACCCTGCAGATTCAGATGGAGTTTAGTGCTATTGTATCGCACCAGCGGTCCAATCGTCCCTAAGGCCACTCAGAGATTCAATTGTCTGTCAGGATGAGAAGCGTGAAGCCTGACTGGAGGCTGCCAGTATGAGCCCCGGCGGAAATGCCAAGAGGCGTCATTAAAACTGAAACGGCGTTATGACAAAGGCTCGCCCTGCCCACATCCCGGTCGTAAACGACGCGGTGAGCTCCATCGCGAATGACAAACTCCCGCGCTTTGATATTGAACTGCTCTCGCATCCCTGTTATCGCAGCAGGCTTTGCCTCGCTTCCACGCACGTGTGCGCGTGTTGGTGGTGGTTGTTCTCTCATGAATAACGAGCGATACTTTTTAATTTGTCTGCAGGAGATAAGCAGTGAGGAGGGGAAAAAAAAAAGAGCAGCACTACAGGCGAACGATCGTTGTGGTTTGCAGATCAAGTGAGACTGAGATGGACGAGGGGATGATGAAAGAGGAGACAAGGATAAGGGAGAGAAGGAGGATATGAAAGCTGAAGATAGTGATAAGGTCATGGGAATGGGTTACTCCATGATGTATGCCTTACACAAGACTGGGGACAGACAGCGGTGAAGACTGTCAGCTGACAGCCTCAACATCAAGGATCTATCATCATAGGACAACGACTATGATAAAGTTGGTGACGATGGCGATAAATTCATAAATCATTATTTTGGTACACGTCAACTGAAATGTCTTCTTGACCTGCTTGCCCATATCGCTATTATGTTGTTTAAATTGTGGGTGCTACTTTAATTTCAAAACGCTGACAATGTATTCTCAAATCAATGAAATGTCAATTTTGGAACTAAAATGATAAAAACTAACAAACAACGCGTCAACAGCAGCAGCACCACCACTGAAAAAGAATGATTCCAAATGAGCCCCCCCCTCCCCTCTCTCTCTCTCTCTCTCTCTCTCTCTCTCAGACTGAGCAATGCTTGCTATCACTGGATGTGTCAAAGTTCTTTCGTCTTTCAGAATAAGGTACTTGCTTGGGCAAAGAAATATTCCGTTTGTAGTTTCGTCCTGAAACCTTTACTTGTCTTGATAGATAGATAGATAGATAGATATAGATAGATAGATAGATAGATAGATATAGATAGATAGATAAAAATAAAGTAAGATATTTACCGCCCATACTGGACGCTCTTTGATAAGGAGTTTCCAAACCGGCACATAACAGACATGAGGCTTTAAAACAATTTAAATTGTATATTTGGCGCCGCCCCTCCCCCATCTACCTATCCATTCCAACTACTCTTTGGTGTGAATTTTCTCAATTGACAGGGGGCGTAAAAACAACTGAAAGTGAAAACCTACATGTCGTTTTTTTTTTTTTTTTCCTTTTTCCTCCAACGGCCGCTCTTTAATGTGAAATGTCTACACTGGCTGATGAGAGAGAGAGAGAGAGAGAGAGAGAGAGAGAGAGAGAGAGAGAGAGAGAGAGAGAGAGAAGAGAGCATTCAGAAGGAATATACTTACATTTCTTTCTTTCTGTCCTTCACCCCACTCCCCACACCCTCCCACACTGACTGCTGTATGCCCCCCCCCCCTCCCCCCTCCTCCTCCCCCTTTTTAATCTGTGCTATGTTTGAATATGATAGCAGCCAACAGCAGTGATTATCGTTTTATTCAGTGTAGATGCTCTCTGTCTTATCTCTTGTATAAAATAACATAGGCTGTATTAAGTTGTGGTACGAGCCGTTGTTATAATCTGATGTTAACTATTCCGTTCTTCGAAGCAGCAACTTCGGTTTTGTGTATGTTGTTATTGCGTATTTGTTCTTGAATTCCTGTTGTATTTCATTTCAGGAAAAAAAAGCACTATCAATATTCGATGTACCCATGCAACTTACCCAACACTGAGTACACATTTTCTGAAGGTGCTTCGCTCAAGCTAACTCAACACTAAAGTGAGGTCTGCGTTACTCCTACAATATTTGAATGTTTTTGACTGTGTAAATACACAGCTTTCAACGGCTTATGCGCATATCTCTCTCTCTCTCTCTCTCTCTCTCTCTCTCTCTCTCTCTCTGTCTCCCTCCCTCTCTCTCTCTAACACACACACACGCGCGTGCGCGCGCGCAGACACACACACACACACACACACACACACACACACACACACACACACACACACACACACACACACACATCACATTCAAACGCATCCTGTCTCTTTCCGCACACGAAATTTAATATGCCATCATTTGCAGGTTGCTATTGCTAAGAGGAAATGTGTGCAGTCAATCTCGAATTTGTTCTACCCAGCGGCACTAGGAATGAAATAATGAAATGACTTCCTGCCACAAAGGAGAGAGAGAGAGAGAGAGAGAGAGAGAGAGAGAGAGAGAGAGAAGAGAGAGAGAGAGAGAGACGAGAGAGAGAGAGAGAGAGAGACAGAGACAGAGACAGAGAGACAGAGAGAGACAGAGAACAATAGCGATGTGAAAGGATAAACCATAAAAAGTGTGGGTGCGCTCGATTTACACCATATCGTTTTTAGTGATCACAAAGAGCGGAAAGGACACAGAATTCAAAAGAAATTGCGTGGAGAGAGGAGCTACTCTGTCCTCTGTTTGTTGATCAAAAAGGCAAAATAATCCAAGATCGAAGAGAGAGAGAGAGAGAGAGAGAGAGAGACAGACAGACAGACAGACAGACAGAGAGAGAGAGAGAGAGAGGCAGGTGGGGGGGGGGGGGGAGAGACGATTACAAAGTATATGTGTAATGATAAGGAGAAATAACAATTTGGAAATGGGATTCTGAAACTGAATAACTTTAATCATTTGGATGTTTTCAAAAGTTCTTTTAATCCGTTAGATGCAACAACAACAACAACAACAACGACAACGACAACAGGAACAATACAACAACAACAGCAGCAACAACGACACTACTACTACTACTACTACCACTGCTACTACTAC
>CM065720.1:48215960-48220960 GCA_033310375.1 Conus canariensis
ACAGCTCAATAAAATAATGATTCAAACAGCTTGACACAGCTCAATAAAATAATGATTCAAACAGCTTGACACAGCTTGTCACAACACTGTTGGACCCAAACCAGCCAACACATGCTCAGTTAACATTACAAAAAAAATACCCTCTTTCTCTCTGGAAGACTAGGACCTCAACCACTAGGCCTATATTACGGTTGCCAAAGTCAACTAACAAGAAACTCTATCTTCCTAGTAGCTCCTAAGTCATTCTGTCTTTTTTTTTTCTTGATGTAATATTATATGCGTCATAAGTGCTACAGAGCTAAAGTAAACAAAAATGACGTTTTAAATTTCTTAAAGGTCGCTGGATTTGGCGCTGCGTTTATATGTCCGGATATTCCACCACACAGGGACAGAGACTGAGAGAGGAGACAGGGAGGTTATGTGGGCACAGCACTGTGCTGGTTCTGGATGGAAATTGTTGTAAACTGGAGGAAATCAGAGGAAATGGAGGAGGATGTCAAACGGACACACAGACACAGACACAGACACACACAGACACACACACACACACACACACCTCACTTTTTAATCGCGCCCTGCCTCTTCCTGCACAAGACATCTCCAATGCTATCAACAGCAGGTGCTGAGAGGAAATATGTGCAGTGAATGTCGAATGTGTTCCACCCAGCGGCACTGGAATGAAATGATGAAATTGCCCCTTCTCCTACATAGGAGAGAGAGAGAGAGAGAGAGAGAGAGAGAGAGAGAGAGAGAGAGAGAGAGACAGACAGACGACAGACAGACAGACAGACAGACAGACAGAGTTTAAATGTTATTTCTTTTAAGCTAGAGTCTCTTTTGAGAACTGTTAAGTCTGGCAGTTAACACTAGTGATAAAGATTTAACGTTGCAAACTTGTTTCATGCTCAGCAACATACCTATGTAGAATAATAAAACAACACTGAGCGACAGGAATAGGAATGTTTACATTCGTGTACACTATCTTATGCACTTTCGTATTTCGTCCCTACAAAAATGTCACAAAGTTGTAAAGGATTTTTTTTAGACTGAAATTGATATTGTTGATATCATCATTTTAAGAAAACACCCAAAAATACATGATAGATAGTAGGGATTGCATCAACAACAATGGAAAAGTATACAGAATGTTAAACGTATGGGTGTACTCGATTTAGAAAATTTGGTGTTAGCTGTTCACAAAGACCAGGAAAGACATCGTGATTCCAATGGAAATGCTTGTAGAAAGAGGCACTTCTGTGTTCTGTCTGCTCTGTCTCGTCTGCCTGTTGTTCAGTTTGGGAAAAGGAAGCCAAAATTGAAATGAGAGAGAGAGAGAGAGAGAGAGAGAGAGAGAGAGAGAGAGAGAGAGAGAGAGAGAGAGAGAGAGAGAGCGCAATAGGACACATCTCATAGTGCTCACACCTATTAGTCCATCCATATACCGATCCAGCCGTCCGTTTAAATCTATACCTGCACATCCTTGTTCACCTAACAATCACACAGATGTAAGATGGAATTCATGACTTTTGTATTGCACCACTGATCTGGCCATTCCTAAAGTTACTCAAAGGTTCATTGGTCTGTAGGGATGACAAGCGTGGGGGGGCTCTTGGGAGGCTGCTGGTATGAGCCTTGGTGAAGAGGCGAACATGCTTAGTTAAAACTGAAACGGCATTATAACCAAGGCCTGCCCTACCACATCCCGCACATGAAGCTATCACGTGCTCCATCGCAGATGGTAAACTCCCATGCTTTGACACTGAATTCTTCGTGCTTCGCTGTTATCTCAGAGAGGTTTGCTTTGCTCGCAGTCACGTGCGAGTATGCACGTGGTGGTTGTTTCCTCATGAATATCGAGCGACTTTTTAAAAATTTGTTTGCAGGTGATAAGCAAAGAAAAAGAGCAGCACCACTAGCAAATGATCATTGTGGTTTGCAAATCAAGTGAGATTTAGATAGACTACAGGATAATGAAAGAACGAAAAGGATGAGGGAGGGAGGAGGGGATTTAGTAGTGGAGGTTGGTAATAATGATTGGTTCAAGGTCGTAAGAATGGGTCATTCCATTATATCTGTCCTCCATGAATCTGGGGTACAACAGCAGCGGGCTTTCTCAGCTGACTACCCGAGCTTCAAAGATCTATCATCAAAGAGGATACAGTAACGAAGGTGATGATGACGATAATGATGATGATGGTGATGATGATGATGATGATGGGTGGTGGTGGTGGTGGTGGTGGTAATGATGATGATGATGATATGATGGTGGTGGGTGGTGGTGGTGGTGGTGATGATGATGATGGTGATGATGATGGTGTGTGGTGGTGGTGGTAATGATGATGATGATGGTGGGTGGTGGTGGTGATGATGATGATGATGATGATGATGATGATGATGATGATGATGATGTAACTGGTCCATCAGGATGATGATGATGATGATGATGGTGGTGGTGGTGGTGGTAATGATGATGATGATGTGATGATGATGATGATGGATGAGATGATGTAATTGGTCCATCAGGATGATGATGATGATGATGATGATGATGATGGTGATGATGATGATGATGATGATGATGATGGGAATTGGTCCATCAGGATGATGATGATGATGATGATGATGATGATGATGATGATGATGGTGTTGTAATTGGTCCACCAGGATCAGAAGTTTGGGGACTTACAAGAGGCTGTCAGTATGAGCCCCAGAGGAGATGCGCAGAGGTGTCATAAAAACTGGAACGGCGTTGTGACAAAGGTTCGCCCTGCCACATCACGCGCACCATGAGCTCCATCACAGAGGACAAACCCCCATGCTTTGATATTGAATTGCTCTCGCTTCAATGTTTTCATGGTAAGGTTTGCGTTGCTTCTATGCATGTGTGCAGGTGTCGGTGGTGGTTATTCTTTCACAAGTATCAAGCGAATGTTTTTAATTTGTCTATGAAAAAGCAGGGAGGGGAGGGGGTGGGGCAGTGCTACTGACAAACGATTGTAGGTCAAATGACATTTAGATGAAGGAGAAGATAATGTAAGAATAGAGAAGACAGAGGGAAGGAGGAGGGATTTAAAAGTGAAGAGTAGTGAAAAGGATTGTGTCAAGGGCATGGGGATGGGTATGTTTCCTCTACATGACTGGGAACTGACAGTGTTGAAGTTTCACACCTGCCTAAGCTTTAAATGTCTACCATCGAATGATGACAAAAATGTTAAGACTATGTTGTTGATGTTGATGATGATGAGGATGATGATGATGATGATGATGATGCTGATGCTGATGCTGATGATGATGATGATGATGTATTTGGTCACCGTCAAAAACCATCATTTTAGGACAAGTCAGTCACAATGTGTCCTTGACCCACTATCCCGTATCACTTTAATGTTCTTTATTAGTGTAGTCAATAGTTGATTGCCAAAGGTCAAAAACATCTTATCAAATCAATAAAATGTTATACTCAGATCTAAAAGCAAACAAACAACACAAACATCACCATCATCACCGCCACCACCATCACTAACAACCACTACAACAAAGAATAATTCTGTGTGACTGCTGGCAACCCCCCCCCCCTCTCTCTCTCTCTCTCTCTCTCTCTCTCTCTCTTCAGCAATGCTTGCTATCACTGAATGTGCTTAAGAGTCTGACAGCTTTTGAACATTAAATCTTTTTTTTTTTTTTTGCTGTCCCAACCCCTGCGCCACATCAGAGGCAATGCACCCACGCCGCTCATTCCGACACCCCGTCCACAGCCACAGCCTGGTCGGCCCCGCCGCAGCCCCGGCACCAGCAATCCACAGGGAGCAGTCAATGTCAAGTCGTTCAGAGGCAACCCACCAGAGGAGACACTGCACTGCTGCCGAGTCACTTCGGTGGTGTTCAGTGGCGCCTGTTCTGATCTAACATATGCAGGACACCACCTACTAAGCCCCCTACTGACGACAATAATTGCTTAGTCGCGGAGCCGGCGTGAGTGAGCTCTCCCTCTGGAGGGCGCCACCACGTCCGTCCAACGACAGCCCCCATGGAGTCGCCAATACCGGTGACCCCGACGGAACCAAACCAAGGCCACAGACGTGGAGATGACATCGAAATTGAGGTCACCATGAGAGCAGGGCATGAAGGGCTACATAATTTGAGACTTTTTTTTTTTTTTAATGCTGATCAATGAGAATGAGGATGATTAAGATGATGCTACGGATTTCCATTTCGGTCTGAGACTACATGACAGGGCTGTACTCTACGCTTCCTTTCATAATATATCCCGGCGTCAACCAGGCCCGAGAGATACAGGTACCTGCAGTGTTGGTCAGAATATTGAGCAACACTCTCAGAAACGCATCCATTAAGTGGATGAAACTCGACTGTGTGGTCCCAGTCTTCCCAGCTGAGTCCGCAGCAAACTCAACTCTGGGTAGGAGCCGGTCGGGGCAGAAAAACCCGCATGACTTCTGATGGGATTCGAACCCACGACCTCCCAGCCGGGAGTCCGCGACGCTAACCACTTCGCCACGGCGGCTGGTCTGAACATTAAATCTTTGAACTGTCTGATTAATGATATGTATAACACCCCAGTGTTTTCTTTGTTTATCTTTCACAGTAAATAGTTGCTTGCGTAAACGGATATTCCATTTGCAGTTTTGCTCCAAAACTTTCACTTATCTCAATGTGTATGCCTAATTCAGATGATTTTTTTTTTCACACACGCTAACATCTGTTTGGCATGAAGTTTCTAAACTTGCCGATAACATAGAAGAAGCCTAAACCCATTCAGAATGAATGCTTGACTTTCTTGCTTTCTTTTATAGCCCTCAGTTGTATACATTACTTTCGTATCGTGATAGTAGATGATAGCATTAAGATAAAAATGTCTGTAGTTTTATCAAAAGTAAAGGTACCGTGCTTTACACGTGGCAACGGTAACCTAGACTGTATTATTCATGGCGCATGCTATTGTTATAGTCTGATTTTTACTCTTAAGTTTTCGTATGTTGTAA
>CM065720.1:48228460-48235960 GCA_033310375.1 Conus canariensis
ACGAGGGAGGGAGAGAGAGAGAGAGAGAGAGAGAGAGTAGAGAAGAGAGAGAGAGAGAGAAACGAGACAGAGAAAGACAGACAGACAAACAGACAATTGAATCAGACAAGCCAACTTCATGGAGAATCACACAGAAATAAGACTGAAAAGAAAGAACATGTGAAGCAGTGAGATAAGAGTGGGGTGGTGTAAAGTACACCTTTGGAAAGGGAAGGAAGGCAGTCCTTGCCTACTTTACTTCTCCATCAGTCACAGACAGGTTCCAAATGTGTAGTAGCATCAAGTATTTTATGTAACCAATGATGCTTATATTATGTGAAGGTCCTCTTCAGAGTTCTCTGCTTTACGGAACCCTTGAATGTGCATTTGATTCCGGTCGCAAACAACTTCCTAATGTTTTGTTATGACGTGGTAAATGCTATTGAGGAAACAGTTCAGGCTTTCAGACTTACGGTTTTCATGTAACTTTGATTGATTCAGCGAGAGTAATGGACATTGACTTCGCAATGAATGGCACAGTGACATTTGGACGAGAAATCAGCTTGATTCAGTGTGATAACACCATTCACAGCACACACACACACACACACACACACACACACACACACACCACACACACACACACACACACACACACACACACACACGCACGCACGCAAGCACACACACACACACACACACACACACACACACACACACACACACACACACACACACACACACACAACACACACACACACACACACACACACAACCACACACACACACACACCACCACATGCACGCACGCACGCACGCACATACGCACGCACACACACGAAACAACAAAACTTGGTGATCACATAATATTCGCTTCGCCACATGTTGAGTTAGAAAAGAGAGAGAGAGAGAGAGAGAGAGAGAGAGAGGAGAGAGAGAGAGAGAGAGAGAGAGAGAGAGGAGGGGTGGGGGGTGAGAATAGAGAAACTGGAGAAAGAAGGACAAGCAAAACGGTAATAAAAGCTGGCCTTCTACATAGTTTATGTAACTTGAAAGGAAGGTTAATAATTCCAGCACGTTGAACTTTAACAACATCCTCTGTAGTAACATGTCAAGATACCCATCTCTCCGCTTTTCTTTCAAAGACACTTTGTCCATGCCAAAAAAAGAAGCAAAGAATGGTGTTATATGTCAAAGCGGTTGTTTGAAGCTTTAGAAAATATAGGTTTTACAAGATTAGAATTCTAGAAACCTGAGAACGAGATTTTTTCCCCATGCAGGGGCTCCTGTTGCAGTCAAACTTTTTACCAGCCTAACAAGAAGTATGGAAAAATAACCTTTCAACCGGAGACCAAAGATGTTTACAAGTTTCAGTTATATATCTGGAACCGGTGGTGTAGTGTACAAAGAGAGCTGGGACACACACACACACACACACACACACACACACACAACACACACACACCGCACACACGCACACACACACACACACACACACACACACACACACACACACACGCACGCACACGCACACGACTGTCAGTGAATCTCTCGCAGTCGCAGTCATTAATAGCATTTTTAGAAACACCAGATCGGAATCTAGAAACTTACTTAACTTCAGACGTTTGTTCAAGTCAATTCAAATGTTTTACATTTTGAACCCTGCAAAAAGTCCACATGCACTAACTCTCCCTTCGTTTCTTCTTCTTCTTAATTCGGAGATGAGAAAAACTTTTTACTACACTCATGTAAAACCTAACATTCCTTCAATGGCCCCCACATATTCTAACCGAGGTTGCAAAAACTTGAAACGGATTTTGCTAAGTAGTTTCTTTTGTCTCTTCTTCCAGATCAAGTAGTGTTTTGTGAGCGTTTTGGTAATGGTCTGTCATACTCAAGTGGGACCTGTATTCAAATGGTTGAAGTGCTAGGCTATGGAGCTGGCGGTCGTGAGTTTGAACTACTCCTTAGGTTGTTTTTTTCTTCTTCTCCACCAGCCGTAAAACCGCTTCTGATCACCAAGAGATATATGGGTACCTGATTCAGTTCCAGGAAGGTCAAAGATGGCGAAATGAATTATATACGATCCGATTCCATGATGACATGCTCTAGACACAACAAACCTCTGATGTGTCTTTGTCTCTACTGCCATCAGGCCATGAGATATTAATCTTTAACATTCTAACCTGATAGCACAAATGGTTTTTCATTTCAGCCAGTAATAGACGAAACGTATGACAAACGTTCATACAATACCTATCCAGGGTTTTGTTTTGTTTTGTTTTGTTTGTTTTGCTTTGTCTTGTATACAAGATCATTGAGTGTCTGGATTTCAGCTCCTATAAACTCCTTCACCGCAAAAACGTTAACTTGTTTTCCCCCTCACACTGATAAGCTGTATCATTATTGAGCAGTGGGTGGATCTAATGAATAAACAGTTTCAATAATTCAGAGCTTTTTTTTTGTTTTTTGCCGAATATGAAAAGATAAGTGGTTTCTTGTTCTTCGTTTTTACTTTCCTAAATGTTATTTGTTTTTGCCTGAAGAAGACCCAAGAGGTCGAAATTATTGTTTTGTCCTGTACTCTGATTGTCTGTGTCCTTGGCGGTAACTACCCCCTTTTCTTTCTATATTTTAATTTCAAAAGGAATTCCTAGTGTTTTATATTTAGCACTTAAAAAATATGTATAACACATATTAGTGTGTGTGTGTGTGTGTGTGTGTGTGTGTGTGTGTGTGTGTGTGTGTGTGTGTGTGTGTGTGTGTGTGTGTGTGACTTTACTTGCTGTTTGATATCAATCAAAAGAAAAAGGAATTTTGCTTTGAAAAAAAGCAACAACAACAAAGCAATATACTAAGGCATTGATATCCATTTACCACCGAAATATCGATGTTCTTGTTAACCACCTTTCCGTTCCTGCTGAATAACCACCATTTTTGTGATTATCCTGCTTTGATTCAAATTCATTTCAAAATCAAGAGAAAATGTGTGTTGCTGTATAATGTTTAAAAAACTCGTAACGTCCACGAATTGCTTCAAATTTCTATGCAAATATACATCATACACATCAAACAGAACAAGAAGCTTGGATCAATCGAGTCGCATGCTAACTATTTTCAAGTCCTTTAACAGTAGAAATGGTTATGACAAAAGAAAACAACACTTGTCTCTATGTATCACCCTGTCTTACGCCATAGGTACATTTAATACAAGAAAGAAAAAAAAAACATACGTGCATACCCTGACGTGGCTTCTTGTGGTGGGCCTGGCCTTAAACATCACGAACTGAACTGAAGTGAACCTCCTTGCAATAGATATCATATGTTTTCCCAATGTTCATATATATGGAGAGAGAGAGAGAGAGAGAGAGAGAGAGAGAGAGAGAGAGAGAGAGAGAGAGAGAGAGAGAGAGAGAGAGAGAGAGAGAAGCATAAAAGGGGAAGAACGGGAGTGGCGGGCTGACGATAGAAGAGCCGTAATTACATTGTATGCACTCGGTTGATACCCCGGTACCGGTGCGAGCGGAGGGAATCGTGTACAGCGATGAAAGCATCCCATTTCGCCCTCTTTGCTGCGTCTGCTTCTCTCTCAACATCGCTTTGTCAACGTCAACAGCTAGACAAGTGCTGTACAAAATGGATGGGAACGGGCATGCACGTCTTGTGTATGTTTGAGCGGGGGGGGGGGGGGGGGGGGGAGGGGAGGAGGGGGGCTTGGAGGTGCGGGAATCTGGGAAGGAATGTCGTCAGTGCGAGGTTGGCGAGGAGGGAGAGAGGTATTCAGGAATTGCCGAGTATTACATCCGTGTTATGTAAGCATGTGCCAATAGAAGATAAGAAGTGGTGGTGGGGGGGGGGGAGGTGGGAGGGGGGGGGGGAGGGCGGGGGGGGGGTAGGGAGGAGGGGAAGGGAGGCATGGAAAAGTATGAATGATGGAGAGCGACACATTCACATATTTCAATTTCTTGCAATCTCTCTCTCTCTCTCTCTCTCTCTCTCTCTCTCTCTCTCTCTCTCTCTCTCTCTCTCTCTCTCTTCCGGCCACAAGTACAAGAGGTATTTTGTGAGTGATTGCCAATATTCCTCTTAACAAATATCCCCCCCCCCCCAACATACCTATCTATCTATCTATCTATCTATCTATCTATCTATCTACTGAACTGTCAATCGATATGCCTATCTTTTTTAGCTAGCTAGCTAGTAAGCTATCTATCTATCTATCTATCTGTCTATCTATCAAATATCTTACAAATCTCTCTCTCTCTCACTCTCTCTCTCCCTCTCTCTCTCTCTCTCTCTCTCTTCTTTATCAATCTATCATTATTTGTTTGCCTATATCCGTCTCTCCATCTATTTTAGCTAGTATATATCGCCACAAAGTGATCAACACAATTTCAAAGTCAGTGGTCCCGTCTGTCACTTGTTGAAACCAACACCAATGGAAATGATAGACAACCACAGAAAGGCTAGCCTCCTGCCGTTCGATTCCCATTGAATTAAGCGACAAAGGAAACTATGTGTTGTAGATTTGTTGGAAAGATCTACACGTCGTGGACTAGATACAGCAGTGATGGTTCACAAACATTGTCACCGTTCCAGAAAAAAAATAAGAAGACAAAAAACTAGTTTGATTCACCCTGGTTGATAAGGGAAAAAAAAAAAAAACAAAAAACAAAAAACAAAAACGAATGCATCTTTTCTGCGCTGTCCTGATGTGATAGATTTAAAAAGAAAAATAACGTACTTACCACTCAAATATCACAAATAACCTAACTAGTTCTATCTTGGTATGCCACCACTATCAAGGAACATAAGCAGTATTTTTGTTTGTTTGTTTTTTTGTTGTAAATATTAACAATGATGCTGCGTCAAATCATTACGTTGTGATATTCTTGTTTATTTCCTTGCGTTCGTGTGTTCATAAGTACCACGCACATGTATACGTTATGCATTTACGTAATGTGTCCCCATTGTGAACATCTCTCCCCTCTCTCTCTCTCTCTCTCTCTCTCTCTCTCTCTCTCTCTCTGTGTGTGTGTGTGTGTGTGTGTGTGTGTGTGTGTGTGTGTGTGTGTGTGCCTGTCTGTCTGCAGCCCATGCTTTTACAGACCGGCGTGGCATAGTGTTTTCTCAGCTTTACGTTATCGTGGCTTTGTCTGGTTCCAAACTGTACAATGCATGTGCAACAAGAATCCAAAGCATCAGCAGATAAGGGGAAAGAACGCCGGGGAAAAAAGGGAACAAAAAAAAAACCAAGACATAGCAGGCATCTTTTCACACGTAACAACGTAACAATCATCATGCTCTTTTTTTCTTCTCTTCCCTTGCTAGCGTTTCTGCCCTCCACCCCCACCCCCAACTCTCTCTCTCTCTCTTCACACACACACACACACACACACACACACACACACACACACACACACACCACACACACACACGTACACGCACACGCACACACACACACACACACACACACACACACACACGTACACGCGCGCGCACACACACACACACACACACACACACACACACACACACACACACACACACTTTCGTTTTGGGGAGAGTGTTAAAACGGGGATAGTGGGTGGCTGATGGTAGTGGATCTCTCTCGCTCTCTCTCTCTCTCTCTCTCTCTTGCTGGCCTCCCTTGTTCGGCATACGGCAAGACGTGTTTCAGCCGCTCCGGTAAGTTGCTACTCTTATCAACTGTAAGTCGTACAGCATGCCTGTTTCAAGGTCTCCCATCCACTGTAGCAACCACACGCAATGCTGCACTGGAAGAAATGACATTGTCGTCATTTAAAATAGAGGGCAGAGGAAAACAAACTCGTCGTTCTGCGGTTTACTTCAAGTACAGAACAGCCCCCTGCCACGCAAACTCAAGGCCACAGCATTGGGTATTGTTGCAAGTGCCCGTCACAACTGAACAGGGATAGGCACAGAGCAGAGACCTACAGAAGCAATGAAAAGAAAAACGCGAGTGAAAATTTATGTTCTGCATCCGGTTTATTTTTGCCGACACATCCTAGTGTATTTTACCACGTTGACAGAACCAGCGAGAGTCGTGTTACATGTGATGAGATTTTCAAGTGTGACAACCATCTCCCTCCGTCTGTAACTCGGCCTGCAGAAGAAACACAGCACAGTGACAAGCAGAGATCGACTTGGAGCAGTGTAACAAAGAATCTGTGACAGTTTCACTCGACGAAGTGTCGGTCTTGGATTTTGGATCAGTGAAGCCAAACGCTGATCAAGACTGTGTTAATAAATATTGTGAGGTGGTTTGTGATCCGGACAGGCCTCCGGTCAATGAACAAGAGAACGATCCTCCAGAGAACGTGACTACCAGTGACATTATGGCGTACCTGGAAGGATGGAAAGCGTTCATTCCATTGACAGAGAAAATGCGCACCTGACTTCCAGCGGCAATTCAGCTGCGGAGAACGGAAATCTTGTTGACTGTGGATAAACATTTTGGAAGCCTCAATGACAATCACATCGGTGTTCGAAGTTTGTTAATTATTTCCGTGATTTGTTTTCCTCATCGCGATGTTGTGTTCCGACATTCATTGCTTGTGTGCATTCCTTGACATTCATTTTCGAACATCCCCACCCCCTTCGTAACGCCTGCATTAGAATAGGCTTTGTAAGCTTAACTCATTAAATCATTCGTTCGTTCGTTCTCTCTCTCTCTCTCTCTCTCTCTCTCTCTCTCTCTCTCTCTCTCTCTCCGTTAGTTAGGATTTTCCTGCTTATTTGCTGATTTAAGTAAACCTCTATGTTTTTATATTCCTCGACACGTATGAAGTCAGTAAACAGTCTAAAAAAAAGAGACAGCCTTGAGCGAAAAAAGGAAATGCGATGAATCCATATATGATACCATAAATGCCATTAAGTGGTCGTTTCTGTCATGTATAGATATAGCGACTACCGGATTTAAACAGGTCACTCAGCTAGGAATAGCATTTACTTGGAGCTTTCGACAGACCTCCGTCTGTCTTCTTCAGCGGTGGTGTGGCTACTGGGTGAACTGGCGTTCAGTGCACACGACCATGGGTCGAACCCTGGTCATGTGACTGAACAATGAGGGTGTTGTACACCGATGGCAAGGTGTGTCTGCCCCGGTCCCGGTTGAGTGTGGGGTTGTTGGCGGCAATATGTATAGCCTCCTTCACCCCACGCTGAAACCATCTATTGTCACGGTCGAGAACGCTGATGTTTTCATAATCGAACTGATGTTGCTGGGCGTGTAGGTGGGCGCCTACTGGTGATGATTCCCTTTTGTGTTCTGTCAAGCGCTTTCGAAGGTTTCTCTCAGTTTCCCCGACATAGTTCTCCTCACAGTCACGACAGTCTGTTTGGTAGATATGTATAGATATCCCCCCCCCCCCACCTGAGGAAAGGAGCGCGTCTACAACATTATATAGCCGATAATCCTCAGTTGAGACGTGTTTCTATTCTCGTTTTTTTTTCTTTTTTTTTCTATTTTTCCATTTCTGTTTCGCATCTTGATCGATT
>CM065720.1:48255960-48265960 GCA_033310375.1 Conus canariensis
TACACTGTTATTAGGGATAGGGTATGGATGAGTACATTCTATGACACAAAGTTCAAGACAAGGGTTTGGGATCGATATCGTACCGTGAGGTAAAAGCCCACTGTGATTTGTTTTCAACAGATCTATATTAAAGGGTCAGGGCGGTCAGAAGATATCTTGTGAAATTGGAGTAAATAATACACATTTTCATGTGGCCATTGTGCGGGTAATAATTTGGCTAGGTTGAGAATGGTGCTACTAAAACAAAGATAGAAGTAGAAGAAGAAGAAGAAGAACAAGAAGAAGAAGGACAGAAAAAAAAAATAACCATGGCACTTATGCAAAGGTGGGAGGAAGAGGAGGAGGAGGGTTGGGAAGGAGGAGAGAGAGAGAGAGAGAGAGAGAGAGAGAGAGAGAGAGACAGACAGACAGACAGACAGACAGACAGACAGACAGACAGAGACAGAGACACAGAGACACAGAGAGAGAGAGAGAGAGAGAGAGAGAGGAGAGAGAGAGAGAGAGAGAGAGAGGACAGTGAAAAGGGTATACTGTCTGACAAAAAGACACCCACCCACCAAAAAAAAAAAAAAAAAAAAAAAAATGGCAGGCAGGGTTTTTTGTTCGTTTGTTTGTTTGTTTTTCCCCCGTTAAAACGTCACGTCAAAACTAATCAACAGAGTCAATTCATGACTCGGTACCCCGAGCGCCCCCACCTACATCCTCAAATGGCGCGGGGGTTCTGGTGTAATAACCTGTCAGCATCAATACCTGTTTTGCCTTAAGTTAAAACCAACCCACAGCTCACCTTGCTGCAGGCGGTCACTGATTAGCCACGTCTGCTCCGCTCCTAGAGCCCTGGTTCAGTACACAAGGCTTCTGTCAGGCCCTCTGTGTGGTTCTCAGTCCATAAGTTGGGGAGGGGGGTGTTGAGGGTGAACACACACACACACACACACACACACACACACACACACACACACACACACACACACACACACACGCACACACATTGAATTTGTATGTTAATTGCTTTATCCATATTTGCATATATTTGCATCTCGTCGTAAATTTATTTGTGTGGAGAATTGCTTTCTCATGCAATGGCTAATTACTTGCCAGTTGGTAGTTTAAATGACATTTCTGAAGTGGGTTTTGGTTTGTTTGTTTCTTTTTCCTAATTTTAACTTTATATAGATTTCCGTCTGTTAAGAGTTGGACAAGAAAAAGCCCAATTTTATTTCTTCTTCCCTCACCCTGCCCTTCCTATTTCGTCAAAAGAAAAAAAAAATCTCTCTCTCTCTCTCTCTCTCTCTCTCTCTCTCTCTCTCTCTCTCTCTCTCTCTCTCTCTCTCTGGGCTGGAAAACGTATTTCCATGCTCCCACACGTGTATGTGTGCGTGCGTGCGTGCATGCGAACGCGGATGTGTGTGTGTGTGTGTGTGTGTGTGTGTGTGTGTGTGTGTGTGTGTGTGTGTGTGTGTGTGTGTGCGTGCGTGCGTGCGTGCGTGCATACCTGAGTCATTTCATCCTTTCATTCATTATTCCCTGACTATACCCACATCCATTCACACACCACACCTCCACCTCTACCACTCCCATGTTCCCCTGGCCCTCTAAACTGACACTTCATGTTCTTCTTTGTCTTGCAGATAGAGCAGTCTCCACTTTGCGTTACTTTGACGATTCCATGTTGATTGTTGAAACGTGTAGCGCAGTATCCAAATACATATGTTGGAAAATAACCATGTCACCACGTTACCAAAGATGGGAAACAAAGAAAAGAAAACATGTCCGCAAGGAATCAAAGTAGCAAGACATCTAAAGTCAGAACTTTCAGAAACGAGTAGTTTCCATCTTCAGATCAGAGATCTGCGTTGCGTCATGAGTTCATTCATATTCAGTGAGAAGGAAACGAATACGTTCAGAAAATAAATAGATGAATCAATCAATCAATCAATCAATCTATGAATAACTAAATAAATGAATGAATAAATGAATCAATCAATCAATTAATCAATGAATGATTAAATAAATGAATAAATAAATGTACATTTATATAAATAATTAAATAAATAAATAAGTAAGTAGATTAAATAAATAGATAAATGGATAAAATGAATAGATGAAACAGATACGTAAATCAATAAATTGAAGAAAAAAAACTGAATATAAACAACAACAACAACAAAATAAATAATCAATTAAAAAGATAAGACATAAAAGAATAAATACATATATACAGAAGGACTCACTAGGCAAAACCTTTTCTTTTCTGATTAGTGTACAACGTTCTGGAACTATTTTGCCAAATTGTCAAGTGACACATAGTAGGCCAACACACGCGAAACGGCAGTGCGTTTATGTATCAAATATACTAATGTTGATAAGAGCAGGCGAAAATCTTCGAATTCGCAATACAACCTGTAACCCTGTCTATTCCGTACTCATTTTTTTTAAAGAGGCAGTTCCCGTTGGTCCATTTTGAAAGATTATACAAGTGCCTTATAATATAGATGGTAACAAGAAACAGATGTAAAAAAAAAAACAAAAAAAAAAAAAACTAGGAGTTAAAGAGAAAAAAATCAAATCAGCGGAAGAGAAAAAATATGAAACAAGTATAGAAATGTATAAATGAACACATCAATAAATGAATGAATGAGCGCACAAATGAATAACTGAATAATTTGAAATGATGTAAATAGATACAGAAACAAACAAACAAAAATAATAATCAACCAACAAGCATGTAAATAAATGAATGAATTCAATAATTTAACACATAAACAATAGTAAATAGATAGGTACATCCGCACATTTTTTTAAAAAGTCCAAGCAATATACACACGCAACAGGAAGTTAGATTAAAAAAAAAAGGAGTGTGTGCGGGGGTGGGGGTGGGGGCTAAGTTGAATGGAGGAGGAGAGGATGTGGTGGAAGGCAGTGTTTTTTGTTGTTGTTTTTTTTGTGGTTTACTTTTCAGTTTGGCATTTTATCCAAGAAAGAGGGCGTGGCTATGTATGACAGGAAGAAGAAAGAGAGGAAGAAAAGAAGAAGAGGAAGTAGAAGAGCCAGAAGTGAAGTAATCATAAAACAGACACAAACAGGGAAGGGCAGAGAGAGAGAGAGAGGAGAGAGAGAGAGAGAGAGAGAGAGAGAGGAGAGAGAGAGAGAGAGAGAGAGAGAGAGAGACAGAGAGAGAGAGAGACAGACAGACAGACAGACAGACAGACTGAAGGGGCGGAGGGGGGGGGGCGTTACGAGAGGGACAGGGAATACTTTCTTTCAAAAAGAAAGAAAGAAAGAAAGAAAGAAAGAAAGAAAAAAAAAAAGAAAGAAAGAAAGGGGGAAAATTGCATAACTGCAGGCATTTTTTTTCCCTTGTCCATTCAAATGCCACGTCAAAACTAATCAACAGAGTCAGTTTGTGACCCGGCACCCCGAGCACCCCCACCTACCTCCTCAAATGGCTCGAGAGCTCTGGTGTAATAACCTGTCAGCATCAGTACCTGTTTTAGCTTAAGTCAAAACCAACCGCAGCCCACCATGCTGCAGGCGGTCACTGATTAGCCACGTCTGCTCCGTTCTTAGAGCCCTGCTTCAATACACAAGGCTTCTGTCAGGCCCTCTACACGGTTCCCAAGCAGTCAGTTTGAATTACGCACATCCTTTTTTGTTTGTTTGTTTGTTTGTTTAAGTACACCACACATGCACGCGCGCGCGCGCGCGCGCGCACACACACACACACACACACACACACACACACACACACACACACACACACACACACATGCACGCCGGTACCCCCTTGGGAACTAACGGAAGTAACAGTTAACATTTTTTCTTCTGATCTAAATAAAGCGATTTCGCCGCATGTGTTGGCAGCATCTGTGAAAACTGACGTGGAAGAAAAGTTTACTAACTATTTGAAAGTATACACTGACGGCTCAGATCTTGATGATGGTAGTGCGGGATCTGGCTTTGTAATTCCAGATTTCAAAGCTGAAAAATCCTATTATTTAGGTAAGGGTCATTCCATATTTACAGCAGAACTAGTTGCTGTCCTGATGGCATTAAATTATTTAATTTCCTTGCCAGTCTCAATATTTAATATCCTGTTTTGTGTTGATTCACAGTCAGTATTAAAAAGTTTGCATTGTTTTGAAAATACACAGAGAGAGGAATTATTATTTGAGATTAAGTACATGTTGCACTGTCTTTACATGAAAGGTACTAATGTCGTATTTTCTTGGGTTCCATCGCACACCTCCTTCGTATTTAACGCTCAAGCAGATAGAGCAGCAAAACGGGGAGCAAAGAATATATTAGGTAGTATTAAGGTTGATTGTCCTTTGTCATACAAGGAAATTAGTCATATAATCGAGAGGGATTTCTGGAGTCAATACAGTTCCTCATCAAAACCTCGTCAGCAAACTCTGTCAAACTTTATGTCGGTTAGCCGACCGGTTTCAAGCCTGAATTTTAGACTTTGATGTAATTCCCTACGAACCAAGTATTGCCAGACTGTTAAGTGTGTATGTCGTGGAGATCTTTCAGTTCAACATGTGATTTTTGATTGTGAACTAACGAAACTCTTTTTGAATGGTGTTATACCAAGTGCTGACACTGGGCACGTTAATGTGTTTGACTTTTTAGATTCGTTGCCAGTTGTTTCTCTTGTCAAATTAACGAGTAACCTTTTGCAAAGTCCATTAAGGAACATTTTATAATTATAATCGTAAGTTCGATTATTTAGTTGGTTTTCTCTAATTTTTCATAGTTACTGTCCTATAATTCATCTATCCTTTATTTTTGTTCTGTGTAACCACATCGTCCTCTTCTCTTCTTTTATGATAATAGTCTAAAATTGTAAACACTATGTTATTTAGACGTCTGCAATCACCTATATGTGTGACGAGACGTAAAACAGAATTCCTTCCACACACCACACACACACACACACACACACACACAACACACACACACACACACACACACACATGCGTGTACGTGATTTATTGTATGCGTTTTAATAGTTTATGTGTGTGTGTGTGTGTGTGTGTGTGTGTGTGTGTGTGTGTGTGTGTGTGTGTGTGTGTGTGTGTGCGTGCATGCGTGCGTGTGTCTATGTGTGTGTGTGTGTGTGTGTGTGTGTGTGTGTGTGTGTGTGTGTGTGTGTGTGTGTGTGTGGGGTTGTGGTGTGTGTGTGTGTGTGTGTGTGTGTGTGTGTGTGTGTGCCCGCGCTCGCGCGTGCATGCATGTGTACTGATTTGAAGAATAGGGAACGCTTGCGGGCATTCACATGAGTGAGTTTGCACGCCTGAACTTTTTAAGAGAGAATGAGTTATCGTGGCAGCTGAAACTATAAAGCCTAGGTGTCACGTCGTGAACAAACTTGATTGAGCGCATCTGGAATGTTTCATGCGGGATCCGAACCTAGATGCCAGAAGACACGAGACATTATGCTAACACTGAAAATGAACACCGACTGCGCCAGGTAAAGTTGCTCGTCTTTCTCCTTCATGTAGGGGGTAATCATTGATGTTGGCAAGTCATTACAACGTCAGCCACACTAGCTGAGGTGAAGGGAAGAGAGGCGGTGGAAGGGTCTTAAATTAGAAGCTGACAGTGGTGATCATTTTCGACTCAGCGTTTTAACAAATCATAGAAGTCTTGAAAAAAAATGTGACATCTCTCTCTCTCTCTCTCTCTCTCTCTCTCGCTCTCTCTCTCTCTCTCTCTCTCTCTCTCTCTCTCTCTCTCTCTCTCCTCTCTCTCTCTCTCTCTCTGACGATGAACAAAATGGGAAAAAAACGTGACTGACTGATGGGTTGATTAACTCTATCTGTATTCGGTGAATAAATAGCCATGTTCAATTTACTTCAGTGGTAAGCAAGAAAGCCAAACAGCAAAAAGATGATTCAATGAAGGGAAATCCTGATCTTGTGAAAACAGTATAAAATATAATATATCTAACACATACATGCACCCACACGCATACGCGCACATACGCGCACACACGCGCACACACACACACACACACACACACACACACACACACACACACACACACACACACACACACTCACACACACACACGCGCACACACACACACACACACACACACACACACACACACACACACGCGCGCGCGCGCGCACGGGCGCGCGCGCGCGCGCGCGCGCACGCACACAGAACAAACACAGTACCAAACGCAACAACAATAAACACAAGAATAGCAGCAATGGATCAATTAACACGCAAGAGATAAACAGTGATAAACAAGAAAGATTGATGGGACGAAGTACAAAGGAAAAAAACAAAGAAAAGGAAGAATCACTGGAAGGACTGAGGAGAATAAGAGATAACTGATGAAAGAATGAAGTAAATGAATCAATACCCGAAGGTATGATAATGAACAATTTTAAAGTCTGCAAGACAAATGTAATATCATTGATAGCACAGTTTTAGAAAACATTTTGAAAGACGATTCATATCGAGGGTTCATTGTCTTAATGTTGCTTTTGCGTTTTGCACACACACACACACACACACACACACACACACACACACACACACACACACACACACACACACACGCGCGCGCGCGCGCGCGCGCGCACGCACGCACGCACGCACGCACGCATGCACGCGCACACAAAACCATCTTCAGTATTAATTCGTAGACTGAGGGGGGGGGGGGGGGGGGGGGGTAGTTAATGTTCTCACCCTGTTATTGTGTATTGTTGGCATGGAAAAAGAACGTTGGCAGATTCACACTAGGTCACGTGATCATTTTAACAACCCAGCCTCCACCTCTCAGATGGAACATTTATGCGGATCATTCCAGCGGAAAGGTCCGAAATTTTGAAAGGGACGAAAAGAAGAAATACTTATGGATCCAGACGTGCCTGAGTATATGAAACAGTTAGAATAATTGGTTTAGAATGTCATTTCTGTTACTTTTTTTTCCTTCCTTTAATTTTCCCGATATATATCATACACATTTGACATATACATTTTCCACATTACAGCAAGAGCATACGGATAATATATCAATGCATAAAAAGTATGTTGCTTCAAATGTACATTCAAAGACATGTCAATTCAAATATGAGAATTTCAGAAAAAAGAAAAAAAAACTTGAGAAATGGATACTGGGATTACGGAGATGCATATTAGATTGAGATTTTGTTGTTGTTGTCGATTTTTTTTCTTTTTTTTTTTAAAAAGTATTTGTGTATAAAATCATCGGCATGTAATTGTACCATTCATCATCAAACCTTTAGCATTATAGAGTTCGATTTTGAATCTGCTGCTCAGCTGGCTCTGAAAAGCTGAAGCATTTGGCCTACGTCTTTCGATCTTACACTTGTAAATATAAGATTTAGCAACCATAATAATAAAGTCAGAAATTGTTTCTGTTTGCATATGTTTGTCGACTCCAAAGATAACAATATCGCGTGTTATTTTAATGGTAAACGAGTTTCGGCATTTTTCGTTAAATAAATTTTCAACCTCTTTCCAAAAAGTTTGAACGTAATTGCACATCCATAAAAAGTGTTGGACTGAATCTCTCTCTTCATTGCAGAATGTGCAGTTTGTCGTGTTTGTCAGGCCCATGGCATTTAAAACAATATTTGTGCCAAAAATTCTGTGAATAATTCTAATTTGAAGCCATTTCAATTTTACATCTTTAATTTTGTGGACGTGGAAGTTCCTTATTCCAAGGAACTTCAGAATTAAGTTTTTGTAGCCATTGAGAGCAACAGTTTGGCTTACGCTCATCTTGAGTAAAACTTTCATAGTATCGTTTAGCTCCTTTTATTTCTTTCATAATGATATTGAAAGCCCTCGGCATGTTCTGAATTGTGTTTGTATTATTATTATCAGGTTTTATTCCAGTTTTCTTTATGAATTCTTTCACTGAGGAAATCCATCCACAGTATGAGACAAAATTTATAGCATAATCATCATTGGTCATGAATTCTTCAAAGTTCATGAATTGTCCATTTTCCTTCAGAAAATGTTTTATTGCATACTTTCCTTTCTCAATTAATTTCTTTTGTTTAATTATCTCATTTCCTGTTTTTATCTTGTCGTTATAAAAAAAAACAGGTTCAGCTGGAAGTTCACTTAATGTTTGTGGTGTCACGCAAAGACAAAATTCCCTATAGGCTATAAAGGTGTGTCTCCAAAACAAATTAGAGCTCATGTATCCTGTACTAAATGCTGGTCCATAATTTTCAATTTTTTCGCTGAATGGATATATTTTCGTAACAACGCTCTTCCATTTGTGATTTGTGATTTTAAGTTCTTTTATCCATAAAAGTTTCAAAGCATTAATATATTTTTTGATGTCAGGTATATTTAAGCCACCTTGTTTTATAGTTTTAATTGTTGTTTTCCTGCTTATTCTATCTTGTTTACCATTCCACACAAAGTTAAAACACATCTTTTGAAGTTTTTGAATTAAGAGGTCAGGTGGGTTGGGTAACACAATCCAGAGGTGTATGAGCTTAGACAGAATGAGTGACTTGAGAACAGCAACTCTTCCGACTGGTGTTATACTTCTTTGAGACCAAATTTTGAATAATATTTTAACTTCCGAAAATTTATCGTCATAATCCATGTTTTCACATTCTTTCAAGTCTTGAGTAAACCAAACACCGAGTATTTTGAATTGAGAGGGTTCCATATGATTTTTAGATGAGGACAATATTTTTTCTTGGAGTTTTTATGACATCCTAGCCATATTGCTTGCGTTTTTTTCGCTGTTCATGAGGAGTCCTGAAACTCTTCCAAATGTGGTAAGGATATCAATAGACTGTTCAAAAGAACTTTTGTCACCATTGTTTACTAATTGAGTGTCATCAGCAAACTGGGATATTTTGTGTTCTACATCATTTATTTTTATACCTTTTATCTTCTTTTCTTCCTTTATCATTATGGCTAAAATTTCTGCGCATATAATGAATAAGTAAGGAGATATAAGGTCTCCCTGTCTGCATCCTCTTTCTACTTTAAACCACTGAGCAGTCTGGCCATTTACAATAACAGTTGATTTAATATCCTTATAGAATGTTTCTATCCAGTGACATATACTTTCACCAAATCCAAAAGCACTTAGTACGTTCAACATAAAATCCCAATCGAGTGAGTCGAAGGCATTTTCAAAGTCTATACAGAGCAACAGTCCTGGAAGGTTTTTCGCATTTAAATAATTAATCAAATCATAAATTAGTCTAATTTTGTCGCCCATAAATCTATTAGCCATGAAACCTGTTTGATCCTCACTGATGAGAGATGGTAAAACATTTCTTATTCTTTTTGAAATACATGAAGAAGCTATTTTGTATATTACATTTAGGAGGGAAATAGGACGCCAGTTTTTTTTTATATATATTCTTTGGGTTTATCACCTTTTGGTATGCAAATAATTAGTCCCTGCTTCTGTGTTGTTGAAAATTCTCCGTCTTTGTATGATTCATTTACAGATCTTACAACCAGTGGGCCCAGTGTTTTCCAAAAGAATTTAAAGAATTCGGCGCCGAAGCCGTCTGTACCTGGGCTTTTACCATGCTTCATATTTTTTAAAGCTTCGCTTGCTTCCTCTATAGTGATTTCTCCTTCCAATATTTTTTTCTCATCTTCAGATAACTGTGGAATTTTTTTAAACAAGTTTTCTGATTTCACACTTTTCAGTTATCTTTTTCTTGTATAAATTTTCGTAAAATGTTTTAACCTCCTTCAAAATATCTTTTTGTTCGTTTATTATTTCATCATCTTTAGTCACTAGTTTAGTCATTTGTTTACTAATATAGTTTCTCTTTTCAAGGTTGCAAAAGTATTTTGATATTTTTTTCACCATCTGCAATCCATCTCACTTTTGATCTTAAACACCTTCCATTTTTTGTTCCTGATTGCTCTTAGTTCTTGGTTTTTTTCTTCAATTATTCTTATTTCAATTTCTGTTTTATTCTCAAGATTTTCAAGACTTTCAATGCGTTTTAAAATCTTG
>CM065720.1:48283460-48290960 GCA_033310375.1 Conus canariensis
GCTTCTTTTTGTTCCTTAGATTGTTGTTTCTTGTGTTGTCAATGCATTCTAGTCTTTTTTTTTCAGTTTACATTTTTACCCTTACAAAACAACATTATGTTCACAAAACTGCATTTTTGCATCTCAGATCTGTGCTGAGATCATGTATAAGCGTACTCTGGTTTGGTTAGGTAGATATGGGACAAAAAAAGAAGAAAAGAAAACAAAAGAAAAAAAAATACAGCAACCAGCAGATATCTATAGTTCCTAGCATCCCTTCATTGTCATCCAGCACTTGATTTCATTGCTCCATTCCCCACAACCTACCCCCACCCCCCGGAAAAAAAGGAGAAAAGAAGAAGAAAGGAGATAAATTATTGTGTACAACACTACCACTACCACCGGCACCACCACCACCAACTACAACAACAACAATGACAACTATGCACATAATTATGGTATAACGCGTTTCTTGACTTCATGACGCCTGATGTTCTGATGTGCTTTACATTATGGCTGCTGCCAGAGAGAGAGAGAGAGAGAGAGAGGAGAGAGAGAGAGAGAGAGAGAGAGAGAGAGAGAGAAGAGAGATGAGGAAGAACGATGAAAAGAAAGAAAGAAAGAAAGAAAAAGTTAAAAAGAAGAAGTAAGGTTGCCCCCCTCCTCCCCCGCACCTGGACAATACACACACACACACACACACACACACACACACACACACACACACACACACACACACACACACACACACACACACAAATAGGCACGCACGCATGCACGCACACACGCACACATGCACATACGCACCGCCACCCCATCCCATCACATTTATGGATATGCAAAAAGAAACTGTGACAGAACTCATGTTATTCAGCATGAGGAAAAGTTACTCACATTCGGCAGAAAGGTTTCTTCTTTAACTTTGTTCTCATCATCATTAATTCTTCTTCTTCTTCTTCTTCTTCTTCTTCTTCTTCTTCTTCTTCTTCTTCTTCTTCTTCTTCTTCTTGCGTATCTTTCTTTCTTTCCTTTGGAGTTCTTCCTCATCTTATTTTTTTCTTCACCTCTCCCCTTTTCCTATTCTCCCTGGCAGCACCTTCCTTCTTCTTTCTAACTTTTTCTTTCTTTATTTCTTTCTTTCATCTTTCTTTCTTTTCATCGTTCTTCCTCAGCTTTTTTTTTTCTCTCTCTCTCTCTCCTGTCCCTCCCTGATTCTCGCTGGCAGCAGCCATAATGTAAAGCACATCCGAACATTAGGCGTCATGAAGTCAAGAAACGCGTCCATGCTGCAGTCTTTATGATGTTTACGTCCAGTATCACGTAGCATCAGCGATGACGGCAGATGGGAAAGTGCCCGCTACACTGTTTCATCGCTGGCTCTGAGTAATCGCCTGCGTCTCGCCTGGGAGTCTCTGAAGCTGACTCCCTCTGCCATTGATTCCGTCTCCGTTGTCTTGTCTTCAGTTGATGTGGAGAAGGGAGAAAAAATGGGGTTGGTGATGAAGACCCGATTTCTCTCTCTTTCTGTCTCCCGAGAGAGAGAGAGAGAGAGAGAGAGAGAGAGAGAGAGAGAGAGAGAGAGAGAGAGAGAGAGAGAGAGAGAGAGAGAGAGTCATATAGAAACTGGGCTAACGGGTGTTTATAAGCAGTTTCAGTTTGCAGAGTTGATACAATTACCCAAATTGTTTTCCCCCTGCAAAACGACTCCTTCGATGTCATGGAACACAATGAATAAACAGATGTAATATTGCTTGTGATATTAAGGATTCATATTGTATGTGGCATTCAGAGTTTGAATTGTCTCTAATATTAAGTCGTCATATTGTTTGTGATAAAAAAAAGTGTTTATATTGTATGTGATGTTAAAGGGTTTGTATTGCATGTGACAAAAAGGTTTTATATCGTATGTGATGTGAAGGGTTTTTATTGTGTAAATATAAAGGTTTATTTTGTATATAACGTTAAGGATTTACATTGTATACGATGTGAAGGGTTTATATTGTTTGTGATATGAAGGATATATATTGCTTATGATATTAAGGGGTTATACTGCATGTGATAATTATAAAGAGGTTACGTTGTAAGTGAAATGAAGCATTTCTATTGTATGTGATGAAAAGGCTTTGCCTTGTAAGTGATAGGGTTTGTATTGTATGTGATGTTAAAGATTTGTATCACATTTGATGCTAAGGGTTTATATTGTAGATAATATCAAGGGTTTATAAGAGGGGAAAGATGGTTGGTGTGTAAAAAAAATGGTGGTTGGGCCTGGTCTGTGTGGTATTCGTGCTGAGAGTGTGAAGAGAGATGTCAGAGAATTGCCTGAGAGAGAGAGAGAGAGAGAGAGAGAGAGAGAGAGAGAGAGAGAGAGAGAGAGAGAGAGAGAGAGAGAGAGAGAGAGAGAGAGAAACTGGACTAACGGGTGTTTATGAGCAGTTTCAATTTGCAGACTGGATACAATTACCCAAATTATTTTTCCCCGACAAAAAGACTTCTTCGATGCTACGGAACACAATGAGTAAACCGATGTAATATTGTCTGTGATGTCAAGGGTTCGTATTGTAATGAGGCATGCCTCTGTACTACACGTTAACTGGGGCAAGGCTGGAACTAGGTCGGCAGGTGAGATCTAGTGGCCTATTGGATAGTGGATGGGGCTGTTTTTTGTTGTTTGTTTGTTTGTTTTTAAGGAGTAGAATTTATCACAGTGTGCACGATTCTATCTTAAGACATTCTCAGTAGACAACTTGAAATGGATAGAAGGTGAGGAAAGGGAAGGAGAAGTCAGTGTATGTTATAGTAGTAGTAGTAGTAGTATAGTAGTAGTAGTAGTAGTAGTAGTAGTAGTAGTAGTAGTAGTAGGTTAGAGATCAAGCTCCAACCACTTTAGACTCGAAACGCTCTCTGGCTCTGTCTTTGTCTGTCTCTGTCTGTCTCTGTCTATGTCTGTCTGTCTGTCTGTCTGTCTGTCTCTGTCTCTGTCTCTGTCTCTGTCTCTGTCTCTCTCTCTCTCTCTCTCTCTCTCTCTCTCTCTCTCCCTCTCTCTCTGTCTAAGAGAAAAGAAAAAAAAAACAACAACCATGGAGTCGACGAATTATATTGCATATCACACCTTATTTCGGCGCTGAGTAATTAAGCGAAACCAATTAGAATAGATTAGACATAATCCAAAAGGACAACAATATGTATTTAAACGAAACTAAAATAAATGGCGCAAAGGGAACTGATCAGCTGTACAAAGGTTGCAACAAAGCAAGCAAACTTACTTTCATTTGAAATGGAACACATTGGAAAGGAGAAATGAACCAAAAAACCACCACGAATAAAAGCTGTTAATGGCATGAAGCATGACTCTGGAGAAGCAATGGACATCGAATTTAATCAAATGGGCTTGGCTATTGTCTGTATTTTGTTTGCTTGTTTGTTTGCTTGTGTTTTTGCTTCGTTTTGCTCGACTGTGATTCTTTTCTTCTTCTTCTTCTTCTCGTCTTCTTCTTCTTCTTCTTCTTCTTCTCCTCCTCCTCCTCCTCCTCCTCCTCCTCCTCCTCCTCCTCCTCCTCCTTCTTCTTCTTCTTCTTCTTCTTCTGTTTTTCACTTATTTATTCCTTGATGTATGTATGTATGTACGCATTTCTTTCTTTCTTTATTCATTTATTTATTTATCTATTCATTCGTTCATTTATTTACTTGGTTTGTCACTTGATAAGTCAATTAAATAGTTAGTCTCTTAGTAAGTAGATAGGTAGGTAGATAGGCGGGTCGGCAGGTACGCACTTAGTTTGTAAGTTAGTTAGTTGAGTATTCGTTTATTCCTTTTGATGTTCATACTTATTATTGATATCTTTAATTATTTACCTATTCAATATTCATTTACATTCAATTATTCAGTTTATCATATTCAAACGGTATTCATTTGCTTATGTATTTTTTTCTCTTAAAGTTATGGTTCCACGTTTACGTTTGCTAGTTCACATTATCTTCCATGTGATGTGTGGTCAGGAGGACATGCCTTATGTCTGGAGCTAAGTGTTATCGTTGTTCTGCCGGGACGCTTACAATCCCTGTTCGATCAAAATGGATGTCTGATTGCCACCCTGCATCACCTCTCTCTGTCTCTGTCTCTGTCTGTCTGTCTGTCTGTCTGTCTGTCTGTCTGTCCTCTCTCTCTCTCTCTCCTCTCTCTCTCTCTCTCTCTCTCTCTCTCTCTGTATAATGGAGTTTTGTTAGCGTATTGGTTTTGCTTGTCTTTCCTTAGTATATACTGTGCTATTTTTTTTTTCTTTTTTTAATCAGCCGAAGATGAAATTAGATGTATGCTATTTTTGAAGCAGAATACCCCCCCCCCCCCCCCCCCCTCCCCGCAAAAAAAAAAAAAAAAAAAAAAAAAAAAATCAATGAGGATGGAAGTGGAGTGAGCGTATGTGCTGTTATTTGTTTGTTTATTTATTTATTTATCTATTTACTTATTTATTCATTCGATCTTTTGATATTTAACTATTTATTTATATTACTTTATCTTATTAATTTCCTTTCAATGTCCATTTTCCCCACAATCGTTGCCTATTTTCTTTACTTTTTTTTCTACAAAATATCTAAAATCGGAGTAGCTCAGCTATTAGAGCGTCGAACTCGAAATCTTGCCGATGCCATTGTAGTGGGTTCGAATCTCCGCTGGACTGTTTCCGTATTGGCTGAATTTTACTCTCAAATCTGGGCTCTGACTCCATTTCCCGTAAAATCGTTCGAATGAGACAATAAACCTATATTCCGCATACGAACGCACGCACTACATCATGCACACATGTTAAATTCCATCTGCAACTTTTCGAAAGAAGAGGCTAGTTCGGCCGTTGGTATGGATGCATAGCATGCATTCTTCGAGGAAATATGTGAAAGGAGAACTGGAAATTCGAGTGACCTAAGTTAGGCTGAATGACAGGGGGAGATGACATAATGTGGCTCCAGCTGACAACTCTTCACTCGGCTCTACCCAAGTCTCAGCCCATTGTGTCGGCAAAAGCGTGAATCGTGAAGTACTTAAGAGCTTGACTCAAAGTGAGCAGCGTCTAATACAATTTTCTCTCTCTCTCTCCTCTCTCTCTCTCCTCTCTCTCTCTCTCTCTCTCTCTCTCTCCATGTTCCTAAGCGCTTTCAGTTTTCTTTTTGTCCTATTATATTTATGTTTTTATTTATTTATTCATTTACTTATTTATCTATTCATTTATCTATGTATGTATTTATTTGTTTATTTATTAATAGATTTATTTCCTTTTTTAGTTTGTTTTGTTTTTATTTATAAATTCACTTATTCCTTTTATTTGTTTTATTTATATACTTCGTTATTTCGCTATTAATCTTTCTACGCACTCACTCAGTTGTGTACTCATCTCTTTATTAGTGGAAGCATTAATATTTAGCTATTTACTAATCATTTTCTTTGTTATGTATGCTCCTATAACGAATGCTTTGAATTTGCCGATACCCCATGTGCTCAAGGCAATATGCCGTCAGGACAGACTTCGTATCAGTGCAAGTTAGTGACATCTTTTCCTGCTGAACACTTCCACACCGATCCCAAATGCCCGTGTGATTGCCCCTGTGTCACCTTTATCTGTCTATCCTGCTTCTCTCTCTCTCTCTCTCTCTCTCTCTCTCTCTCTCTCTCTCTCTCTCCTCTCTCTCTAGTGTTTGTTAGAAGTTTTCCATCTCTCTCTCTCTCTCTCTCTCTCTCTCTCTCTCTCTCTCTCTTTCTCTCTCTCTCTCTTCTCTCTCTCTCTTCTCTCTCTCTCTCTCTCTCTCTCTCTCTCTCTCTTTCTAGTATTTGTTAGAAATTTTCCATCTCTCTCTCTCTCTCTCTCTCTCTCTCTCTCTCTCTCTGTTGTCCTTTTTTCACTTTGTCTTTTCAAAGGCATTGTTTTCAACAGAAGGTAGTATCAGACACACATGACTTTAGAGTGTGGTAGTGGAAAAAAAAAATACATGCCAGTGTGTGTGTGTACATTTTTCAAAGACAAAGAAGACATTCTGAGAGCTAAAGGTAAGCTGAAAGGCACATCTATTTTCGTTGGAGAGGACTTCAGTAGAAGAGTCAGAGACATTAGGAAAAAACTTGGTCCTTATTTAAAAGAGGCAAGAGAGGCTGGGAAAAGAGCCAGTATGGTCTTTGACCACCTTATTATTGACGGAACCAAATTTTACCTCGGTGCTAATGGAAATCTTGTTCAGACAAAATAGGGATTAGGCCGGCCGAATGTGTTCAAAAGAAATTTAGCCTCTAGTGATTATGATTTCAACGTTGCAGAATTTACACAGGGGATCACTGAACAAGTTACACCGGTCGAGTTTGTGTCAAAAACAGATCGTGCAAAACATGTGCTTTCCGTCGTTGGCGAACCTGTTAGCGTGCCGCAGAAATCAGTGGGGTTTGAAGAAAATGGGTCACATTCATTAGGGGGCCGTATTGAAAGTGTTTTTGAAAAAAATGTTAACAATAAAAAGAATGGCCCAAAGAATGTGCATGTAAATATGAACAAGAATATTCATTTTTTGCATTGGAACATATCTGGTATTTTGTCCAAATTGAATGACAATTCTTTCACTTCCTATCTTTCATCTTGTGACTTTATTTGTTTAGTAGAGACATTTGTTGATAGCTTTGATCCACTAGCATTTCCGAATTACACAGCATATTGTAAACCAGCAGTTAAGCTGTTCAAACAGGGGAGACGTTCTGGGGGGGGGGGGGGGGGGGGGGGGTTCTTTGTCTCATTAAAAACGAAGTTGTTAATTATGTAACGGAAAGAATAGTTGAACGCGGGAATTTCCTTTGTTTTTCTATAAACAAATCATTGGTACTGATAAAGATATTCTTTTTATTTGTTGTTATATCCCGCCAGAGCATTCTCCATATTATAACTCTAGTAGTATAGACAGTGATGTGGAATTACTTGAAGATATTCTTACTGATACCGTACTAAGTGATGATATGTATATTTTGGCGTGTGGGGACTTAAACAGTAGAACAGGAGATACATTTCCAAGGATTAATGGTGGTTTTGGCAACACTGCTGTAGATGATGAAATCAACGAAGGAATGATTCGAAATTCGCAAGATAAAGTAATAAATTCATATGGAAGGCAGCTTTTAAACCTTTGTAATTCATTGGGAATATGTATGCTGAATGGTGTTTGTGATGGAGATAGAGATGGTCATTTTACTTATATTTCTGATACTGGCAGTAGTGTGAATGATTATTTTTTGGCATGTGATGACTTTTTCTCTGTTTTGCATTCATCTTGTGAAATTCATGTGGTGGAAAGGATAGAATCTGATCACCTCGCTATAGAATTATGTATTAAAACACAGAATAAGAATACATCTGCATTGTTAAACTGTAGATCAAAGGAAACATGTTTCATTGAGAGGTATAGATGGAAAGTTGACTATGCTGAACAATTCATTGAAGCCATGAGTCATCAGGATTTTCAAGACACTTTAAGTTGTGCAGCTCAAATGATTGA
>CM065720.1:48295960-48305960 GCA_033310375.1 Conus canariensis
ATTTCAAAACTTTCCATTCTTTGTCAATACCAATGTGCCCATGCTAGTAAAAAAAACAAACAAACCCACTATGTAAGACGGTGTTTGAGATTAAAACTGAACCTTTATTACCCTTTTATTCCTTTATTTTTTTTTTTTTTTTATTATTATTTTTTTTTTTGACGGCTTGCTTTTGAATTTCAGTCCCGGCATTCTGATTCGTGCGTAGTTCTGTGTTCAAATTTGCCTGCAGCCTGCAGGTGGCCTTCGAGGTCGGCTGAGCTATTAACAACATGAGCCTTGGCGTGACTTGCCCCGGGCCAACGTGATTGATCGACCGTTTGTTCCGCGATCCTCCCGCCGCGCGTTTCTAAGCATAGCGATTCCCCTTCAACAGATATTTGTGTGTGTGTGTTTTTGGTCAGTAAATTTACTTAATTTAAAGGACTCCCCGTCTCTCTCTCTCCTCTCTCTCTTCTCTCTCTCTCTCTCTCTCTCTCTCTCTCTCTCTCTCTCTCTCTCTCTCTCTCTCTCTCTCTCTCTCTCTCTCTTCAGAAGCGTCTTCGTCATGCTGACAATAATTGCCGTTTCAATCCCTCATTATTCACCACTTCTACACTCCCCAAGCTTTAAATCCCGTTCGGATTTTCTTTTAATCTTTATTCAACATGAACGGTCCTTTTTAATCTTCACGTGACTCTCTTCAGCTCTCCATCCGATTTGTCTCTTCCATCAAATTCTTAAACAGATCTTCTTGTGTGTGTGTGCGTGCGTGCGTGCGTGCGTGCGTGCGTGCGTGCGTGCGTGCGTGCGTGCGTGCGTGCGTGGTGTGTGTGTGTGTGTGTGTGTGTGTGTGTGTGTGTGTGTGTGTGTGTGTGTGTGTGTGTGTGAACTCTTATCCCTGAATCACGCTATGTTTACGGTCTCTCATTAAAAAAAAAAATTAATGATAATAATTTTCGCATCTCTCTCTCTCTCTCTCTCTCTCTCTCTCTCTCTCTCTCTCTCTCATCAATGATATTTAATCTTATTCACGAGGTCCACTATCTTTTTTTTTTTCTGATCAGCTTATTGGCATCTATCTTGTAAGTTAAAAATAATTGTTCCTAAAGAAACTCCAGGAACTGTTTGATACAGTCCAATCGGCTATAAACAATGTTACCTGTTTTTCGTTGCTTTTTTTTAACAGAAAAAAGCAGTTACCTAGGTTGGATGGGAGGGATATGGAAAGACTACTTAAATCAATCAGAAGAAATGTCCAGGCCTTTATGTTCGAAGTTTGCTGAGCGATAACTTTCGATAATAAAAAAAAGAAAAGTAAAACGACCTTTTAAAGAACACGACGAGCAAGATAAACACTTGAAGGAAAAACCCAGAAGGACAGAAAGAAACTTGATATTAAGAAGAAGAAGAAGAAGAACAACAACAACAACAACAACAAGACGAACAAGAACAAGACGACCAAGAAGAAGAACAAGAACAAGAAGTACAAGAACAAGAAGAACAAGAACACGAAGAAAAGAAAGTAGGAAAGGGACAATTAGAAATGAATTATTGAGCAGGAACTGGGACTGTAAATGAAGAACAACAAACATGGGATGCGACAAATGCTTGACTTGACATGTATATATATATATATATATATATATATATATATATATATATTTGTTAAGATAAAGTTTTAAAACGAAATCTACAAATTTGTTTCAAGCGTTGAGCGCTGTCGTCAGGATGATTTTGGGTTGCCCACCGCCGGTGTTATATAGCGTGTGGGCCCCGGTTGCGGATGTTTTCACGTGCTGGTTGGCTGCACGTGTATTTTGAGATATTCAGGTTGTTGTTCTGGGTGTGTTCACTAACAACGATTTCCATTTATGCCTGCAGTTGTTTACTATTTCTGTTTTAGTGTTTAGAGTTGCTAGGTGTGGTTTGCATAGTATTAGCCATTTTTCAGTTAAGCATAAGTTGCATCTTTTTGAAATATTGCTGTATGGTGATGCCCTTTTTATTATTTTCCAGGATATTTTGTAGTTTGTTTTTGCGTCTTTAAGTTTCCAGATGTATTTACTCAGTTCTGTTTGGTTTTTGTATTTTTCTTTATTAAATGACTGTTTGTGGTTTGCATATCTGGTTTTGAAGTGGTTTTCAGTAATCCCTATGTATGTTTCTTCATCCTTTTCTGATGTCACAGTGGCTTGGTATACAATATTTTTTGTAGAGGCATTTGTTGTTTAGAGGGCACTGCTCTTTTTTGATGCAATTGCAAGATTTCCTTTCTTCACCCTTCTTTGCTGTGTTGGTTTTCATTTTGTTAGATATATCAATTAAATTTTTGAGGTTGGGCATACATGAATACGATAGTTTGACGGTGTTTTTGTTAAATATTTTATACAGTTTGTGTTCTTTTGGGAACGAAGATGTTAAGATTTTAAAGAATTCTTTCCCTATGTTTGTTTTGAGTTTCCCGTCGTATGGTGGGTTGTACCATATGATTTTTCTTTTCCTGTTTTTCTTACTTTTATTTATGTTGCTGTCTGGGTTGTATTGTAGTTTGTAATTGTACCCCTTTTTTTGCAGTGCTTCTTGGTATTCTACTGCTGCGTTGTTGAATACTCTTTCATTACATGACAGATTTGATAGTCTCTTGTTTATGCCGTTGGGTATGGTCTTTAATACAGATGGTGGATGGTTGCTTTTAATGTTTACATAAATAGGTGTGTCATTAGGCTTCTTGTATGGTTTATATATGTGGTTGTTGAGGTCAAGTGTTATGTCTAAGTAGTTCACTACCTTTTTGTTTGCTTCAATGGTGATTTTTAAGTTGTGGTTCTGGAAGATTTTACATAGTTCTTTTTTCTTGTTTTCAATGGTTCTTGGGTTGTTGGTTAGTGCAGCAAGGCCGTCGTCTCTGTATAGTCCGACTTGTTTTCCAAGTTGTTTCTTGATGTTGGATAGCATGAATAGTCCGACCAGTTCGCATGTTTCTGCACCGTCATATGATCCCATAGCAACTCTAAACACTAAAACAGAAATAGTAAACAACTGCAGGCATAAATGGAAATCGTTGTTAGTGAACACACCCAGAACAACAACCTGAATATCTCAAAATACACGTGCAGCCAACCAGCACGTGAAAACATCCGCAACCGGGGCCCACACGCTATATAACACCGGCGGTGGGCAACCCAAAATCATCCTGACGATAGCGCTTAACGCTTGAAACAAATTTGTAGATTTCGTTTTAAAACTTTATCTTAACAAATGTTGCTCCCCAAGGGGTTGAGCACTTATAAAATCGTTTTAGGCGTTTTAACCACATTGATCTTATATATATATATATATATATATATATAATATATATAATGTATTTAATAATTCAATTAAAACAAGATTTTGAGAGTGCTCAACCCCTTGGGGAAGCAACATTTGCTAAAACAAGGTTTAAAAAAACAATCTACAAATTTGTTTCTAGCTTGCGCTATCGTCAGGATGATTTTGGTTTGCCCACTGCCGGTGTTATATAGCTTGTGGGCTCCCGTTTGCGGTTGTTTGCACGTGCGGGTTGGCTGCACGTGTTTTTTGAAGTTTCAGGTTTTTGTTTTGGGTGTAAAAAGAGCATCATCATACAGCAATATTTCAAAAAGGTGCAACCTATGTTTAACTGAAAAATGGTTAATATTATGCAAACCACACTTAGCAACTCTAAACACCAAAACAGAAATAGTAAACAACTGCAGGCATAAATGGAAATCGTTGTTAGTGAACACACGCCAAAACAAAAACCTGAAAACTTCAAAAAAACACGTGCAGCCAACCCGCACGTGCAAACAACCGCAAACGGGAGCCCACACGCTATATAACACCGGCGGTGGGCAAACCAAAATCATCCTGACGATAGCGCAAGCTAGAAACAAATTTGTAGATTGTTTTTTTAAACCTTGTTTTAGCAAGTATATATATATATATATATATATATATATATATATATATATATATATATATATATGTGTGTGGTGTGTGTGTGTGTGTGTGTGGTGTGTGTGTGTGTGTGAACGAATGAATAAATTAATGAATTAATTAATCGATACGTTAATGAAATCGTGCTTTCGCATAAAGTGAATATCTTAGTCATTGTGTTAAATGTTTTGTTGCTGCTTGATACATGAAGGAATTCAGCATTGTTTTGTCGTGTGTTATTTATCTGCATATATGTGCAGAGGGAGACGAAAACACAGAGATCATAGCAGACCGGTCGCAGCACACGTGAACATTGAGAACGCCATCTGTTGATCTCCATTAGGGCGGACGCGAAAAGCGTGCTACTGCGGTGAAATTGAGGGGATACGTAAGAGAATACCATTATATTTACAGTCTGAAATGTAAGAAAACTGGTGCAGGCTGGGAAATGGAAAGACCTGGCCCATGAAATACACATATAGCCTACTCCTTCCACGTTCTCTGCCTTGCGTTGTAAGATTGAAGAAGAACGGAGAAGGGCTGACGGTAGAAAGGCGTGTCCTGTACTGCTGTAGAGAAGAAGACAGCCATGGACACGGCGTGCTTGTTGTTTGTTTGTTTGTTGTTTTTTTTTTCGTTTTCGTTTTCTGAAGTAAACAAGAACACCATAAATGCTACATTAGGAAACTACGCTGTTGCCAGCAGGATTATAATCAAAACCATTGAACGTCACATTGATGCAAATATGTGCTTACACATCAGACTGTGATGATGATCAGATTGAAGAATTCTATTTCCAATCCCAAACAGTCATCGGCAAGATTTACAAGAAAGACACCCCATTGTTCAGTGTGACTGGAATGCCATGGTAAGTGCAGACGCCCAGTAAAACTGGAAGACTTTATGTGGCCTATGTTGTAGGATTGTAGAGGATGTTGTAGAGGGTTACACATGCTAGAATCCGCCAGTGATAATGAATAAGATTTTGCCGGCACTCGTAGTAAGCATTAATCATACTGACGATGGACATGGCACTCTTCAAACCGTAAGTATCACAACCAGATAGACCATATTAAAAAAAACTGATATCTGTCTGGCATCAACTGCACTAATTAAGGACATCGCCGGGAGCTGTTGATGGTAGCGACAACGACCTTGTCATGATGAACGTTAAAGCACGTATGAGGAACAAGATGAGAGTGAAAAAACAGCCGTTTGAAATCAAATCGTGACAATCTATAAGATTCTGATATCGCTGAACAGCACGTTCACCCCACTAATTCACTCCGAACAAGACCTTAGATCCCTGATAAACAATTTCAACCAAGCGAAAGAGAAACAGAGGACATAGGCATAAACAAATGGGAAAACAACACCATGGATTTCAAGCACCTCTTTGGAAATTGGAGACAGTATAAAAACTTTAAAACAGATCTTGAAGACTGAGGGGGAGAAATACAATGTCATGAACAAATGAAATAACAAGGGATGAGAGATACGAAGGAAAACAAGAACATTCGGAAACCAAATGAATGCCAGCAGCACAAATAGAGCTTTTTCAGATTGTAGAACCTGGCTAAACAGAGGCAAAATCAGCACCGGTCAAAACAAAGACAGCAACTCTCACGTAGGAGGAGGACATCATTAAAAGTGAACTGAATATTTTCTGAAATCCACAATAAACAACAAAGGACATCCATATGTCCTAACACTACAGGATTCATCAAATAGTCGGTAACAGCTGCCGTTAAATCGCTATAATGCGGGAAGGTTGCATATATCGACAACATCCCTGCGAAACTATTGAAATATGATGGAGATGCAGTTACTAATATACTGACTGCCATCTACAATGAAATATCGCACTCCGGGGGAGTGGTCCACACCATGGCCTCGGTCATTAATCATTATCCTTCCCTAGAAAGAACATTTCCAGCACAGCCAGAACTTCCGCACTGTAAGCTTGATCAGCCTCGCCAGCAAAGTAGTGTTCAAAACCATTCTGAACATATTGCATTCACAAGCACAGACCATTATTACGAAAGAACAGGCTGGATTCCGCAAAAGCAGAAGTACCATCGAACAGATTTCAAACTTTGTACCCTTTGCATAAAATGTCTTTGGCACCAGAGGGATTATAACGACGTTTCCATAAACGTACCGAAGGCATTCGACAAGGTCTGGCAGGAGGCACTTTGGACCTCTTGCATCTAAGTCATACAATGCTTTTTATGCTTGTGCAGCTAGTCTGTCACCATGCATCTGAATCACATTGAACCAGTATCTAATGCTTTTGAAATACTGATTGAAATAAATGGGAAATCTTCCAACTTCGCCATAGACCAAATCATTACGAGTATGTCTGTCCACACATAAAAATCGTTGTATGGCAAACTTGTGCATTGTTTCAATTTCATAACCTGTTTGAAAGTCCCAAATCTCTGTACCATACTGGACTATCGGCTGAATTTGTGTACCAAACAACTTGAAAAATAACTCAGCTGAACTATTTTTAACCTGTACCCAGCATTTAACACATTCATAACGGCGCGTGCGTCTCTATTCACAAGGCCTTGGCATGCAGAAGTAGAGCTGAGTTTCGTAGAAAAAATATATACCCCAAAACTTATGTGCGTTTTCAACTGAATTTTTTTTATGTACATATACCCATCCCTCATATGCGGCCAAATAACCACCTTTACGGAAGACTCAAAAACTTATTTTGTCCATATTTACCTTAAGCGCAAGTCTTTGTGCAACAGACGATAAACTGTTCACCTGATTTTATAAGCCAGTAACAGTTTCAGATAACAACACAATGTCGTCAGCAAACAGCAAAATGAAAAACTCAATTGAATTAAATGCAACACCATGCGTACCCTTTTCAATCATCCCGAGAGCTAACTCAGTCATGAATAAGGAAAATAAAAAAGGATCAAAAACATCCCCCTGTCAAACCCCTTGCGTACACACAACATAATCACTGAACCTAGCCTTAATCTTTACTTTGACGTAAACGTTTTCATACATACTTCTCATACAGCTATGAAGTTTACCCTTTATGCCATTTAATAAGAATTGGCGAGAACAGTTTCCTTGAAATGGAAATAAAAGCTTTATCAAAATCTACGAGAGCAACATATAATTTTATGTTATTAGCAAATCGTTTTTAAACAGCAGTCAGCAGAGGAAATATATGGTCTATTGTGCTATCATACTTTTGGAAGCCAGCTTGATATTCACCTGTAGTATTGTTAAGTTCGACCCACTCTGCTCAGTCTTTTATTAATCATGGAACCGCACAGTTTACTTGTTAGATCACATAATGAAATGCCCCTGTAAACTGGATCATTTATGATTCCCCTTGTATGTAAAGAAAGAATGATCGACTCTGCTCAGTTTACAGGATAAATCCCCTTATCAAAGAAAACATGTCATACCTTTACTCGAAAATGAATAGCATTGTTCTACAATGCTTATAACCTCTCATATAAGTCCATCAGGTCTTGCAGCTTTATCAGTTTTTTTTTTCTTTTATTGCAGAAAAAAACCTAGTGTTGTGTGGTGGACTGAACTAAACACTCTGTGTGCTGGCAGTCTTCTGATAACTGATCGGCATACACGACAGTTAACCGTAATATCTTTTTTCAAAAATATTCTTATCGTGCTCATGCCTTATACGCATTGTGATATTCTGATTCTGCACCTGCCTTTTAAATACAAATTTAGAATGTTATCAAAATGTCTGCCGTACGTTGACAGAGTTGATTATTTTTGATACAATGAATCGCTATATGACTTATTCTTTCTATGTAATACATTCTTGTATTGTCTGATGCTGACGCAGTATACGTGCTGTTACATATTCTCAATAACTTTTTTAACATGTTGTTTTGTAGTTTTACATTCTGAATCAAGCAAGTTATTCTGTTGCGTTCTAAAACCGATGGAAGTTTTGTGTTTCATCGGATCTGCAGCACACTTTACTGCATCATTAAATATTTCGAGTGCGACATTCACATTCATATCTAGCGTGTCTGACGCGATCAACAATCGCTCATGGACATCATCTGAATTCATTATATTACAAAAATGAATTCCATGCTCATTTTTCCATACACATTTTCCCACATAGTCTCTCTTATTAGGATATCCATGTTCAGATATACCTTTAACATTTAAGCTGAGCTCTAATGGCATGTGATGAGATTCGATCCGTTCACTTACACAAAATGTACAAGAGGAATTTGCAATATCAAAACGATCGCATGATGCAACAACATAATCTTTCATGCTGCTACCTGATTAACAAACATATGTACATAACCCCCCTTTATCCCCATTACATACACTGCTAAACAGAAATAACCCCAAGCCACACACATGTTTAACAAGTATTTTCCATACATGTTGTTGAAATGTATCAAACCATGAAAACTGTGCAAATTCATCAGTAATAACCACAGAAACATCAGCTGTTCTTCCATTAAAATCACCACACATCAAAACAGAAGAGAGAGAGAGAGAGAGAGAGAGAGAGAGAGAGAGAGAGAGAGAGAGAGGGGAGGGGTACAATGACAGAACAACAAAAAAAGCAAGTACACTATATTGATTATCGAGGAGGTCTCCACATAAGGATGTGGTTCGTTGCCTGAAGAGAAACAGCATGGAGAAAGGTGAGCAGCGTGTTATGACTGCTTACATTTAACTTTGTTGCTACCAAGCTCAACACTCAACTTTTGCAGCCATTAGACGTTTTCCAATCTCAACACTGCTGCTCTTTGCACGAATTAGCGTCATTTTCCATCCTGTTTTCGGCTGATAGAAATTGTCGTAGTCAACAGCTGTAATTGGAGTTTCACATCTAAAACTCCCATCTCTCGCGGTGTGCAATTTCGAAATGGCCAATGCTCCAATATTCTCATCAGGATCTCATGTATAAGACTGTTTTTACGCGACAATTAATGCAAGAATGATGCAATTCGAGAAGTCTAAGCGGAATAAACCAGACGTTACGGGAAACAATCCAACACCCTAGTTCCGACTGGATTTCGCTTTCAAAGATTGTGTGAGCATCCAAATGCAGTTTTCAGTTCCTTCTAAAATTTCACAACGAATCTTGCAAAATCTAATTCGACTGTTATTAAGGCCCTCTTAATGTCTCTATCATTGTCTCTGTCCTGCTGTCTGTTTGTCTGTCTGTCTATCTGAATGTCTGCCTGTCTGCCTGTCTGTCTGTCTGTCTGCTGCCCCCCCTCTCTCTCTCTCTCTCTCTCTCCTCTCTCTCTCTCTCTCTATGTTTGTCTGTCTCCCCATCCCCAGCCCCCAACCTCATCTCGGATTTGCCTTTCTGCCTTCAAGCGAGCTTCCGACAATGTTCAAAAGAGAAATTAACTTTGTACCCGATCCCTTTTTCTAGGTGGTGGTGGTGGTGGTGGTGGTGGAGTGGTGGTGGTGGTGGTGGTGGTGGTGGTGGATGGTGTGTGGGTGGTGGTGGGCATCCCAGCCCCCCCCCCCCCCCCGCCCCCCAACAGGTCTATTTTGAATACTTATGGAGGATCTTCCACATGCTCCCTGAGCTACATGTCTGCAGATATATACAACCACCCCCTCCTCCAATCCACACTGTGTGAATGGAAGCTGTTGTCACTTGCAGGCTATGTAAGAAAGAGGGCAGCCAGCCCAGCCAGTCGCCATTTTCTCGTGGCACACGGAAACAGTCGCGGGCAGAAAAGGTTTATGATTTGCACGAGCGACCAGGACTGGGATGACCACCCTCATCCATCCATCCGTCTGTCTGTCTGTCTGTCTGTCTTTGTCTCTGTCCTCTGTTCTATGTCTCTGTCTCTTCTCTCTCTCTCTCTCTCTCTCTCTCTCTCTCTCTCTCTCTTAGAATGATGTAATATGATTCGATGTAAAATTCAAATGAAACAAAACGTTAGCTGGAACCAAGCCATTGAACATTGGGAATTACACTAAACACTATCTGTCTGTCTGTGCGTCTGTCTCTGTCTGTCTGTCTGTCTGTCTGTCTCTCTCTCTCTTCTCTCTCTCTTCTCTCTCT
>CM065720.1:48318460-48323460 GCA_033310375.1 Conus canariensis
TCTTGGTGTCAAATAGAGATACACCACAGTTTGTAATTCTGTGGTGTTCTCACCACCAAGGATCCAAAAAAGAGTCCAACAGCACCCCCGAAGCAGCCAGCGAAAGGTAGTTGAATAAAACAAATCGAAAGTGTGGAGAGAAAAAAAGTTGCTGAAAACCTAAAACCATTATGCACACAGTATAAAATATAGGGGACAATCTTTGAGCCTGTGCTTGAGGATGCATTTAAGGATGCAAGGGAGATCAAAAGATATGGATGGAACAGTCTGAGTGGTCAGCTCTGCCGTTCAACAAACCAAGCATTATCAGCGGCTAAGAATTGTGCAGAACACACACACACACACACACACACACACACACACACACACACACACACACACACACACACACACATATATATATATATATATATATATATATATATATATATACAGAGAGAGAGAGAGAGAGAGAGAGAGAGAGAGAGAGAGATGATAGTAGCATGTTTGGATTTCATGCCAAGGGAGCACCGACACAATCATCCGTACTCCATTAACGAGTCCGAATCAGCGGTCGAAAGGCTTCTGAGCAAGCAATATGAAAAGTTTTCTTTTCACCAGCCGCCGTGGCGAAGTGGTAAGTGTCGCGGACTCCCGGCTGGGAGGTCGTCGGTTCGATTCCCATCAGAGTCATGTGGGATTTTTTCTGCCCCGGCCGGCTCCTACCCAGAGTTGAGTTTGCTACGAGCTCAGTTGGAAGACTGGGACAACACAGTCGAGTTTCATTCACTTAATGGTTGCGTCTCTGAAAGCGTTGCGCAAATTCCCTGACCAACACTGCAGGTGTCTGTATCTCTCGGGCCTGGTTGACGCCGGGATTTATTGTGAAAGGAAGCGTAGAGTACAGCCCTGTCATGCAATCTCAGACCGGAATGGAAATCCGTAGCATCATCTTCATCATCCTCATTCTCATCGATCAGCATAAAAAAAGAAAATCTCAAATTCTGTGGGACCCTTCATGCCCTGCTTGCATGGTGACCTCAGTTTCGATGTCCTCTCCACGTCTGTGGCCTTAGTTTGATTCCGTCGGGGTCATCGGTATCGGCGAGTCCATGAGGGCTGTCGTTGGACGGACATAGTGGCGCCCTCCGGAGGGAGAGCTCACTCACGCCGTCTCCGCGTCTAAGTAATTATTGTCGTCAGCTGGGGGCTTATTAGGTGGTGTTCTGCGTATGTTAAATCAGAACAGGCGCCACTGAACACCACCGAAGTGACTCGGCGGCAGAGCAGTGTATTCTCCAGTGGGCTGCCTCTTGACGACTTGACATTGACTGCTCCTTGTGGGTTGCCGGTGCCGAAGCTGCGGCGGGACTGACCGGGCTATTGCTGTGGATGGGGTGTCGGAATGAGCGGCGTGGGTGCACTGCCACTGAGGTGGCACAGAAGATGGGACAGGAAAAAAAAAAGTTTTCTTTTCAAGATCGACTACAATCGTCCCCATGTGCTGCTAGTGAAGATTTGTATTTATAATATAATGACCTAGTTTTACATTCCCGCTTTTTTTCAGTAGCAGATGTGGTGTAGCGTACATGGACTGGTTTGCACGCAATGACACTTCCCCGATGAAAAATGAAACCGAAATTAAAACTTGTAAATTGTGTGTGAATCTGAAACAATCATTTCTGTAAGACTTGTATAGTTCTTGAAAGGGGTCTAGTATTCTGTTTTTGCTATTTCAAGAAACCAGAAACTTGAGCAGTTCAGCTGAACAATCAACATACTTGGTGATTTTTTTTTTCTTGCTGGCAACTTGAGTGTACATTTATATCTACATTCATTGATTTCTCCTCTTTCAAAGAAACGTTTTGCAGCTGCGGTTTGGTCAGTTCCAGCGCTCACAGAATACGCGTCAACTCTCTCTCTCTCTCTCTCCTCTCTTCTCTCTCTCTCTCTCTCTCTCTCTCTCTCTCTCTTCGAAATAGTCATCAGATGTGCTTTTCAAAAGGCAACGCCACTGATACTATCCATTAAATAAACTGATGTGCAACATTTTCTTTCTTTTCTTTTATAGGAAGTATTTCAGACTCGAACAATTGTGATCTTCCACCGGGAAATCCTATCAGTAGAGATCTCACTGTAATTTCGTCGTTGGGTCTTGTGTGCTTTGAAGTGTATTTTGTGTCATTTAACCTTACACGAAGAAATCTGACTCGATCAGCCCACTACTCTCTCTCTCTCTCTCTCTCTCTCTCTCTCTCTCTTCTCTCTCTCTCTCTCTCTCTCTGTGTGAAGCATGTTGAATGTCAGATGGTAGATAGTAGGGTAGTAGATTACAGGGTATGAATTCAGAAACTGACGGTGTGGAGGTCTTTTCTTTTCTTTTAACACATAGTTTCAGGCAACTTTCGCCCGTTTACGTTGATCAGCCTCTCTCTCTCTCTCTCTCTCCTCTCTCTCTCTCTCTCTCTCTCTCTCTCTCTCTCTCTCTCTCTCTGTATGATTCGGCCCGTGCGTGTGTCCGTGACAAAGGTGTTTTCTCGGATTATTTCGATTGCCCACGTGGGGTGAAACAAGGCTGTTTACTCAGCCCGATACTTTTTTCTTTCTTCATAAACGAGCTTGCTATAGAAATATCAAAAAGTGGGAGACATGGTATCCAAATGTTACCAGGGGCTATATAATTATTTTTGATGCTTTTTGCAGATGATATTATTCTTCTTTCTGATACGCCTATGGGTCTACAAAACCAATTAAATGCTTTAAAAAGAGAATCAGACAAACTACAATTAACAGTTAACTTAAGTAAAACTAATATCATGGTATTTAGAAATGGGGGATATTTAGCTCAACATGAACGATGGTTTTTTGGATCTACGGAAGTGCAAGTAACGAATAGTTACAAATACCTTGGTATGTTCTTTACAACAAAATTAAGTTTAAACAGATGCTGGTTAGAAACATATAAGAAGGGAAAGAGAGGTGTTATTGAAATATTGAAAACAATGAAAAAATTGAACTCATCTGATTTCTGTCTCTTCTGGAAATTATTTGATACGCAAATACAACCTATTTTAACATATTCATCAGAGATCTGGGGTTTGCTAGATAATGTTTATATGGAAAAGGTACACACCTATGCGTTAAAGCGCATTTTGCATGTGCCGTTGCATGCGTCTAACAAAATGATATATGGTGAGACTGGGCGCTACCCATTACATATTGTAACCTGTGTCAGATCTGTTAAATATTGGCTAAAGTTAGTCAATTTAGAAGAAACTAGATTATGCATACAAGCTTATAAAATGTTGATTTTGCAACATGAGGCAGGTAAATTCAACTGGGTCTCTCGTGTAAAAAAAACTGTTGACCGAAAATGGTTTTGGTATTGTTTGGCTTTGCCAGAGTGTAGGTAATTATAGACAATTTCTTTCAGAGTTAAAAGATCGTTTGATATGCTCTTACAAACAAACCTGGCATGCTAGTATGATTGATAACGATAAATATAGCTGGTTTCTTTCCTTTAAAAGCACATTAGAAGTAGAAAAGTATTTTATACATATTACTAATAACTGGCATAAATACCATTTGGCAAAATTCCGAACAAGAACACTAGGCCTTAATGCCAACAAAAAATGGTTTGAAACATCAGACAATAGCACGTGCCTTATGTGCACAGATGACAATAATATAGAAAACGAAATGCATTTTGTGTTTGATTGTCCCGCCTATAATACTATACGGAGTAAATGCGAAATATTTAACGAACCAGTCGCACAGAGAAAAGATCTTGTAGCAATCTTATCGAGCCATAATGTCAAACTCGTTGCAGGCTTTGCTAGATATATTGCTGAAGCTTCTGAATACCGAAAGAAAAATACCAGTTAACACATTTTGTTATTTTTGTGTATTTGTGATCCTATATATCTAGTTCTCAAGATGTTGGTCTACAGTGCTAGATTCTTGATGGTCAATGAATTAACTTTTCGTGCTGATAGCACGTGCATGTGAGCGTGAGTGTGTGTGTGTGTGTGTGTGTGTGTGTGTGTGTGTGTGTGTGTGTGTGTGTGTGTGTGTGTGTGTGTGTGTGTGTGTGTGTGTGTGTGTGTGTGTGTGTACAGGCGCGCGCGCCCGCGCGTGTGTGAAAGCAAGTCTAGAATAATTTGTGTTATTATTTTGTTGCCGCTATATCATGTGGTTGCATGTACCCCTTTCCCCCCCTTGCCATCAGGGCTTATGCTAATGGCAATAAAAAAATGAGTTGAGTTGAGTTGAGTTGAGTCTCTCTCTCTGTGGTTTGCCTCGGCTTAGTCCGTCATCTTCACTTCTCTATTGTTCTTTGCCCTTTAATGGTTTCTTTCCTATCCCCATCGTCCTATCCCCCACCTTCTCTTCTCACCTCTCTTTCTTAAAGTCTCCAATCCAGCTTATTCTGCTTCTATCTTCTTGTTTATTTTCTTTTGTTTGTTTGTTTATTTATTTGGCCCGCGCGGCGCGCGCGCGCGCGCCCGTGTGTGTTGTGTGTGTGTGTGTGTGTGTGTGTGTGTGTGTGTGTGTGTGTGTGTGTGTGTGTGTGTGTTGCTTATTTGCAGCGTTTTCGAATGTTATTCTTTGGTTGATTTTCCATACTTGAATAAAAGTTTTCACATTTCTTCTTCTTCTTCTTCTGTATTCGGTTGGATTGGGAGGGGGTGGGAGGAGTTAAAGGGCAGATTGGCATCTTCAACAAAGTTACTTTAACCCTTTGTTGAAATAAATTTATCTGCATGTAAACACCTTGATTTTCCTTCCAACGATCAGTGTGTGTGTGTGTGTGTGTGTGTGGTGTGTGTGTGTGTGTGTGTGTGTGTGTGTGTGTGTGTGTGTGTGTGTGTGTGTGTGTGTGTGTGTGTGTTTATTGATCTGCTGTCCTATTGTTGTTTTTGTTGTTGTTTGCATTGTTTCGGTGGTGCTGTGGTGGTGTCGTCGTCGTCGTTGTTGTTGTTGTTGTCGTCGTCGTTGTTGTTGTTGATTCGACCATTTGT
>CM065720.1:48330960-48345960 GCA_033310375.1 Conus canariensis
ACAAAAGAAAGAAACAAGCAAAACAGTAACACGAGACCAAAAACAAAAACGCAAAAAACAACAACAATAACAACAACAACAACAACAACAACAACAACACAGATATGTATCTTTGTAACGATTTGTCAGAAAACTTCACTTTTACTCATCTCTCAGCACTCCGTTCCTCATCGCTCCCTGCATTCATCGCTACCTTCCTTCCCCCCCCTCCCTCTAATGGAGTCTATTTAGTAGTTTGTTGTACTTCTCAAAAGTGCCCCCACCCCTCCCTCTAACTCCATCACTCTCTTCCTCCTCCCCCTTCTCTCTCTGTCTCTGTCTCAGTCTCTGTCTGTCTGTCTGCCTGTGTCTGTCTGTCTGTCTGTCTGTCTGTCTGTCTGTCTCTCTCTCTCTCTCTCTCTCTCTCTCTCTGTTGTCTGTCTGTCTGTCTGTCTGTTGTCTGTCTGTCGGTCTGTCTGTACGTCTGTCGGTCTGTTTGTTTGTCGGTCTGTCTGAATGTTCATCTGTCTACCTCTTTATTAAGCAATCCATCTATCCGTCTCACTCGCTCTCTCTATGTACGTATGTATGTATGTATGCATGTATGCATGTATATGTATGTATGTATGTATGTATGTATGTACCGCTCTCTCTGTGTCTCTGTCCAATGGTCTCTCTGTCTGTCTATCTGTCTAATCTATCTATCTATCTATCTACATCTATCTATCTATATCTGTATGTCTATTTTTCTATCTGTCTATTTATCTATCTATCTGTCTGTCTGTCTGTCTGTCTGTCTGTCTTTCTATCTATCGATCTATCTATCGATCTATCTATCTGTGTGTGTGTGTCTGTGTGTGTGTGTGAGAGAGAGAGGAGAGAGAGAGAGAGAGAGAGAGAGAGAGAGAGAGGAGGCAGACAGACAGACAGAGACAGACAGACTCAGAGAGACAGGGTGACAGAGAGAGAGACAAAGAGACAGAATGAGACAGAGACAGAGACAGAGTGACAGACAGACAGGCAGACAGGCAGAGAGAGAGAGAGACTGACAGACAGACAGGCAGGCAGGCAGGCAGGCAGGCAGGCAGGCAGGTAGGTAGGCATCAGACAGACAGGCAGATAGGCAGGCAGGTAGGCAGGCAGGCAGGTAGGCAGGCAGGTAGGCAGTCAAGCAGAGAGAGAGAGAGAGAGAGAGAGAGAGAGAGAGAGAGAGAGACAGAGACAGAGACAGAGACAGACAGACAGACAGACAGACAGACACACACACACACCACACACACACAGGGAGGGAGACAGACAGACAGACAGACAGACGGAAGGTGGGCACAGACAGTCAACGGATCAGAGAGAGATTGTCAAGAAACCTGACATTAAAAATGCTTGACAAATGTGAATATTCGGGCGAAATTACAATGTTAGGACAAACCGCACCAGGCTAATAATTATACTTCAGGGGAAACTCGGCCAAGTTTAACTCGTAAACGTAAGGCCAAGTTTCCAATATCGATGTGGAAGTTTACGATGTTTACCCAATCTTGGAGCCTGACGCATAAATACGAGAAACAGAAACAAAGAAGACAGATAAAAAAAAGTCTCTGGTCCACCTTGTTTGCGCTTTTAGTCTAATTCTGGATCCAAATAAAATCTATTGCGTTTCAGAGCTGAAAGTCAGTCAGGTTATTTTTCTCTCTCTCTCTCTCCTCTCTTCTCTCTTCTCTCTCTTTCAAAAGATCATAAATTAAAATGCCTTTTGTTTAAAAAAAAAAATGCGGGATTTTAAATGTAGAACAACAGCCCTCGATTTTCTCATCCGTACTCTCCCCTGTCGCCCTTGACCTATTTCTTTACAACGGAATGCACTATCCCATGTCCCTTATGGCCTCTATCACCACAACAAAACGCCCTCCTCCCTCTTTACATCTCTCTTCACATCGTGGTGTACTGTCCACTGTGTCCGATGTCCACATTGTTAGCGACAGATCGTTGCATGTCACGTCTCTCGTAGCTTCTTCTTTCTCAACGACAGTGCTGCTATTACACAGCGTTTGGGCAGGATTGGTGGCGAGTTTACATGTATTTCTCGACCGTTTGTAAACTCTTTTTTTTTCCATTGAGCGTCATCCAGTTTCCAGTTTTAAGTGTCTTAGTTCTATCAATTTTCCCCCCAAACCCGAGGTTCTGTCTATGTATGTGTCTCTCTGTGTCTGTCTGTCTGTCTGTCTGTCTGTCTGTCTGCTGTCTCTCTCTCTCTCTCTCTCTCTCTCTCTCTCTCTCTCTCTCTCTCTCTCTCTCTGTACCAACGATCTCAGTAATGTGGAGCTATCGGTGTTGGTTTTGTGTGTGTGTGTGTGTGTGTGTGTGTGTGTGTGTGTGTGTGTGTGTGTGTGTGTGTGTGTGTGTGTGTGTGTGTTTCCTCCCTGTTTATTGTCATCTGTTCCCTTTCGCCCTAAATCAGAGAAGATCCATGGACCCTTATGGAATCCAGGAAGCTTTTCATGTTGGACCAGGCTCTAAACAATATGATTTGAAGTGTTTGCACGAAAAAAACAAAAATCTGCTAGATACAAACAAAGAAACATACAGACATAGGGTGGGATTAGCATGACTTTTTAGGGTGTTGTGTGTTCAAAATAAATAACAGAAAGCCTGAGCAACTGAAACTTAAAAAAATCAAATATGGAAAGGGAGGTAAAAAGAAAAGACATAGAATTTAGATAGACGATATGAAAAGATAGAAAGAAAAACAACACGAAATTATAAGGGGATCCGAAGACCTCAAAGGGTATCTGACATTAGAACAATGTCATCTGCACTCAAAAGCAGGAATCGTTCAATAACGTACAGGTACCAGTTGAATACCGTGCATATTGTTTTCCTCTAAGGACGATACAATTTTCCCAATAGAATTAAAAAGGAAAACACACACACACACACACACACACACACACACACACACACACACACACACACACACACACACACACACAGTTCAGATCTAGGAATGCATCCTTGAGCCAAACCAATAGGCAATTTAAAACAAATATCTGTCAGACAGTCATCAGCACTTAGACACGACAGCATTGACAAATCCACGACAGCTTTCATAAATTCGCTATGCATGCCATTACTCAGCAAATGATCAAAGAGAGATTCATGTTGCACTGAATGAAGTGTCCTTTTCTAAGATCTACATAACAGGCATAAAGCTTACCACTTTCTTTTGAAAAGCATTTCTCTATCATTGCGTGCACGGAGAGAGAGAGAGAGAGAGAGAGAGAGAGAGAGAGAGAGAGAGGAGAGAGAGAGAGAGAGAGAGAGAGAGATAACGATAACGATAATTTATTCAAGAAAGGCCACAGCCCCATTTGAAGGGGGTATTGACATGTAACTGATGTAACAATACATTAATATACAAGCACATATAAACAAATTCAAATCAGATAACTCCTCCTCTTGAAGGATTTATACAAATATGAAGCTAGATCACCAACAACATTCTCATTTCTTGACGACAAAAGCAAGACAAGCCTAAAAAATGATGGACGTCGATAATATTTCAAAGGAATATATTTTTGTCTTAAATCTGTAAGCAAAGGACAAACAAATAGAAAATGAAGTTCGTTCTCTGGGGCAGACTTGCACAATGGACATAAAACATCTAATTCTGTATGAACATTATAACGTTGCCTGTGTACAGCAATATCAGATACACCGAATCTAAACTTAGTTAATGCAGATCTGACAAAACTATTAATATTCATCGATAGATAAGGTTCCGCTTCCATTACCTGATTTGACTTTAGATATCGAAACAAAGAAAATCTCTCACTGTTTTTAATATGACTATTCCAGTCTTGCAAGTTGCAATCAATTATTCTCTGCTTAAAACAAGCCAAAAATGTTGTAACACATCCAACACTCTGTTCTAACCAAACAAACGAAAACCCATAACTACAAAGACATTTACGAACAGAAGTTGCCCAAGTTGATTTACCTCTAGAATCTAAATCAAACAATACTTTGTATGCTTTTGCAGGTAATCTGTGTTCTCCCATACGCACGAGCTTAAGCCAATAACTAATACATTTCACGAATGAATTTACGTAAATGGGATATCTGCCAAGCTCACCATAAACCAAATCATTAGGGGTTCGTCTATCCACATGCAAAAAGCGTTTCATAGCAAACAAATGTAATTTTTCAATTTCATGACCTTTATCCAATCCCCAAATCTCAGCGCCATACTGTACAATAGGCTGCACTTGGGCATCAAACAATTTAAAAAATAATTTAACTGAAACACTTTCAAATTTATAAAGCAAGCTTAAAATAGCTATAACAGCACGCTTTCCTCTGTTAACAAGATCATGACAGGCAAACGTAAAGCTAAGTTTTGTTGAAAAATATATGCCCAAGTACTTGTAAGCATTTACCACGGACAGTTGCGAACTTCCATACGACCACCTTTCACGCGATGCTAAGAAACCACCCTTTCGAAAAACTATAATGTTTGATTTACCCATGTTTACTTTCAAATCCAGTCTATATGCTGCAGAATGCAAATTATTCAATTGGTTTTGTAATCCTACGACAGTTTCAGAGAGCAAGACAATATCATCTGCGAATAACAATATAAATAATTCAATCAAGTCAAAAGTGACACCGTGTCTTCCCTTCTCAATAATTTCTAGTGCTAATTCATTAATATACAATGAAAATAATACTGGGCTGCAGACATCCCCCCTGTTTAACACCCTGAGTACAGCTGATATAGTCACTAAATTTTGCCCCACATCTTATCGTAGCTTTAACATCTTTGTACATGCATTTTACACAATTATATAAGAGAGAGAGAGAGAGAGAGAGAGAGAGAGAGAGAGAGAGAGAGAGAGAGGAGAGAGAGAGAGAGCTGGTGGTGGGAATACAAAATATGACGTAACGGCGAGCATTTTGACAATTAGTAAATCAAGAAAAATAAATGCATCAGACTGTAAACTATAAGAGAACGCGTAAACTACTCTGAGGTTTAAAAAAAACAAAGACGGTAAAGAGAGAGAGAGAGAGAGAGAGAGAGAGAGAGAGAGAGAGAGAGAGAGAGAGAGAGAGAGAGAGAGAGAGAGAGAGAGAGAAGAGAGAACAAACGACTAAATAGGATCTAAGCCAGAAGTGTTAAACACATAAGGATAAGACAAAGGGTGAGTACTAGAAGGTGAATGAAGAAAACCATCCAAGCCAGCTGTCATTCAGTTTGAATGTGTGTGAGTATATGTATGTCGTGTGTGTGTGTGTGCGTGCGTGCATGAGTGCGTGCATGCGTGTGCGTGTGTATATATATGTGTGTTGTGTGTGTGTGTGTGTGTGTGTGTGTGTGTGTGTGTGTGTGTGTGTGTGTGTGTGTGTGTGAGCGTGTTTGTCTCTGTGTGTGTCTCTGTGTGAGCATGCGTGCGAGAACGCGCGCGTGCGCGCGCTTATTTGTATATGTGTATGTGTGCATTTGTTCGTGTGTGTGTGTGTGTGTGTGTGTGTGTGTGTGTGTGTGTGTGTGTGTGTGTGTGTGTGCATACAAGCGTGAGCGCGCATGAGCCTGAGCATGTGTGCGTCCATGTACATGAGAGAGAGAGAGAGAGAGAGAGAGAGAGAGAGAGAGAGAGAGAGAGAGAGAGAGAGAGAGAGAGAGAGAGAGAGAGAGAGTTACCTTGTGTGATGACAGCAGCGAAGTCACAAAACAGCTGCACTGTTTGGAATCAAAAGGAGCAATAATATCATTAAGCAGTACCAAATACCAGGCAAACACGGCTAGCTCTCCATCTCTGTACGACAGCGTTAATGAAACTGTCGTGTCTCACGTAACATCCCCTGAAAATCAGAAGAAGAAAAAAAAAATTGATCAATATGTTATTAGCGTGATGCCAGTCAGTGGCAGGTACTTCAGTCGATGTCAGAGAGAACAAACAGGAGAGCGACCGTGGGAGAGGAAGAGGGGTCAGACAGTGATGTCTAGGTAGAAAATTATTCGTATCAGATGGCGACGCACGGCTTGAAGGACTTTATCATATATAACGATTTAAAATCTTAACTCGGTGTCAGATCTCTTGCTTCGTGTCTAAGATTTGCTTCTGCCTTCCCTTTCAATGCCTTATTTTGTTTTGGGGTTATCTTGAGAGAGAGAGAGAGAGAGAGAGAGAGAGAGAGAGAGAGAGAGAGAAGAGAGAGAGAGAGAGAGAGAGAGAGACAAACACACACACACAAAAAGTTATCTCAATTTTAAACTGTTTTCTTCTCTTTTCTCATTGTGTCCTTTGTCATTAGTTCGAACGCACTCTTTCGCTTCACTAACATCAAACATGGCTCATTGGCTGTTTATTCCCAACTCCATCCCATGTCAATTTTACCTGCGAACAACGTCAACAAACATTCAAACAAAAGACCAACAAACAAACATACTGAATTAGACGAGAACAAAATATTGGATACAAACAGACATATGTCTTTGTCAACAATTTTTCGTGATTTGTCAACAAAAAAAGTCAAACAAACAAAAGAAGAAAGAAAGAATGAAACAAACAAAAAACCCTTTTCTTTCATTCATCTGTCTTCACTCCATTCCCCCTCGTTACTCCTCTCTCTCTCTCTCTCTCTCTCTCTCTCTCTCTCTCTCTCTCTCTCTCTCTCTCTCCATTCCCCCTCGTTACTCCTCTCTCTCTCTCTCTCTCTCTCTCTCTCTCTCTCTCTCTCTCTCTCTCTCCTCTCTCTCTCTCTCTCTCGACCCACACAACCAGCGAATCGCTTCGTAGTTATTCTTTTTTTGTTGTTGTTATCTTTTCTTTTTTTTTATTTTCCTTTCTCTTTTTTTCTGTCTTTCCTTCTTTCTTTCTTTCTTTCCTCTTTCTTTCTTTCTTTTTTTCTTTCATTCCTTTTTTTTTCTTCCTCCCATTTTCTCCTTCTTCTTCACCTTCATTCTCATGATTTTGCCGCCTTCTAAACTCGATATTGTTGTTGCTCCTATTAAGGGAAGGAGATGGAGGCCTATTGTTGTTGTTCTTTGTGTTGTTTCTGGAACATCTATGTGTCATGTTCTGGCTATTTCCTTTTCACTTTCCCGTGATACTGAAGTCTGGCAACGCTTGGTTTTGTTTGCTTTTGCTGTTATTGTTGTTATTGTTGTTGTTGCTGTTATTGTTGTTGTTGTCGTTACTGCAGTTCTCTGCAGCGACAGGTTTATCGTCCAGGGAAGAAAAAAGGCTGTGACCTCTACAAGGGGGACATAAAGAGTGAACAAAAATTAATGAAACAGAAACTTGCATCAACATTGAATCGGTTGAAAATGCAAGGAAAGGAAGTACCGGAGTGAAATAAACTAAGATGCAAAAGCGAATGAACATGAGACACGTCTGTGTATGTGTTTATGTGTTTATATGTGTATGTCTCTAAGGGGTGTGTGTATGTGTGCGCGTGCGCGCGTGCGTGCGTGCATGCGTGTGTGTGTGGGGGGGGGGGGGGTGCGTGCGTACGTGCGTGCGTGCGTGTGTGTGTGTGTGTGTGTGTGTGTGTGTGTGTGTGTGTGTGTGTGTGTGTTGGAGATCTCTGGAGGGAGAGAGAGAGAGAGAGAGAGAGAGAGAGAAGAGAGAGAGACAGACAGACAGACAGACAGAGACAGAGACAGGCAGACAGACAGACAGAGACAGAGAGAGAGAGAGAAAGAGAGAGAAAAGAGAGAGACAGAGGCAGAGGCACAGACAGAAAAGAGATAAACAAACCAGTCTCCGATCCACCTTCCTGCCATTGTCAGTGTTTTTAATCCTGGATGGAAATAAAATCGGTTGCGTTTTTGAGAGCTTAAAGTCAGTCAGGTCATTCTCTCTCTCTCTCTCTCTCTCTCTCTCTCCTCTCTCTCTCTCTCTCTCTCTCTCTCTCTCTCTCCAGAGATCATAAATTGAAACAGCTTTTGTTTGAAAAAAAAAAGTGCGGGATTGTAAATGTAAATCAGCAGCTCTCTGTCGTCTCATCAGAACTCTCCCATGTTGCTCGTGACCTATTTCTTTACAACAAAATGTCTCTCATGGCCTCTATCATCACAACAATAATGCACTCCTCCATGTCCCTCTTTACTTCTCTTTTCACAACGAACTGCACTGTACCTTGTCTCCGATGTCCACTTTCTTGACAATAGATCGTTGTATTTCATGTCTCTCGTGGCCTCTTTCTACACAACGACAGTTCTGCCTTTAAACACCGTTTGGGGCAGGATTTGCGATGTGTATACATTTACATATTTATCCACCGTTTGGGAACTCCTCTGTTTTCGTCATGCGTAGTGCAATTTCCAGTTTAAGTTTCTTAATTGTCTTAAATTGAATTAGTTCATTTCACGAAATCAGCTCACTCTTCCTCCACATCACTTCTTTCCCCTACTCCTTTCCTGCCTTTCCACCTCTCTCTCTCTCTCTCTCCTCTCTCTCTCTCTCTCTCTCTTATCTCTCTCTCTCTCTATCTCTCTCTCTCTCTGCGCGCCAAAGATTTCAGTGATGACAAGCAATTGGTGGTTTGGGGGTAGTTGGGTGGTTTTTGTTTGTTTATGTGTTTTGTTTGTATTGGTATTTTTTTTTTCTCCATTTTTTGTTATCTCTCCCTTTTCACCCTAAATCAGAGAAGATGCATTATTCCCTTATGGAACCCAGAAAGCCTTTCATGTTGGGCTAGGCTCTAGCAACGTGATCGGAAGTTTTTGCAGGAGAACAGAGGTTGCTGGACAAACATACTGCTTAGATAACACACACACACACACACACACACACACACACACACACACACACACACACACACACACACACACACACACACACACACAACACAGGATGGCATTACCGTGGTTTTGTAAGGTGTTATATGTTAAAAAAAAAGTTGAGCAACAACTTAAAGGCCAAATGAGAAAAAGGGAATGCAAAAGTGAAGATAAGAAAAAAGGAAACTGAAAAGACAATAGGAAAAGAGAAATGATAGGAGGACTAGAACAGAAAAATAAATCTAAGGTTAAGATATTAAAAAGAAGGACGTGATGGACAAAAAATGAACAGTCTGCACAAATGAAGGAATGCAAGAAACTACAGAAAGAATGATTAGAACACACTGAAAGCGTTTGGCCCAGTATTAAAAAAGTTTTAAAAAGTATCGAGCTACAGACATCCACCCCCTTGCGAATGTGTCATAGGATATCTGTCTTCAAATAAATTGGGAGAGAGAGAGAGAGAGGAGAGAGAGAGAGAGAGAGAGAGAGAGAGGAGAGAGAGAGAGAGAGGAGAGAGAGAGAGATTATTCAAAAGGATAAATTTAAATCATGACATGCGATTTTACAACCAGTTGTCACCCTTAGTAAGATCTGCATTGGAGCATGGCACATACAAACGACTTGGGTCATGCAGGGATAACATGAGCGAGAGAGAGTGAGAGAGAGAGAGAGAAAGAGAGAGAGAAGGAGATAAAGAGAGAGAGAGAGAGACAGAGAAAGAGAGAGAGAGAAAGAGAGAGAGAGACAGAGAGAGAGAGAGAGAGAACAGAACAGAACAGAACAGAACAGAACACTATTTTAGTTTCTAATGCTTAGAAACAGGATCAAAGTACACGATATGATGCAGGTAAAAAAAAGAGCATACACACAGCAATAACGTTTTCTTCTTTTCATCTGATCAGCTGTTACATGTTTGCGTGTGTGTGTGTGTGTGTGTGTGTGTGTGTGTGTGTGTGTGTGTGTGTGTGTGTGTGTGTGTGTGTGTGTGTGTGAACAGGATCCAATGCCATTCTCTTCATGTAGGTTCTGGCAGACCGCTGCTCATGCGCAGATACGTACTGGCTCCGTAACAGCTCTGGTGTAACCTATACGCGCGATGCACAGATGAAAATAATGGTGTCTGCCGTCTTCAATTAAAGCCTGTCTACACATTGAGAACATAACATGAGGAGCAATGATGTTGCAATCACTGCTACTGTTGATGGTGTCGATAAGAAGTAATATAATAATAATGATGATGATGATAATAATAATAATGATAACGATAATAATGACGATGATAACACTAATCATTATTATAATGATAGTGATGCTGTTGCTGCTGCTGCTGATGATATTAATGATAATAATAATATAATAATAACAATAATAATATTGATGATAATAATAATAATATAATAATATATAATGATGACAACAATAATAATAATAATAACAACAACAAAAAAGAAATATTAATAATAATGATAAACAGTTATACTGATGGGAAAAAAATGCATTTAGACCTCTGACCTCCAAATGCAATATTTCTGTTGTTTGTGTTGAAGATGGCGAAGATTGTCAGTTGATACAAACAGAACCAGTGCAAGGTTGTGTAAACGTTGCCTTTGTTTTTCACCTCTCTCTCTCTCTCTCTCTCCTCTCTCTCTCTCTCTCTCTCTCTCTCTCTCTCTCTCTCTCCTCTCTCATGTAGTTCCATCCATCGGTATAGAGGTCAGGTCAGCGCCTGGTTGAATTCTGTAAACAACCTGGCCAGTAAGAACTTTTTTTTTTCCAGCTACATTTTCGGGCGTTGGTTCTTCCCGCCAAAATGGACAAAACCTACAGATGTCTTTGTGTGTGCTTCTCCCCCCTTCCAGTGTGTGTTGTGACACGTGATACTTCGCCTGAAAAGGAAATCAAGGTGCTTCACATCGTTTTGTGTGGGTGTCTTTACTGCAGAGCTACGACGATTTGTTGACTGGTCTTTTTGCTTGTGTGTGTGTGTGTGTGTGTGTGTGTGTGTGTGTGTGTGTGTGTGTGTTGTGTGCGTGCGTGGGTGCGTGCGTGCGTGTGTGTGTGCGTGTGTGTGTGTGTGTGTGTGTGTGTGTGTGTGTGTGTGTGTGTGTGTGTGTGTGTGTGTGTGTGTGTGTGTGTGTGGGGGGGGGGGGGGTCTCCATATTGTGCCCCGCCGCCGAGTGTCTACTTTTAGTTCTGACATTTTTTTTCTTCTTTCATCACTCCGACAGTCCGATCGTCGACCTCAGTCCCTTTCTCTGACCCCCCCCCCTCTCTCTCTCTCTCCCTCTCTCTCTCTCTCTCTCTCTCTCTCTCTCTCACAAAGAGAGTTACTAATATATATGACCCTAGATATTAGCTAGGGATTTTCTTCACCTAAGATTTCCAAACGTTCTGTGGATACGATGGGGTAGTATAACAGAGAAAGAGGAGGTTCATTCTGCACATTTCTGTCACAGTAGAATGCAGTTTTGAACAGAAGCATACTGCGCAACGTTTGCTTGCCTGTTGCGTGACTGCCATGGTTGGGAGAATGCTTGAGTTCACTGTCATTTTTGTATCTTTTGCAGACTGTCTTTTTTTTTGTATCTTTAGCAGTTACTCTTTTGTTTATTTTTTGTTTATTTGTTTATTTATCAGCTTGTTTTTATCAACTTATTTATGTGTGTAAGTATGTAGGCATTTAATTATTTATATACTTATTTTATGCTTTTAGTGCTGTGCTAACATGATCGTTTCCTACTTCATTACTTGAATTTCTTCGTCTATCCTTTCCGCAAGCCTGCCGTGCTCGTCCACTCTTGTTCTCATCCTCTTCTTCTGTTTGTACACACAACACACACACACACACACACACACACACACACACACACACACACACACATATATATATATATATATATATATATATATATGCATGCATACACACACACACACACACACACACACACACACACACACATATATATATATATATATATATATATATGCATATGCATACACACACACACACACACACACACACACACACACACACACACACACATATATATATATATATATATATATATGCATATATACCATACACACACACATACATACATACATACATGCATACATACATACATATATTGCAGCTGCTATCGCTTTTGCCCTCCCCCGCCCTTCACATCTTTAATTCTTTGCGGAAGAACACCAGTGCACAGACCTTACCTTTGACAGCTCTCAAAGGACCACGATGAAATAGTACAGGGTAGAGATACTGTCAGGCAGTTGCCATCTCTCGTGCCTCAACAACCACAATCCCCCGTTCCACCTTCACACGGTCCCCCAGCTCCCACCAATCACACGTTCACACCGCCCCCCCCTCCCCCATCCAACCCCCCCCCCCCCCCCCATCCAAGCCCGTATCCCTAACGCAAACCCTACCCCCAACGCCAACACACTATGCTTGGGTTGCCGGAAGAGATGAGATCAGAGACTTTTTGTATCATATGACGATAAATCGTGTGTGTGTGTGTGTGTGTGTGTGTGTGTGTGTGTGTGTGTGTGTGTGTGTGTGTGTGTGTGTGTGTGTGTGCACGCACGCGCGCGATTGCGCGCGCCCACGCATGTGCGTTTCTCTCTCTTTTCATCAACAGTGCTCGGTGATTTAGACTGATTTCTGCTTCCATTTCCGTTTTCCGTTTTCTTCTATTTATTTGCTTTTTTTCTTCTTTATTTTGTTATCTTTCTCTATAAATCAGAGGAAACCCATTACCTTCTGCTGGCAATCATGAAGCATCTCATGGTCGACGGGATCATAAACAATGGTGTTTTATTTTATGGAAGAAAAAGCAAGCAAACAAACAAAAACCACCATCATAATGGCAAAAAGTGACTTAAAGCAAACTGAATTAATGGAGTTCATATGGGTTTGTAAGCTGCTGTATTATAAATCTAATGAAAACATAGAAAGGACAGCGTGATGGATAAAATGAATTAAATTAGTGAAAGGGCAAGGAACGAAGTAAAACTGAAAGAAAAGATAAAACATAGAAAACCAGTTAAACCAAAATATTCAATTAAGGGAAAAAAAGTGAAATAAAATCAGATGTCTGACTAAGAGAGGAACAAAATCATTTATGAGGACGCTTACTTTCAACGAAAAAAGAAAGAACGAAGAAAAGAAAGAAAGAGAGAAAGAGAGAAGCAAAGAAATAAATAATGACATACAAACAGAAAGAAAGAAAAGAAACAAGATACCGTTCTAAATAGCATAAAATAAAGAAGGGGTGTGACACACAGGGGTAGAAATCACACACACACACACACACACACACACACACACACACACACACACACACACACACACACGCACACACACACACACACACACACACACACACACACACACGCACGCACGCACGCACGCACGCTCACACACACACACAACACACACACACACACACACACACACACACACACACACACACACACACACACACACTCGCCCGCGAGAGCGCGCGCACACACACACACACACACACACACACACACACACACACACCACCACACCACGCACGCACGCACGCACGCACGCACGCACCACACCACACACCACACACACACACACACACACACACACACAACACACAGACGATAAAAAAAAAAATCATAAAGAATAGAAATGGAAAGACACTGAAGGAAAAATGCACATCATAGTATGAATAAGAAATGAAATAAGAAGTAAAACAAAACCAAATGATATGAACACACACACACACACACACACACACACACACACACACACACACACACACACACACACACACACACACACACACACACACACACACACACACACACACACACACACACACACACACACACACACACACGAAAGGACATTTAAAGTGTAAGGGGGGGGGGGTGTAGAGGAGAGGGCACCAAAGAGAAAAGGAAAATGGCTGAACATAGAACAGGGAGAAAAGAAAAGATAAGGTAAATGGGAAGGGATAGGGGAAGGAAGAAAGAATGATACTCGTGATTTAATGGGTTAAATAAAAATAAAAGAAAATAAAAAAAAAAACAGATAAGACAATCAGAATGGAAACGAATGGACAAAAAGTAAAACTAATACACCCAGAGAAAGACTGAATGCATGGCTGATGCTGTGTCAAAAGAGCCTTCATGAATAGCATCCATATAAACGGCATCACTGGGTTTGTATAGACTTCATCGTCCAAGCGCAGCGAGAAAGCAGACACACAGGCTAAAGAGGACCCACAGGTGAAGCATGCCGGCGATCTAGTGTCCCATGATGAAGGAAAGATCATCCTCTAGGGGATTTAGAAAAAAAAAAAAAAAAAAATGTCAGCCTCATCATCTCCACTGCAACCCGGACAACACTTTCCATCTCCCACAGTGATGGAAGCAGGTGAAAATCTTCCATCTGAGAACTGGCCACAACCGCCTACACCACCTCCAATGCTTCCTGCTACCATATGGACGTGAACAGGCCGCAGAAAGAGCTGTTTCAGCTGCCACCTTTGACTCCGTTAAGCCATGGGTATTGCGCACATAAACCTATTCTAAAAATGACCTAAGTGAACGAAGAAGAAGACCCTCCTATAGTACTGTTGATCTCATACATCATCCATCAGTGACTGATTAATGATTTTTTTTCCCTCAACCGATATCATTATACCAATGCCATTACATTACTTCACCTATGACAATGATCAGCATCCCACAGTATTCCAGTAACAACAATGATTATTATCCTGTAACACTTTTGTCATCAAATGACCATCACCCATTAAGGTGTGTGTGTGTGTGTGTGTGTGTGTGTGTGTGTGTGTGTGTGTGTGTGTGTGTGTGTGTGTGTGTGTGGTGTGTGTGTGTGTGTGTGTGTGTGTGTGTGTGTGTGTGTGTGTGTGTGTGGTGTGTGTGTGTACGTGTGTGAACACTTCCCACAGTTAGTCTAACTATGATCATAACTCACCCAAAATACTGTTTACGTGTGTGTGTGTGTGTGTGTGTGTGTGTGTGTGTGTGTGTGTGTGTGTGTGTGTGTGTGTGTGTGTGTGTGTGTGTGTGTGTGTAACACATGATACCCCGTTTCTCATTGATGTTTCCTATCTCTCCTCAACCAACACGAGCATATTATTGCCAACACTTCTTTCACCTGTTACAGTGAACATCATCCCACAGTATTGTTTACTTTTTCAACAACACCATTTGTATGAACTTTCCAA